>ML685790.1:10361824-10480130 GCA_007922175.1 Pelusios castaneus | reverse complement strand
GCTCCAGCTGCTCAGCAGTGGGCAGCTGGAGCGTGGAACTCCGGCTCTTCCTCCTGGCCCGGACCACTTGGGTCCAGGGAAGTTGTCTCCGGGACCCCAGTGGTCCAGGCTAGGAGGATTCCCTTCTGCCTGGGACGTGGGAAGTCCCGAGCAGAAGGGAGCCAAGTGGTCTGGGGCAGAAGGGAGCTTCTCGTTCCCTTCTCCCTCGGACCACTCAGGGATTTGCTGCTGCGGGGAGATCCAGCCCCATGCAGGGCTGGCTCTCCCTGGAGCAAACAAGTCGACTTAGAGAGTCCAGTGTGGATTCTCTAAGTCGACTTAGTAAGTGCCCCTTTAAGTCGACTTAGGAGTCCAGTGAGGACTCTCTAAGTCAACTTAATAAGGTCGACTTAAAGTCGACTTATTAAAGTCGAGCTTTTTAAAGTCGACCTTAATTCCCTAGTGTAGACATAGCCAAAGATAGTTAATTTCCAACTAAGTCTATGGATGTCCTTATCTGTATTTTACTACTGCTTGACAGAGTCTTTGTCATCTTCTGCACACATTAAAAAAAAAAAACCCAACAACCCACTGTCAGGTAATGCTAAGGCTTAAGCTGTCCAAAAACATAGGCCACAGGGTTGGGGGGTTAAAAAGAAAAAAAAAAGAGTAAAAAAGCATAAAGACGGGAAAGACCACAAAACTGTTAAATTAGATAAAACTGACAGGTACAAAAATGCAAACACAATGCGGGCTAAGCTAGCCACAGACAAAAGGGGAAGATTAACAGATCCCCAGCATTCCGGCTAGATGACCGTAGAAGAGGAGGAAGGTCAAAAAGGTCTCTGACAATCAGGGAAGACAGCTGGACCTATGAGTTAGCAAAAAACTATGTCACCGCTGTTTTGAGCAATAAAAGGAGGCCCGCTGGGGGAGGGGCAAGTTTGGAGTTATTTGTCTCAGTTAACTCTGGGACAAGGCTCTCTGGGGACTTGATCACTCCTCATGAGCACTCCCCCCTGATCTCCGTGGGACACGGATGAACCGGGTGCAAGCACTGACACCTGGCCAGCTAAGGGAAGGTCGGACCAGCAATCTGACATCAATTTCAACAAAGGAAAGGTAATCAAAGTAAAGGGGCTCAGAGTAGCGCCTGGCTCCTAAGCAAAAAGTAACACAAAAAGTTTTAAGGTTCTTCCCAGCTTTATGCTGAGACTGTTAGGTAAATGAACAATAGCAGCACAAACCTTGGGTTTGGAGTTGATGTAGGATTTGCGGTAGGTATAGGATTTGCTTTGAGTATAATTGTGTTAGCATTTCTTCTTCTGTGTGTGTGTTTATAATTGATAAAGATAAGAGCGAAGTTGTGTTAAAGAGTGTGTGTGAGGAAACTATAACCAGTGACCAAATCTGAGACTAAACCCCGTGTACAGCCACCCAGGGCCTGCAAAGGTCCTAAAGCAAGGGTGCACAGGTGAACCTTGTGACTCACTGGATCCCCTTCTTGTGAGAGTGCATAAACGGGCACCCTCTGTGCTTGGCGTCCGTGCTGCTATAACTCTGCTGCTGGAGGGAGGAAAGTGTGACTGGGGGATAACAATTGACCAGATCTGGGACTAATCCTGTGTGCAAGGGTGCACAGGTGAACCTCGTGACCCAATGGGTGTGAATGAGATCCCTATACAATAGCACAAAGAGTCCTGTGTGACTGTGTCTTACATATGGGGCTTGTGTTCTTGATTGCTCTGGTTTGTGTGTATTGGGCTCTGTTATACTCTCTATGTCATGTGTTTAAAGCCATAATAGATGCAAAACCCTGAATCTATATTCATGCAATAAGCAGTATTGTAGTTTAGAGTGTTTGTGGATATACTGGGGGTTTATTGTACTACTAATCACTGCCTGTGTAATTGTAATCATAGTGCCTTAATAAATGTCACATGCATAGTAAATAGACAAAAATCATTGTTAGTGGTGGTCTTTGCCTAGGGGCTTCGGGAGCTTCCCGCATTTAAAGGACCTGGTATTTGTTTGAGCACCCTTCCCCCTTAAGGAGATAAAGCTTAACACCCACCACACACAAAAGCGCTGCTTGGTACTGCAGTAGCTATAACTGGAGAGATAGGCAGTGGTTTGGTCCTAGTATTAAATAGAGATGATTAGCAACAGGAAGGCATGTTTTAGAGGACTTTTCAAATACCAGTCACAGGGCAGGCACAGGCAGATTTGGCAGAAGAGCAAGAGAAAAGTGGAGAGGCAGCAGCCCCCACACTTGCCCCCTTAGCGGTTGCACCCATGATTCTGTTTACCTGTCTCAACATGATGCAGGGAACATGCCCAATGCAGATGCAATGTTTGTAATTTTAAACAGCGTACTCTACTGAACATAAAATACAAAGTGCAAATGGAGAATTTTGATGTCTTATATAATTTGAGCAACTCAAAATGACTCCAAATTTAAGGTTAGAAGGGAACATCAATCTAGTCTGTCCTCCTGCACATTAAAGGGCCATAAAACTGCAGACAACCACCTACTCCTAAAGTAGCCCCACAACCTATCACTGAATTACTGAAGTCCTCAAATCGTGATTTAAAGACTTCCAGTTACAGAGAATCCACCATTTACTGAAATTTAAACCAGCAAGCGACTCATGCTGCATGCTGTAGAGGAAGATGAAAAATCTCCAGGGTCTCTGACAATCTAAGATGGAGGAAAATTCCTTCCCAAATTCAAATTCCCAGTTGTAGCCTGATTCTTTATGCTTTAGATTGGGAATTTGGAATTTATAATTTGGAATTGGGATTGCCAAATAATCTTGCCTGGAAATTGGGGCTCACATCTGAATCCAGCCACAGAAGATATTTATAAGGGGAACCCACAAGGAACAACTAAGAGTAGTTACACAGATAGTTTAATTACTTCATAAAATCCTTTTATTGCTAAAAGCATAAAGCATAGAATTGAGAATATGTTAATTGATACATTTACAATGAAATAATCATCTTATACATACAGAATGTATTTAGGAAATCGTATGCAGTTTATAATTTGATAAATTATGTTTCCTGTTAAAATTTATAGTTGCTATACTTAGACCCTGGAATCAAGAAGGATGTCTCAAATTGACACGAAGAGTGCAGGTCTAGCAATCCTAACTGAGATAGTTAAACTTATTAAAATAACAAAGACTAGATAGCTAAGAAAGAGCAAGATAGGTCTGTAGTCTTCTTTTCTTGGGAACTGGAGGCCTCACTGCTTTATGAATTCTAAGGCCTTAAATCCTTCTTCCCCGCAAACAGGATCTACATCTTTATACTTTTCTAAAAATAGACTAAATTACCTCATTCTTCCTCACCCAAATATGGACCCTTACTCCTGAAATTGTTGGGGTACACTTGTGTCATTGTTTAAGGGGTTCATACATACAATTGACATATGATTAACATAAAATCACCCTTAGAATGTTCCTCATCACCTTTACCCTTTCCTTATTTATGAATGTTGTGTGTTTTGTGAAATGTCAAAGGTCTCATCTTAAGTTATTGAGTTGTTATTTGCCTGCTGACCTATGTGTCATGATCCAAAATAACTTATCTGGGGTTTTCCTTCAAAGATTGTTGAACAAATAGACCCATCCTGTCTGATATTTTAAACCTCAAAATTACTCATATCATCTTCTATTGCAAAGCTCTGCATACACGCTTACATTGTAATTTTTACAGTGAGGCCTGTAGGTCCCTTGCATTTCAGCTACTAATATAAAAGTTATGCTAACTTATCTACTTATGCTAAGTGCAATACTATAGAACCAGGATTTCTTAAATTTATAAAGAAAGATATACATGTATGAAATAAGATATAAGGTGACATACGCATGCAAGCCAAGCATAGGTAAAGTCAAGGGCTACACAGTTGGACCCAGAGCATGTTGGCAAGGCCCGACAGCCAGGCATCTGGGAAAGAATTCGCTGTAATAACTCACAGTCATCCCTATTTAATGTCTCATCACCAGCTGCTGGGGATATTTGCTACTAGCAGTCACAGATCAGCTATATGTCATTGTAGGCAGTCTCATCATACTATCTCTTCCATAAAATGTATCAAGCTCAGTCTTGAAGCCAGTTAGTTTTTTTGCCCCATTAGTCCCCTTGGAAGGCTATTCCAGAACTTCACACCTATGATGCTTAGAAACCTTTGCCTAATTTCAAGCCTGAACTTGTTGATGACCAGTTTACAGCCATGTATTTCAGCATTATGAACTCTCATGATTTTAATCACAAGTTTCACACTATTTGGTACTTTTCTTAAGAAACCCTAGCTTCCAGAATCAGAAGATTATATGAGCATCTCAGCTTGAACTGTAAAAAAAAGTAAGTTTCTGGATCTCATAATTGTGGAGAAAAGCATGAAAACATGGAGCATGCAGCCTAAAGGCCAGAAGATAAATAAAAAGAGCACCAAACTATGGATATTTTTAAACAAATCCTTGTGATTTTTAAGCCAATTTGATAATTTTTTTGGACGTGAAATATGCCTTTTGAATACTTGGAGTATACAATATTGGGATTTGCACTGGTATAAACAAGGCACTTCTTGGACCCCTGCCAAATTTCAAGTCTCTGCTGCAAACCATGGTTGAATACAAATTTCTTCAAACAAACAGCTGGAAAAATATTTATAACAATGTGTTAGGCACCATAATTATTGGGGGTCACTATCCGCTCTGCCTAGAGTAATCTTTGCAATGTGAAGACACATAATAACCAGACCTGTCAACTCAGTGATGTTTCTTTCTGGACAACTGGTTTTCAAATTCTGCTGTGGACCTGGAGGGTCAAATTTTTAAGTACATTTTTGTACATAAGTGGTGTGAAAGCTTTTCTCTAGCACAAGAACAATCCTTACATTACTATACCACAGTTCCACAGATGGTGTCATACTTCTTCAGTAATGTGCAATAAAGAGTCTAGCTACTAACAATAAAAAAGAAACTAGTTTGTCATCCTATTTAAAATGCAGACTCAAACATTAAGTAAGAAGGTCAGGCAGTGTCTAGAAAGCAAAAACATGATGGATCTTAACTGGAATCAAATGCCGCCCATATAGTAATTGATAAACATTTTCATTATGAGCTACACACACTGAAGATGTCTATCCTCTTTCCCATGGAATTACTCATGCTCCCAGACTAAGTTTTGCAAATATGAAGTGTCACAACCCCTGAAAATAACTTCAATATCATGATCCCCATGTTACAGAGAGACAAAGTGAGCTGAAAGGACTTGCCCAAGGTCACACAGCAAGTCAGTAGGACAGCCAGGATTAGAATCGAGTAGGTCTGATGATCTGTATCGTACTTGAACTACATGTCCATGCTCTTCCCGAGATGCAATCCTAAAACCCAGGGTATTGATCCCTCCTTACCGTGCTCTAGCCACAAGACTGTGCTTCCTAAGGAGTCCCAGTCCTGTAATTTAACTAAAGGCCCCCCCTTCCCACTATATATTCAAAACATTATGCAGATATTATCTAATTAGTTCATTTGAGGTCTGGATTTAAACCCAAGATCCCTTTTTAGAAACGGATTTAAAGCTCATTAATTAAAATGATCCCCTGGCTTATTAAGCTCATCATAATAAGGACATGATTTTGATTAGTATAATCCCTTTAAAAAAAAACTATACCACCCATGTCCCCTCCCCCCCACCTCCCTTCTTCCCAAAAGGGTCAAAATAATTCCTAATGTAACTCCAGTGAATTCAGCGGCATTACACAAGGGGCAAGTTTGTCCTACGGTGATTTTTCATCTGGGATACTTCATCCTCTCTCTCTCTCTCTCTCTCTCTGTGCACGTGTGTGTGCATGTGCATGTGTTACCTAGAAATGCAGGTCTAATCCTTGCTCAGACCCTTGTCAATAAACACAGCATAGCTTTGCAAGGTGCAGGGGAAGAAGCGGATTCCAAAAGCCTCCTGAGCCCAGCTTTATCCTGTCATAACAGAGATAACAGGTTTCCAGTAGATAAAAAGTGGCTACAAGGAGGAGAGAGAAAAATTGTTCTCCTTTATCTCTGAGTTATAAATTGCAGCAAGGGTGGTTCAGGTTGGACATTAAGTAAAACTTACCAACTGTCAGGGTAATTAAGCACTGGAATAAATTGCCTCGAGGGGTTGTGGAATCTCCATCCTTGGAGATTTTTAAGATCAAGTTAGACAAGTATCTGTCAGAGTGATCTAGATAATACCTAGTCCTGCCTTGAGTGCATGGGACTGTACTAGATGATCCTTCAAGGTCCCTTCCAGTTCTCGGATTCTATGTGCCCATGACTTGCTGTAGCAAGACACCTCCTCTTCCTCAGTGCATCAGGAGCCAACACCTCCTCTTCCTCAGTGCATCAGGAGCTGGTACCTAGTGTCTATATCTTGCCATTGATAGCTAGCAGGGCAGATCCTTCTATTCTTGCTACCAGCAGGCACTGGTGCCTAATACGCACAGCCTTCTATAGAATCCTTCCTTTTGAGCCACTAGCAGGAGCCAGTTTCTTTAGACACCAAGACTCTTGTGTATGTGCATGCAGGTAGGAGGCTGATGTTAACAAAACTTGGTGTTTTTATGCCAGGTCTTTTCTCTGCTATGTTACGTTTCACATAAGAATAGAGAAGTGCTTTGTTAAATGAGTCTGCAGTGAGTCTCATGCAGTAGTGAGGTAGGATGCTTTAAAAGCTTTCTTGATAAGACTGCTTAACATACACGTTAGTGTAGCTGTCGTATTTTAGGGGAACTGGCTGGCTGGGGAGAGAGGTAATGAGTTGCTGAACCTTTCACTTGTGTCTAGTTCAAATCCAGCTCAGATTAATAATGATTGAAGACTATGAAAGTGTTATGTGGTGGTGGTGTGTGAAAGGAATTGTTAGTCTTAATCCATTTCCTGGTGGGCAGACTTTGACAGCACCCGGACATAAATTAAGAGCACAGAGAGCAGTGGCTAAATGGACCGTGGAGACTGAACTACAGTACTAAAGTTTGAAATCAAAAGAGGTAGCCATGTTAGTCTATTGCAGAGAAAGAGTCCTTTGGCACTTTTAAAGAATAACAGATTTATCGCATGAGCTTTTGTGGGAGAAAATCCCACTTTGACAGACGCTTTTCCTTTAAGCTGACTAGATATAAAACACTGTTAAACTGACAAGTGTTCACACAAGGAGGTGTGAACTAAATCATCAAAATTTGTTTCTAAACCAATTTAAATAAATTGTTACAACTTTGTGTGTTTAGACAAGGCCCAAGACACTCGCTCAACTTTATGGATGTGAGTAAGCTCACACACCTCAAAGAATTCTTCACTTTTATATAGTTAGGCACATGTACGTTTGTAGACTCTCAGCCTTTTTTATTTCCAAAATAGAGATTTCTAAATTAACAATGTCCCTTTAAACAATTGCTGCTTTCTCTTAAAAGCTAGAAATAATTCAGATAAAGTATTAAAGCTAAAACATCTTTCAAAATATTGTACACTTACTAAAATGTAACATACAGTCATGAGGGGTGGACACTGATAGGTTTGAAAGGGAGAGCCCTAATAAATTTTGGTTATGTAATGCTACAGTACTCTTTATTCCAGTTTAATTTGTTCAGCTTTACACAAGGGAATATATGTTCTATCCATTTAGAAAAAGGCAGCACATTAATCTTTCCTCCTTCAAAGTAAGACTCATCTAACCTATGCAACTGACCAAATCTGACATACTGATATTGGTTATTTTTGTGCTGGAGCATGCTTACAACTGTCACCGGTTCAAAACCAGCTGCATCAAGTTTTGTTTTTGTTTACAAGCTGGCAGACAACATTAAGGGAAACAAGTTTTTAAAGGTGCTCCAAGGGGCTACCGTCAACAAATTCTTGGGGGCTGAGCAGCACAGAGGAACAGTGAGTACATCTTACCAGCTCCAAGTTACTCTTTCCCATAAGAGTTGTTATAACCATATAACCATAGAGAATGCACTGTGTGATCTAACAGGAATTGATGCTTGCTGGTTCACTCTAGTGACTGGGTTTTAAAGCAAAATAATTAAGAGGGTGGGAGGAGGACTGTCAGCCCTTAAAGTCACTGGATTGCAGGGGAAATTGGAGCATGCTCCTCTACAACAATGAAGGACAGGATTCATCACTCTCAGACACTGTTGTCTTAGTGGGCAGTCTGATCTCTCTATCGTAAGACACTATGAACATCACAATATTGTAGATTGCACAGAAATTGTGAATTTTCCAGCAGTGTGCCAGCTTAAGTGGGCATTCCTGCATACACTTCCCCATTGCTAGCAAAATCATGGACTTTGACTGATTGAACTATTCACAGGAGAGCATTTGGGCCGAGTGAGCCATCAGGTCTATCCCAAGCTAGGGCAGGCAGATATGTGAGTGGACACTGCTTCAGTGGAGCAATCAAGGTGTGGGGAAGAAGGGCTGCCCCAGTAGGAGGGATGAGATAGACCTGCCCATATGCCTCTGTTCATGCTCCAAGCAGCAAAGGAATAGGACATTTTAAGGGCATGTGGTCCTTCCAGTTCCCCCACCCCATTCATCCTTTCTACCCTATGTTGTCTTAAAAAGAGCTGTCCCCCAGAAAGAGCCAGATAATTTTGCCACCAGTTACATTCCATCTTCCTTCCATTCCTGCCTTCTGAGCTGATTGTTGGCTCCCAGTCAGACACAGTTCCTTGTCTGAAAGTCCATATTCCTACTAGAGGTTGAAATCTGAGGCACAGGTTGTCACACTGTATGGAATGGTACACTGCCATGAGTGCTAACCTATCAGGGCAGACTGTCAAAAATAAGAGACATCCCAACGTGGTTGTATGTTCTCTAGATTTCACCAATCCAGTAACAAGTGTGAACTTGGGTTACAAAAGATAGTTAAAAGGACATACAATGGGATTTAATGCTCCCTTCTTAGCAAACATTATTCAATTAACCCATCATTAGGTGACAGGGCTCAGAGAATTCAGGCCCAAGGCTGCTGTAGGTATCTGGGTGGAGGTATCATGTATACATTCCTAGTTCAATCCCTACAAGTTCTTCTGCCAACCCATTCTTCTGCTCTGCTAAATAGAGCATTGAGTTCTAATGGAGGATGGGAAGGACTCTTTATTTAGGAACTGTTTTGCTGTAACATTTATCTGCTCATGGGTAAGAGGGTTGTGAAGTTGGAAGAAAATCAACAGAAAATTAAATTAGTAAGGCATACTATGCCAGTCACAGACTCTCATTTGCTAAGAGGCCTGATTTCAGCCAGCTACTTAGGGCATTCCCAGTCTCTTCAAACTCAGAATGGCTCATCAGCAAATCCGTGTTTGAAATATTAACTTACTGTATTCATAGTACGGTCTATCTGCCATTGGTTCGGCTCTCAGGTCTAGAGCTCTCCTATGAATGAGCTAAAACCAGGTTTTTAGGACACGAAATATAACATGAGAAAGAGGCAACAAGTTACTGATTTCTTCCCTACTCTTAAGCAGAGACACAAAGTGTGTGTATGGCGGGGGGCAGTTAACAAGCTGGTAATAGAGCTAACAGTAGTTTGGGGTCATATGCCCAAGTGGGATCTCAAGGTTTGCTGGGGGTATAGACATTTCTACTGAATGTGGGCTTTCATTTAGGAACAGAGTCCGGTCCTTCTTCTAGTTGGGAGGAAACCTTAATGGAATAACATTATTTAGTATTTTGTGTATATTATATCCTTTCTAATAATAAGGTAATATATCAATTATACATTGACATATACTTTAAATTGTGAAATTATCAAATTTCTATGTACTGAATGTAAATACCTTCTTCCCTCTCCCTGAAGCAAGATGCTGTAGTGGATTATAAAGGGCACTGTTGCACACATCACCATAGCCTTTTTCAAACTCTTTTTTGGTTTTGGTTTTTTGTTTTGTTTGCAATCTTGTCCATTTACCATTCACCATGAGCTCACCACCCCATTCCACCCCCCTTTTCTGCATCATAGCATCTGTCATCCTCCTCCCAGTTATTTTATTTCCCACCCTTGTTACCCTCAGCCCTCTACACATCCCTCCAGCTCTATTCTCCCCCCCCCCCCTCACCAGCACAAATCTAGTTCCCATATTCACACCCTCCTCTGCTTCTTTCTCCTCACCTCTGGTGACACTTACCCCAACCTTGGCCTCCCTCTTACCCCCACCCCCACATGCATCTCCACCATTCTCATTCTCCCCTCTTTCCTCCCCTTCTCTTGCTATCTCTGGAACACACAAATAAGAGATCAGCCATCTATGACCTTTTCAAATCTCACTCCCTCCAGCTCCTGGACAAAGTCTTGGACCTCCACTACTTCTCCAACTGCCCTCTCTTACAGAGGCTCCTTCTTTTCTCATACTCACTGCCCTGGATCAGAGTGTATTGGGTGGGGGCTGGGCTTCTCTCCAGTTCCTCCTCCATCTTCCCACTCTTTCTCCTCTTTTGAACAACACTAAATGGGACTCCTCTCTCCCTCTCTGTGTTGCTGTCATCAGCCATCCACCAAACTCTTCCCCATCAGCCTTCCTGTCTGATTTCAACTTCTAGTTCCCTTTCCACACTTATCCTTGGAGATATCAATTTGCAGTTTCCACACTGATGTTCCATCCCACACCCTAGTTTCCAAAATATGACATGACTGTTTCCCTTCCCTCAACTCATGTTCCTTTCCCCCTTTTCCTCCTGTAATGCCCACCTCCTTCTCTCATCACAGACATAGAAGTTTCTTGTCTGCTCTCCTCCTCCAATCTGTACACTTTCCTCAGTGACCCCATCAAACCCTATATCCTGATCTCCCTCACATCCACTGCCTTATGCTTCTCCTTAACTCTCATTCTCCTCTGCCTCTTTCCTCTCACAATACAAGCCTGCTTTAGCCTCTCCCATCTTGACCCCACTTCCTTCCCCAAGTACTACTCCATTTCCCTTTCTTCTCTAAGCTCATTGAATGTGTGGTCTACAATTGCTGTCAGGAGATCTCTTCCTCCTCCTCTGACATCCTAGAATCTCACCAATCGGGCTTCCACCTCTTGCACTCCGACGCCTCTTTTGCCAAAGTCTCTAAAAACCTCTTCCAAACTAATGCTCAGACCAGCATTCCATCCATCCGTCCTCTACCCTCAACTCTGTCTACCACATTCTTCTTGAAATCCTATCCTCCCTTCGCTTCTTTGAATACCTTCTCCTGGTTCTTCTCCTAGCTCACTAAACGTTCATCCAACATGTTTCAGAGGATCCTCTTTCACTGCCAACTTTCTGTGAGGGTTTCACAAGGTTCTGTCTTTAGTCCCCTGCTCATCTCTCTCTACATCTAGTCTCAGGGTAAGGTCATCCACAGCACAAATTCAACCATTGACTTTATATTGATGACTGACAGATCTGCCTCTAGACCAGACCCCACTCCGTATGTCCAAACTAAAATCCTATCTCTCTCCTCACGCATGTCTCAGCTCGAGTTATTTAAGTTTTAGTCATTGTTCTAAGTCTTCTCAAAACCCACCCACAAACCCCCACACACACTTCCTTTCTTGATAATTGTGGTCTATACCACCATCCTGCCTGTCACCTGAAAACAATACTACTAAGTACGGTTGATTTCCAAAAGCCATTGAGGAAGGTGACTAGGGTCTCTCTCTTCTGCTCCCTCTATAACCATGGTGTCCAGAGGATGTAACATACCTCCCTTTCATTTTTTCATAGGGGAATATTCAGGAAAACTGCTGACTTCCACCATCTTACTTTATTTCATGACAGCCTTTCTCTGTCCAGGCTAGTATATTGTTGCCATACAGTCATAATCTGTGGCCCCTCACATTGAATGATTCCTAGATTCAAACACTAGATCAGGGTTCAAATCCAAGTTTGCAGTTCCAGTCTTATTCTGTAACAAGTTAAATTCAAACACCCCACAATTTTGGAATGTTTAAGAACTTTGACTCCCCTTCTTCCTGGTCTTGAAAAAACAAACAAAAAGGTTAGGAACATTCAATTTGTAGGGTTTTGGTTCATTCCATCCAGAGATACAAATTTCAAACCCCTATAGATACATAAAGGACAGGCTCATCTCATGACAGAGCTAGGAAGTTCAAATTTGAACCTGGGGTTTTGGTTGAAACATATTAATAGCAATATAGACCTTATTTCACCACGCTAAAGACATTCACAAGCTTCCTTTTGATTTAGCATGTTTAGGGTAAATTTATTTTTCTATTTTCAACGTTCATCTTTAAGTGGCATTAATAAGGCAGCTATTTCTAGTTCCTTAGGAGGTTGAGGTCAATTTTTTTTAAAGGGACAGGACAAGAACAGCAATTCAGTACACAGAAGAACATCATGAATACCATATATGAGAGCAAGTGAATACACTATGACAAAGTGGGGTCACAAGAGAAGAATTACAAACATGAAGAGTTCTGCAATCACAACCCCTCTCATTTTTGCATGAAAATTTCATTGAGCTCAAAACTGGGTCAGACTGTTTGTCTCTCCATGGATAAGGCATAGTCTGTTCTCCACACCACTTCAATCTCCATAAGTTTTTTGTTGGATCAAGCCTTAAGTATGCGCATAACTTTAACTTTAAGCATGTTAAATCAATGGAACTATACATGTGATTAAAAAGTTAAACTTGTGCTTAAATGATTTGGTGGCCTGGGGCCTAAATCTTTAGTTTAAAGACCACCTTTGGAAAGTATTCTGAAAATGCACAGCATGAACAATAAGATGTTGTTTCCTTTCATCTAAATGAGAAGCTAAGGAAACATCACTGGGGTTCCATTTTTTGTCTGATGTGGTTGCTATAGCAAAACAATCTAAGAATATGATGCATAATTACATAAAACATATATAACACCATCAAATTTGGGGTTTTTTGGTAAACAAATAATTATTTTTTGTTAGTTTGTATGCTATAGGTCTGAACATGCTCTCTGTAAACTGAAGTCAATGGTAAAACTCTTACTGACTTTAGTGGCCCCAGGATTGAGTCTTATCAGTTTTTGAAGTAAAATTAAATAGAGTTTATGATTCATTCCCACTACCATGAAGCTTAAAATGGATATACACAAAGAAGAATAAACATTTCTGAGTACTTCACTAGAAGCAGAGATACTGAACTTTTTTTGCTGTTTGTGTAACACATTGTCTTGCCTTGATCTTTAAAAGAGAATTTCAGCAAGAGCTATTTTTACACTTTAATTCCATGCTCTTTCAATTTATTGTACCATAGCTTTTATATCTGACAAACCCTTTCCACAATAAACACTGGAATTCAGAATTCTATGCATAATTAGAACACCCTGGAACAATTTGAACTTTTCCCTTTTTAGCCACTAAGTTTGATGCTAAAGAGAAAAGTGAATGCATTATTTATTCCCTGAGTTAATACAGTGCTGACTCAAGAACACACCAAATAGCTTCAATTTACACTTTGCACTACTAAAAATGCTGAAAACAGGTTTCATCTCAGCCACTCTGATTTACTAGCGTGAAATTGTCACTGCAGCCATTTAATACAAGAACAAAAGATGTGCTTTATTTAACCCTTCTTTTATAGCTATATTTTCCATAGATTATTTTCTTCAGAGTGTGAGTGTGCGCATGTAGCCCATATGCCTAAAAAGGCTATCTCTTTGAGAGACCTACTGAGGGTGGGTTACGGTTGTTGGGCAGATTAGCTACCCACAACCAGAAACTTCTAGAGGCAGGGAATGGTAGCATTTTTGAGCATGCTCCACAGGGTTCCCTGCTGGTGTGATGTGGTGTGGTCAGTCAGATGACATGAGAGCAGCAGTCTGGGCAGACAGCAGGCTAGAGCTGCTTCAAGGAGAGCCCATGTGCTCAGTTTTCAGGAGAGAAGCTGAGCCAGGAGTGAACAAGATGTTTTTTCCCTCTAATGGAGTCATCTGCAACAGATTTTGCAGACATGCATATGGGACTGAGGACTGGTTGCAAAGGAGAAGAAAAAGTCTGCATGGAATGCTACAGAGGATTCCAGCAAAGGAAGAAGAGGACAACTATTTCTTGCCACTCAAGCTTCTACACTGGAACTGAGACTGTAGCTGAGAGTTGGGTGAACTCCATCTGGACTATGGGACTCTTGGGTATCTTTCATGCAGGGGGTTTTCTGGAAGGATTGTTCTTGGTTAATGGTATTTTGTTTTCTTAGGATAAGGTTCATTTAGTTAGTAGTTAATAAAGTTCATTGTTATGTTTGTTTTTAGTCGTATTTTAATGTGGGGTGGTAACTCTGAGCAATCTTTGCTGTGAGTCTTGTACAGACTGGATCCTGGGTCTCCAGCTGCTTTCTCCATAGGGATTGGGATTGATTTCTGTGAGGCACTGGAGAAGAGCAACTAAATGAATTTTAGCCCACCCGAAGGTTACACGCACATGTGTGTGCACGCATTGGGGGAGGGAAAATATAGATTAAGAAGTGTGAGAATGTTTTATTCTGACTGAAGCTTTACCCTTCACTACTACTAAACAAAAAATTAAAAATTAGACATTAGATTTTACTAAAATATTCAGAATGGTTTCAGCGTCAAGGGCTGTAAATCAATCACTTTCACCAGCACAAAATTCACTTAAAATGTATATGAGCAGAATTGTTCCAAATTTTTTTAACACAAATAGAGGGGAGCTAGTTGGTAGAAACTTATCTCACATTTTCTAAACAGATATACTGCCATTTCATTCTAGGTGAATGTAAGACTAGAAATAGATCACATGCCTTCCTCTTTAGTAATTTGATGACATATTACTGTCCTATGTGTCTTTCACTTATTAAATAGAAAATATTTTTATATCTTTAAATGTTTTTCACTTATGAACAATAATTTTTTGTACCAGAGAAGAACAAGAACACTTCCCTCCAAAATAAAGTAGTAACTAGTATAAAGCAACAATCAGTCTGTGAAATATGGGGAGGCGGAGAATAAATAGACAAGTAAAAAAAAGAGTCTTCCTGACTGAGAAGGAGTGTTGGCTTCTAAGGAGAAAACAAATATCTTTTTAAATTCCAAACAGGTACCAAACTTTAAATTTAATTAGTCAAGTTAATACCTTGTGTGACACTATTGATTTCAGTAGAGTTACAACTGAGATAGATTTAGTTCATTAATATGATTTAGTTCCAATCTCTCTCTCTCTAGAAAGGCATTCCATTTATTTACTTCTCTCTTGGTAAAATGATACTTCATAAAATTCATCATGTCATATATGTTCTGTATAATTCTGCATTATGTTGTTTAGATCCATCCACCTAAGATAAAAACAGATAAAAGATCCAATACAGCCATCCTTTCATTCATAAGGCTGCAGGACAACTACAAATTTTTACATGGCATTCATTGGAATTAGTGGGTTTTCTCTCTGGCAAATAAAACCTTATAACCTTAACTATTAATGAGATTATCATTAATCTACTCAGTTTTGAAACTAAATGGTCTTTCCATGACTTATAGCTTTCTGAAGACAGGAACTAGAACCAGAATTAACATGAAAATGTGAAATGTAGCAGCTGTTTCAGGCAGCTCATTTATTATAGTAAACATTTAAGTCAGAATTTGGATGATTACTTCAGTCTACTTTCCAACTGGCAGGGTAAATTTCATTAAACTTGATATTTACAGAAGAAATACTGTATGAAACAGATGGACGTGTTAGGAAAACAGTATGCATTTCAGTCAGCTTTTTCCCCAGAGATGCTTGCTACTCTTCCTTTCACTGTAAAGCATAGTAAAAGTCTAAACTGACTTTTAACATGTCTCCCACACAGACACTTTACAATATGACAAAGACACCTTGGCAAATATTTGTAGCTAAATTTCTGAAAACCATTTGGATTAATGGAAAGTCTTCAAATAACAGTGTGAAAGTATACTACCCCAGTGTTGGTAACTTCAGATATGAAGCAAGAAGATTTTTCTATAATTTTTATCATTCCCTCCATCACAAAAAACAAATAAAATGGGAAAGCAACACACAAAATATTGCTCATGTACAAAGATTTGAGGCCAAACTAAGCTATGAAATTCTTATTATCAAAGTTTCACTGATGTAGTGGAGAGCAGAATGAGTATCATGCAAACTGAACAGAAAAACTAACCAAGAATAACCACTAATTTATCTATATTCTTTTTCAAAGAGGGCTTTTATTGCAATAATGTATATTCCTTATACTCCAGTGTCTGAAATGTATGCATTGTCTTGTAATGTATTATTTTCCCATTTCAGAAATACCAAGGATGAAATCCTGGCCCTGTTGAAGTCCATGACAAAACAAATCTAAATTTCAAAAGGGGTAGCTATGGTAATCTAGTTCAGCAAAAACAAACAAGGAGTCCTGTGGCACTTTTACAGACTAACAAATTTATTTATTGTGTGAGCTTTCATGGGAAAAGTCCTACTTCAACAGATGCCTGAAAATGTAAATCTTAAGTGGACAATGTGGAAAATCTAAATTTGTTGCTTATGGAGCCAATACAAAAAAAGCAACATACTAAGAGATAAACTATTCATAGGTAGGGGAAAAAAGACCTATATAAGAAAGAGCCTTCTTATCTATCTGCACATCTGAAGCTCTCTGCCAAGCTCATCATCTCACATCTTAATTACTGTAATATCCTCCTCTCTGACCTTGACAAATGGCATCTTGCCCACTCATATTTATCCAGAATACTGTTTTCCTAACCTGTCACTTTGACCACGTCACTTCTTTCCTTGGGCTGGTCCACACTGGCGGTGGCGATCAAGAGTTGATATGCAAGCTTTGTTACCTAGTTTGCATATCTCCCATCAATGGACATATATGACATATCAAGGCATTTTCATGGCACTGCATCAACAGGAATTGCCCTCTCTTCAATGCAGCCTTACTTCTTTCAGGGAGGTGGACTAATTGGCTTTGTCTACCCTTGTAATTTAAAGTCGACTTTAACTAAATCGACTTAGTGCGTCTACACTTAAAATTAAAGTCGACTTAAAGGGGACCTTACAAAGTTGACCTAGAGCGTCCACACTGGACACCTAGGTTGACTTCTAGAGGCTAGGGGGACCTTGGGAAGGTCCACGGTGGTAGGGGGGCACCTCTTGTGTGCAATGGGGCAAAGGGGGACAGGGACCCTGGCAGGGCATGTGGCCAGGGTGTGATGCTGTCTGGATTTAGGGAAGCATTTATGATATTATTTTCTATTCATATATCATAAATGCTATAATCCATAGGAACTATGCCATGTTTGGTATCAATAGAAAGGTAGTAATTTGCTGGGAATGATTATATAGTTTATGTCTAGGAATTATATTTGGATTAGAAGTTAGGAATTTGGTGTTATATCTATACTTTAACTTGTGTGATTTTGTGGAAACGCCCCAGACAGGCGGCTGTCTAAAACCATTGTGTCCTTAATGTTAAGGAATCTGCCAGGTACAATGGGCCCAGGGAGTAACCTGATGAGCCATTAAGGACATAAGGAATACAACCATTGTGTCCTTAGTGGCTCGTCAGGTTACTCCCTGGGCCCATTGCACCTGGCAGATTCCTTAACATTAAGGACACAATGGTTTTAGACAGCCGCCTGTCTGGGGCGTTTCCACAAAATCACACAAGTTAAAGTATAGATATAACACCAAATTCCTAACTTCTAATCCAAATATAATTCCTAGACATAAACTATATAATCATTCCCAGCAAATTACTACCTTTCTATTGATACCAAACATGGCATAGTTCCTATGGATTATAGAATTTATGATACATGAATAGAAAATAATATCATAAATGCTTCCCTAAATCCAGGCTGCGTCACACAGGGCTCTGCCCTGCCCTTTAGGGGGCATGCCAGGCTCCTCCTGTGCCCCCCCCCCGGCAGGGAGGGCATTGGTGTAATCCTGGGGTAGCCCTAAATCGACTTCGGGCTATCCCACATCTACACTGGCTTAATTCGACTTTAAAAAGTCGAATTAAACCTTAAGTCTACTTAAATCTAGGTTTAATAAAGTCAACTTAATTTTCATTGTCGACTTTATTTTCCTTAAGTCGACTTAAGCAAGCTGCTTTAGTCGACTTAAGGAAACTGTAGTGTAGACGCAGGGTAAATTAAGTCAACTTAAGCAAGCTTAAGTTGACTTAATTTACAAGTGTAGATGCAGCCATAGAGAGTGCTCTTGGACCGACTGAATGGGTCTACACAGACCCGCTCATTTATTGCCAGTGCATCAATCTCTGCCATCGCAGTAGTGTAAACATATCCTTAGAATCCCTCCACTTACTCCCCATGTTTGATGCAATAAGAAGGTGCTTGTATTCACCTTCACGGTCCTACATAATCAAACCCCCCAGCCTGTCATTTCTCAGTAGTTATTGAATTGTCAGGGCTCACCTTCACTATCCACTTGTTAAATATTCAAACCTATGTGTCTCCCATGCTGCTCCTACATCTTTGGGAGGTGTTCTTCAGAAACATCTGCAAGCCACCTAATTATCCATCTTCAAATCCAGCCTCAGAACTCTCCTGGGCCAAGGAGCATCTTTCTGTTCTGTGTTTGTGCAGTGTCCAGAACAATGAGGTTCATGTCCATGACCAGGACTCCTCGGTGGTGCAGTAATACAAATAAATGCTAAAAAGACAGTTTAGCTAATTCTGAGTATGCCAGATCAGATCTCACTAAACTTTACCAATATCAGAATTAATGGAACAGAATGTGTGTAGTATGCTGGTTATCTCTTAATTGAAATGCTATTTTTTTTCCACAATAATATTTCTATTTTGTCTTGTTATTAGTGTTTTAGATGCTCATTAGTAGCAGTTTCAATCATGTCAATATACTATTCTTGGTAGTAAGTCAGTCCATATTTATAGAAGTAAATAGTTTGTATTGGCTAAGGACAGTCATTTTCAAAATGTCTGAGTTCTAGTGTAAGCATTAACGCATATGTATGAAGAAGTGTAAATTAGGACTATTTATTTGCCCACCATCACTAATATTTATTTACAGCATGTCTCTAAAGCCCTCTTCTCTCAATTCACTGAAATCTAACTAAGGATTTTGGTAAAGTACCTGCATGCTATATGATTATAATTTTCCATCATTAATATAACTGAGTCCACTGAAAAGTCCACAAACTAGTTAAGAGAGCCGTAGTCAAACTTATGGCAGGTTGAACCAAATTTAAAACTTTAAACAATTAACAAACCATGGATGATGGCTGTACATTGTATTCACCAAAATCATTGTCTATTTCGATTACTTCCTCATGTACATTACCTTGATGATATCCCCACATTTGGATGGTGGTCATTTTGAGACTGACATTGGGTGTGTGAAGGTGTCTTTCTGGTGCACAAATTGCCATTCCAGAGAGTTACACCTCTCGGAGCGATGCCAGAATTATGGCAGTGCCAGGGCACAGTCAGTAAAAGGTAATAAGCAAATAGCAAAATAGCAAACCTATCTGTGTGTCATTGAAAACTAATGAACGCTGCTGAACTGACAGCCATGGAGACTGAGGTTCTCTGGCTCAGAACAAGCACTTTATGGCCAGTGAAAGTAAAAATTTCCTCTAGTTCACCAACCAGGTACCTGAATCTCAGCCTTTATCTGAACACACCACTATTGGGTTGAGAACTGGGAGTTGCATCGTCATGCCTATTCTTTCCTTAGCTTTCTTACTGAGATTGCCAGCAAGTGTGCCAAGCATGGTGGTGGATTTCATGACATGGACGCTACTGAATTGGCTTGCAAGCATGCCACACATGATACTGTTTTTGATGATGTGGACACCTGCTCACTGGGACTGCAAAACTATGTTTTCATAACCATTCAATCAAAAAAGAGACCTCCATAGCTGTACCTTGAAGGTCTTCAGCTGTTTTAGTTTGCATGCCCAATGTAGGCACTGATGTACACAATCCCGAATTACAGGGAATTGTGTGTGTTCAGACATGTCCCCAAAGAGTGAAAGCACCATTGAAGGCTCCACTGGTGATCCACCCATATAGATGGTAAAAGCAATTCGCAATCTTTTGAAAGGATATTAGGTCAAAAGTGTTAATTATTCCTCAGAAAATTTGCTTTTGATTCTTTTTTTAAATCCAGGCCCATTTTTTTCCTTCTGAACTATTTCAGCCATTCTTAGTGAATACATTCCTCTTCAGAAATGCCTGAACTCTTCTCAGCAGGACTATTACTCCACCTAGCAATTTCAATTACGGAAAGTTCATGACTTTCTCTAGAATACGTAAGATGCATATTAAGCAAGGGGAAGATAAAAACTTTTCAGCTCACTGTCTGCTCTTTGGAAAACATTCTTCAATTCTAAATTTTACACTGGGGATGAACTGCCAGATTTAACAGAGGAGCCAGTTCAATCAGAGGAAATTGTTTGGTGCAGTGTGCTGACTTAATAGCATCTAAAAATGGTAAGCACAGTGCCAGCAGGGATGGGAAAACAAACAGGTGGTGTCACTCCAGGAAAAAGTAAAGCACAGTGTTATTTAATATTGGTTATAGCCTCTGTTTCAGTCATTCTAAATTGACTTCTGACATTCCAGTGAGGGATGATGTAGCAATGAAGAAAAATTGCTAGTTAGCGTTTGTCTAGGTTCCACCCAGCTACCCTCAAATAGCTTTGAAGACCATGGTTTATCTAGCATGTCAAAATTAACAGAGAGGGATTCAAGATTAGCTCAGTAGTATGGCAATAGCAGTGGCTACTAAAAGGAAGTTAAAATTATTGGTATCAAAAGTAGCCGCAAATTGCCTTCGCCATCCCCACCGCAAAAGTCTTTGACTAGCTCTCAAAAATGCTAAAATTTCAAGGGCAACTTATATACCTAAAAATGCAAATTGAAACAATGGACTTGAGGCCTAATCACTGAAATCAGCAGGAGATCTCACAGTCAGGCACTTAGTGTTCATAATAAGCTGTGAAAGAAAGGCTAGGACATTCCATCAAACAAAGGATTACAACTCTGAAGAAAAAATACAGCTCAAGCTGTGATCCAAAGAAAAACAGAAGGATGAAAGCAATGGGGAAGAGGCAGAGGGGTTGTAAAGAGAGAGGCGGCATCACTGAGGGCTTGCCTACACGAGCACCGTATTCCGCATTAAAAATCATTACCGCGCGTTAACAAGCACACTGTACAGACGTGAAACGTTGTTGCTGCGCACTAAGCGCCTTGTTGCTGCGCATTCCAACAACCACTCCGGCGAGAGTGGTAACAGCTGTTGCGTATCATCTGCTGCGCGTTTGTGCTCGTGTGTAAGCTTTCTGCACAATGAGCAGCCTTCGGAAATGTCCCATCATTCCCAAGTCGTCCTCTCTGGACTTCCCCCCACCCTCTCTTTGGCAGTGACGAAACTGTCTCCGCCTACAGTTGACTCCCGGGATTTTCAAACATTTCGTCACTTTCATTTCCTGGTCTTTTCCTCGTGGAGTGTATTGGAGTGCAGCAGTGTTTGCAGTTGCAATGGCGGCCCGTCGCGGAAGACGCGCACCCCTTTGGTCCCTGGCAGAGGTGCTTGACCTGATCAGCATCTGGGGAGAGTCCGCTGTGCAGGCGCAGCTTCGTGGCAGCAGACGAAATTACGACACATTTGGCATGATTTCTCGGGCAATGATGGAGAAAGGTTATGATAGAGACACATTGCAGTGCAGAACAAAGGTGAATGAGCTAAGAATCAGCTATTAGAGAGCGAGGGAGGAAAACCAGAGATCGGGATCAGCGCCTGCTACATGCAGGTACTATGAGGAGATCGGAGCCATCCTCAGTGGTGACCCCACAACAACTCCAAACACCACAGTGGACACATCTGTAACCACAGATGAAGTCAATGCCACCACGGAGTTGGATGAGGACCTTGAGGAGGTGGTGGGGGAGACGGAGGAAAACAGGGGGCAAAGCGAGGCAGCGTGTAGCCAGGAGCTGTTCTGCACCCCCGCTGATACGTCCTCTCTAGAAGACATGAATTGCAGCATGTCCCTTGAGTCAGCTGAGGGGGGCTCTGGTAAGTTTCTGCTTTGTAATGCTAAAAGTCTATCTCACGGTAAAATATCACCATGCGTTGCGGGGGTGCTTGCTGTGTCTCCCAGCTGTGCAGGCTCCTTACTCCTCATCCATGAGGAGGGCATCAACACAAGCAGTGATTGTGAAGTAATCATCTGCCTTTAGGTCAGTAAATGATTCTTCTCCTCCAGAGCCTAGTACTCAGGTTGGATGGGATGGCGTTTGTGCAGACGCTCCCAAAGAGGGACACTTTGCCCCGCCAGCTGCAAAGCACAGCCCTGGGAACCATGGCCGCAAACAGTGCTGCTGCATACGGTCCGGGCTGACTGGCGGCGGCATGTAGCAGATGAATTCTAGCGGCCAGGGGAACCCTGAGGAGAGCGATATCGGGTTTCCATCTCTGTGGGCAACGCTGATTATTAGCCCCCAGTAAAGCTGTCTACTAGGACGTACCTTGTCCGCTTCACCAAAAAATGGGCTGTTGACCGCACTGCACCTTCCAAAGTAATGTGCTACTGGAAGTGTTATTTTCTTGTCCTGGCTATGTGTAAACTGCAGATTGACAATTATTTCTTTCTTTAGAGCAGACCTTGAGAAGGCCGTTGTCTACCCCTGCTGCCCAAATGAGAAACATTCGGCAGCGTGCACGAAGGAACAGGGAGGATATGTTTCAGGACGTGTTGAAAGCAACACAGGAGTCCTTGAAAACAGCACAGGAATCCTCCTCTGCGACCAGAGCATTCAGAGCTGAATACCAGCAGATATGGAAAACACAGACCGAGGAACTGATAAGCGTGATTAAGGAGCAAACAGAACTGTTCAAGAGCATGGTCACTTTCCAGTCCCAGGCGATTAATGTTAGGGCTCCATTGCAGACACTGCAGCCGCGTCTGCCTCCCACCCCCCGTAGTCCCTATAAGAATTTTTATGAAGTGCACCCATCCCACCATAGCATTCCAAAAAGTAGTTCTCCCCCCCCTACTTTCTAGAGCCCCGCAGCTACACACACCTGTAACCCCAACCTTCAAAGTATGAATAAAAACAGAATAAAATCATTTAATTAAGGCTTTATTTTCACACATGGCTACTTTCATAAGGTGCTGCAGATGCGTCCTATAAGAGAACTAGGGGAGGGCGTGACTGAAATGCTCCCTTAGTGCCTCCCTTATGCGAGAAGCTTCCCCTTTATCCCCCCTAATACTCCTAGTGGCTGGCTGTTCGTATGCCTCCTCGAGGTGCTGTGCCTCGGTTTCCCACACTGGGCAAAACCTTTCTCCCCGATTTTCACAAATATTATGGAGGACACAACAAGATGCAATCACAGCAGGGATGTTGTTCTCCGACAAGTCCAGCCGCCCACACAAACATCTCCAGCGGCCTTTTAAACGGCCGAAAGCACACTCCACAGTCATTCTGCTGCGGCTCAATCTGTAATTGAACCGTTCCTTGCTTTGATCGAGGTTGCCAGTGTATGGCTTCATGAGCCATGGCATTAGTGGGTAGGCTGGGTCTCCGAGGATAACTGTGGGCATCTCCACATCCCCCACTGTAATTTTACTATCAGGGAAAAAGGTACCCCCTTGCAGCTTCCGGTACAGACCAGTGTTCCTGAAAATGTGGGCATCATGCACCTTTCCAGACCACCCAGCATTGATGTCAGTGAAATGCCCTCTGTGATCCACGAGTGCTTGCAGCACCATGGAGAAGTAGCCCTTTCTGTTAATGTACTCAGTAGCGAGATGATCCGGTGCCAAAATAGGGATGTGTGTGCCATCTATGGCTCCCCCGCAGTTCGGGAATCCCATGGCATCAAAGCCATCCACAATCTCACTGACATTCCCTAACGTCACCGTCCTCCGTAGCAGGATGCGATTGATGGCTGTGCAGACTTGTGTTAGGGCTACTCCGACGGTGGACCTCCCGACTCCAAACTGGTTTGCAACCGACCGGTAGCAGTCAGGAGTCGCCATCTTCCAAAGAGCTATCGCTACACGCTTCTCCACAGTGAGGGCTGATCTCATGTTGGTGTCTTTACATCGCAGGGCAGGGGCCAACTCTGAGCACAGTTCCAGAAATGTTGCTTTCCGCTTTCGAAAGTTCTGTACCCACTGCTCGTCATCCCACATCTGCATAACAATGCGATCCCACCACTCGGTGCTCGTCTCTCGCGACCAGAAACGGTGTTGCACCGTGTGCAGATGATTGGTGAAGGAGCTGAGCAACGCGGTGCTGTTGATCTGCAGGGCATCGATCAGCCCCTGCTCCTCTGTGTCATCCTCTGGCAGGGAGCTCAAAACATAATGAGCAACCATCCGAGATGTGTTCAGCATGTGGAGGGCGAGAGTGGAGACCAGAGCAGGATCCATGCTAACGCAGATTTTGTTTCTATCCAATGGCGCGCTCCGTGCAAACAGTATTGAAAATAGGCGCGAGTTGCTACTGGCAACAAGGAAGACGCTAGGGAAACGCACTGCACCATGGGAAACATCCGGTTTACCCATGGTGCTTTGTGCTCCTTTCCTTCATCCCATGATTCCAAGCGCGTACTCAGGGAAAATGGAACGCTGGGATACGTGCCCAGAATTCAGTGCGCTAATGCGCATCACAGCGAGGAATCCTGTGACGTAACAAGGAATGACGTGTGTACAAGGTACAGCGCAGTAAAATCCACGTGCTTCTTACAGCGCAGTTCAGAAGTTGCGCTCTAATTTGATCGTGTAGAATAAGCCTGAGAAGAACCTCTTTCACAAGTTCTGTAAAGTATAGAACCAAATGCAATTAATAGTCTATTAGGGCATACTAAGATTCATTGATTTCATTGACTAACGAGCACCAGAGAACTGAAAGAGAAGTAACAACATAGCCATGGCTCTCTATTCCTGCCAGTGTCACATGGCAGCACATTTTCTCAGGCTACAACATGACAGGACCACAGCCTTTAATGATGGAGACATTGGAATGATATTCTATTACTGAAAGATTTTCAGATGCAAAAACACTGGGTGCCAGTGAAACACTAGGCCAAAAAAGACGCTGTTTATTAGGATGGATAACATGCAATTACAGCTGAAGTTTCATCCAACAAATCCAACTTTCAGGTACACACAATAACAGCAGCATCAGCTAGGTAAAGACATTTCTGAATGTGGGCTCATTTTTCCCCATCAATGCTGATGGAAGAAAATGTTGGTCCCCCTACAAAATAAAATATTTGATTAAGAGGATTAAGCATAAGAATTTGAGAAGGGCATGTGCTGACAGATGACCAAAGTTAAAGTCGCTACTACAATAATTGTGCTACAGGGGATTTCTAGACTATATTCCCAAAATATCAGTATCCCTTGCAAACAGAAAACTGAGAAATTATGGATGTACCAAGACATATGCCAAACACCACCTTAATCTCTACACTCTCATTCGCTTCCCCTTATTCCTTGCCTTTTGTATCTACTTGAATTTTAAAGTATTTGTGGTATGGATCTATCTTTACTTATGTCTGTTATTGCATATGTATGCTACATACATGGCATATAATAAACAGAGGGACAAGATTAATATTAAGTAATTGGGATTATTGCATTGGCTGTAGATGCATAGAGTGTAGAAGATGTCAGTTGATGGAGTGAAACAATGTGGTTGAGAAGTTCTCCCTTAAAAAATACCAACATATTATAAAAGAATATTAGGGTTGCAGGGTTAAGTACGCAGACAGGGCCGTCCCTGGAGGGGGGCCCCCTTGATGGGGCCGGAGCCGGCAGCCTCAGCCTCCCCGCCCAGGGGACAGCGCTGTACTCAGAAGTTAGGAAGCGCGAGAATTCAGGTTGTCTGTCAACCTTATTTGGTCCTTTTGTGTAGGTATGATACAGTGTTCAAGTGATCACATACCTTTTTCCCCCCTCAATAGGGCCACAGCTTCACTCAGTGCACAGGATGGATCATACTAACGTAATGAGCAGATATTCAATATTTGTGTTTTCTCCTTATTGTTCAATGGGTGGCCTTTGGATTTATTTACTGTACACTAATCAAAGGTTACTCTGAGGACAGAATTATTAATTTCCATATGGGCTTTTTTGTAGCATTCATCACTGCAGTGCATGAATGAGTCAAAAATATTAATTTTTGCAGCACCACTAAGATTTTACAGATAGAGAATTGAGGCATAAAGAAAGAAAAATTTCCAATAATTTTGGGTGCCCAAGCTGAGATGCTAGTACCTCATCTTTCACAGTATTTAGTAAGTGGTCACAGCAAAGCTCCCATTGTCTCTAACTGCAGCTATGAGTGCTCAGCACTTCTGCAAATCAAACCACAGGGTTTGAAGTTATGCACCCAGAAAATGAGGAACATGCAGTGGACACTTCTGAAAACATTAACTTGCATGACTTGCCCAGCATCATATAGGAACTCGGCAACAGAGGCAGGAATAGAATCCAGTTCTCCAGGACAGCATTCAACTGCCTTAAACTTGAGACCAACCTTCTTGCAGTTTCCTGCTTTACCATTCACCAAACCCCTTCCAGTTTTTGAAACAAGTGAAGAAGGGGTTTTTAAAGACAACGATTTTATTCATTGGACAGCCCTGATTCATTCCCTAGTTCAGGTACATCCTGGTCACTGAAGGAGGAATAAGGGTTCTTGTGGAGAAAGTATTTTATGATTGTGTAATTAAAGACTAACATAATATACACACACAAGTGGGGGCAAATTACAGTAATATTGGCAACTAACTTTTGAGTGTTTGAATTTGAAACCTTAAACTTTTAACGGAGATATTTTGGATATGATATCCTAAATTATTTAAAAACTAAAAAATTGGGAAAAAAATACAACATTCCTTCTGTAGAATCGTACTGACACCCTACTCCACCAAGATTCATCAGATCTGCAGCACAAGCCTCTATTACAAGAGTTAACAGTAACTGGGAGCAGTAGAAAGATATTACCTTCTGTTTGGACCTGCCACTAGTGGGAAGAGTCACATTTCACCCAGTGAGTTTCACAGTTATTTCCTAGGCAAAGGAATGTAGGTATAATGTGTTCATCTCCAAATACTGAAAGGTGTACGTTCTCATTTCTATAGGCCATTCTGTTCCTATCTACCCTCTCCTGAGCTCCTGAGTCTGTCCTCTAGCTTCTGTCCACATTCCCATTCCTCCCCTCCTGTTCCCAGTTCCTGCTATTGCTCTTTCCTCTCCTGTACTTCTATTCTTCCCACTTTTACAGCTCCCTCCCTGTCCCTTTTGATGATTTTAAGACTGTCTGTTTAACTTAAGAATTCTGTTTGATACTGAGGCCTCTTTATATGTATCTGTATCAGACTGAAAACTCCATTTTAGTTGTGGGGTTCTTTACCTTTTCCATTGCCTCTTTATCTTCATGTTGGATTGAAATTCCGAAGGGTGATAGCACTGGGCTGACCATAGACAGCAGGTTAAAATATTCTTGGGAGAGGACTCAGTAAAACTTAATAGCTGGTATGGTCAGGAACATTATGTGGTGTTCAGCATTCATAGTTCCAGCAACGATTTTATCACTGATGGCTTATGTATTCAAGATGCACATTAAACCAAGGGAGTGCTACTAAATAACATTATTATTATTATGTTTTAGGTTTACTGCATACACCATTTGATCAGAGCCTAGCTGCTAATCTTTTTTTAAAGTTCACTTAAATCAGTAGTAAAACACATTTAGCTTACAAGAACTCAAATAATAAAAACATTATTCTTACCTTCTTTTTCAAATACATGTCTGTTTTCCTTGAAGCACAAATTTCCAGAGCTTTCATACAATCAATGTCTTTGGTGATGTTATATTCAATGTTCAGGGTGGCCAAAGCCAAAAAGTCTTTGTCTTCTTGTTCTCGAATACCTTTTAATTTGACGCATTGCCAAGAAAGACATTGCAGGCTTTTCTAAGTAAACAGACAATATACCGGTAAGTACCAGTTTATAGAAATTGGGGTATTCCAAGGCTGTCAGTGTGAATCTCAGATTTTCTAAAGTTATAATATCTCCGTAAGATTGAATATCAGTACATGCAAACCATATTTCAGATTTTACTAAACTGGCATTGATGCCTATAATCTTTCTATAGATTTCCAGTACCTTGTCAACCGTGACAGGTTCACAAGCCAGAACAGCAGCTACAGTTCTGGCAAGCTCCAATGTTTCCTCAGAAAACCTTTTTTAATTTCCCTTATTAATGCATCAATAACTGAGGACAAAGTTATTGACACCACTTTTTCTTATAGATCTCTGGAGCAGCTGAAAAGTGTACTTGAGGTATGGAGAGAGATTGAGAACACTATAAAATTGCTCAGCTTTAAATTCTTCCTTAGGTGCCAAACACTTTTGTCTTCTTCTTCCATGATCTAATTTTCAATATTTTTAGCATATTTCAAGACACTGGCCCAGACACTATGCCATGATTTTTCATATTTCCAAAGTTGCAGTGGTGCTACTAACTACTTTTCCTGATGAGAAGAATGTGCCCTTTTTGGCTTGTAGGACCTTGTGAACAACTTGAATGACAGCCGTTTATCAAAAACGACAAGGCATATAATAAAGTCTACTTTTTACATTTGCTGCAACAAAGATTGAATTACTTCCTGTTTGGCTGAGCTCAACTCAACTGGATGACAGTTTTTAAGGTGGGCTTATATGCACTGACATTTCTCTATCTGCACACCCAATGTGGATCACTCAAAACTAGTTTATTCAACAGGCTTGATTCCTAATGAATGCTGTACAACCTGTGGTACCCAGGCATGGAGAAATAATATTACAGTTATTCTATAATGCTGAAAAGGCCCAACATGGTGCTGTTTATTTTACAAGCATCTGCAAGTACAAGGTTACACTTGTGAGCCATACAATGGATATAGATGGCTGTGGCATGGTGATTTCTTATTTTTTGCTGTATCCCATTAGAGTCGCCTGGCAGCACTCACCCAGTCATAAACTGAGCCACTATAGGAATAGAGCATATTCTAATTGTTTGTGAACCTTCTTTGGGACTATTGTAAATTTCCTCTGCATTTCATGAGCCAGACCAGTCTTTAAACAGGAGAAATCTCTCATGTGTATTTAATCAGTGCCTGCGTAATACACATAGATTGAGAGTTCCTCTTGCTTAAGAATGTTCTTCATCAACAATCAGGCAAAAAAAAAAATAAAAATCCAACATTCTACACTTCCTCGGCTATGTTTTTCTCCACCAGGTCAACTGAAACATGCAACAACTCATTTTGAATTTTGTGGCTTGTTAAATGAAATGTTCCGTGCAGGTTTTGTTCAAACTGCTGATTATATTTCACAAAAAGAATACAACTCCAGAAAATTACTTCTCTTTCCCATTGTTTGTTTCTCCTGCCTTTCTTCAAGGACATTCTTTGGAATGAAAGGCAAAGCAGCAAAAACAGTAATTTTTCTTGTTTTCCTGAATAGTGATCTTGTGAGAATTTGAAAGCAAAAATACAACAGAGGGTTATTTATTAGTGGTAATCTCTCCACTTTAGTATACTTTAAGTGAATATTACAGTTGACATAGCTGTTTAGTTTCTCAGCCATCTTTTTCAAATCCCTCCCCTTTCTATAAAAGTATTTTCCTTGTATTTTGAAGCAGAGTAAAAATTCCCACAAGGATAGCAAAATACAGCTTCAGCGGGTACTATATTTGATGAAAGAATACCAATTAAACAATGAAGCTGTGAAGGTGCAATTTTGCTTACCAGAAGAACTTTTGAGAATATTAGCCATCTTTGCCTGTGCTGGCCTACATGATTGGGTCCCACCTATTTGCAGATCTTAATAAATATGACTAGCACAAACAAACTTCAGTACCCTTTCTTGCATCATCATCAAACATGCACAGTTTACTGAACGGCTCACCAGCCAGAATGACCATGATTGATGTTGTCACACCAGGCAGTGTGGAGTAAAGTTCCCAGATCTGGCTCCACCCTGCAAATCCATGAAACTCTGGGGCAGCCCCATATGTGGCTCCAGATAGTGTCATGGAATGCATCCCTCTGAACATCAATAGAGAGTTTGAGAGTACAGTGCGCTGGGATGTTTTTCTCCATCCTGGTGACATGGCTGAAGAGTGTGCAATGCCAGTTTTGAACATAATGAGCAACTAAAGAAAGGCCAGATTGCAGCAAGATTAATATTTTGCACAAAGTCAAATCTTTATGTTCAGGATTTTGCACTGACAGCTCACATATAATGCCTCTAGTCACTCCAAGTCTGCCTGTAAGAGGTCTATTTTTCTGACCCATATAGCAATAAAAGTAGCACACAGGTTGATAGATCCTGAAGTTTTCCTTAGCATAAAGATATTTTGGTGCCCACAGGCAAGACATGGACTTAATGTAGGAGTTAACAGGATGTTCAATGAGCTTTGATTGCAGTCAAGGTAAATTAACCCATCAATGCTTCCCCACCTGGCCAAGGATTCTAGAGGCCTAGATCCAAGCACTAGGACCTGGATCTTGTGGCACAAGACGTTCAACCCAACAAGACGTTCAATATGAGGGTGATATATTGGAGATCTTGAAGGGGAAGATCAATATTCTTTCTATTCAAAGCAGCATCAGTGTCATCTTGTTCAGTGAATACTTCTTGGACAACCTTGATTCTGACTTGTGAACCATCACATTCTAATATCCAGTTCATAGTTTGACAGTCTAGTACCAGTGCAAAAATGCATCCCTTCTGCAGGCAAACTTCTGTAGAAACATGATGAAAGCCATGAACCAGTGCATTCTTTAACACCAGTGTGCATCTGTGATGGTTGTGCATCTGCTGTATTAGAACATCTGGAATGCCAACTCCTTTCATTGTAAGCCAAAGAGCCAACCTTCTGACCAAATCAAAAGTTACTTGTGTGTGTGTGTGTATGTGCGCACGTGCTACATGCAGTCTGGACAGTTAAATTCCTAATACTGTTCAGCCAGAAGCCAGAGGGTAAGGACCACATCCTCTGTCAAATTCCCAGAAGTAAAACCCTTATTGCTGTGAATGGCGATGTATGTTAAGAAGCAACTGCATCCTACAAAGCAGAATGTAAACAAAGACCTTTCCAGGGACTGATAACTATGATCAGTCTGTGTACTTTGTGAGAGATCCTTTGCCCTCATACAGAGACACTATGATACCATCTTTCCATTCTGCTGGCACTTTGCCTGTTGCCCACACTTCAGAGTAGTTGATGCAGGCCAATGCTCACTAATTTCAAAACACCTGTGAGCAGCTCAGGAGGAATGCCATCAGGTGTGGAGCACATCCATTCCATAAAACTTTTGGGTGACCTTTCATACTTCCTTGAATGACAAGTGATCAGAGTTCATGCCTGGGTCCGCAGTTAGGTGGTTTGCCAGGTCACGTAGCTCTGTACAGTGATCAGCCAGCATGTGTGTAGTTCATCACTCTTTCATAATGCATCTTCCACCTGTTCGGGACCTCATCCATTGATGAGCAGTGGGAGCCATCTGGTTTAGTGATATGGCTGTTACAAGGGTGTTTATGGCTGCCAGCCAAGTGTGTGATGGCTCTGTAGGCAAGATGCAGATTGTTGTACTTTAGCCCATCCTCTGCTTCATCAACTAGAGAGTTGTTTATATCACAGTCACATTTTGCCATAGTTTGGGTAAACTAAGGTCAAATTGGCCCTGGTTGGTAGTTCCCAATAAGGGCTAACGCTCAGGGTAAACAAGTGAAGTACAATGATTGACCCTTATCTGCTGGGTCTATTTCTCCAACCATGGTGAAGATGGATGAGCCACAACTGTGAATGCATAGAATGCATAGGGTGGAAGAAGAGCTAAATTTTTGTAATGGTCTACACTCCTGCAGGACTGATGGCGTCTGGTGGAAGAATTCTTCAGAAGGGAGAGGATGTCCCCCAAAATAAAATTCCTCTGTGTATCCCCACTCTCAAGAAGGTAAAATAAAATGAAAGGGCCACCAACCATGGACAGACCATGACAACGGAGCCAGTACAAAAGCCCCTGCTATCACCAATTCCAGGAGCAGGGGTTTGTTTTGCACACATAGGATGGGTGTGAGCCAAAACCTGCTTATGGATAGTACAGCCTCAATGACCCCAGCTTCCTGGAAGTCCAAACCAGACCTTGAGGTGTGTTCCATGTTGTCACATGGAACACGTTCAGACTGAACAGCATTACATACAAGAGAGTTCTTGTCAAAGAACCCACCCATTACAAAATTGTAATCATGGAAGCCTGTCTGCCACAAATCAATTTATAGACTCATAGACTTTAAGGTCAGAAGGGACCAGTACGATCATCTAGTCTGACCTCCTGCAAAATGCAGGCCTCAAGACCTCACCCACCCACTCCAGCAATAGGCCACCAACCTATGACTGAGTTATTTATCTCCTTAAATCATGATTTAAGGACTTTAAGATACAGAGAATTCACTGATAGGTGAACCATGCCCTGTGCTACAGAGGAAGGCAAAAAAACCCCAGAGCCCAGGCCAATCAGCCCTGGGGGAAAATTCCTTCCCAACCCCAAATATAGCGATCAGTTAAACCCTGAGCATGTGGGCAAGTCTCAACAGCCAGTTACCCAAGAAACAATTCTCTGTAATAACTCAGAACCCACCCCATGTACTTTCCCCTCTTAGGCCACTTGTATATCCACCACACGTGGCCAAATATCAGTCAATTTCCAAAATAGGGTAATCATACCATCTCCTCCATAAATTTATCAAGCTCAGTTTTGAAAGCAGTTATGGTTTTTGCCCCCACAACTCCCCTTGTAAAGCTATTCCAGAACTTTACTCCTCTAATGGTTACTGTGAAAGGAGCAATCTTCCTTCACTGGTCCACACTAAACTCAAGATGAGGTGCATTACTAGATTTTAACCACATATAAACTCATCTCTCCATGCTTGGCTCCAAAATGGCAGTGGATAATTATCTGTAACAATGACCACCATACCAACAGAAGATGCAACATCTGCAAAAAAGGAATCACTATCACCAGGTAGCAGGAAAATTCTAGTCAACTCCATCACATGACACATTGCTAGTGCTCAAGATTTCAGTCGTTTGACTGGCTGCAATCAAACTGGGTATGAAATCATGATAGGTCCCTTTAGTTCTGGTTCCTCAAATGACAATTCTAACCAGCTTTTGACACTATGTGCCACTGAGAGCTTGTCCATTATGGGCACCTTAGCAGTCCTCACTGAATTTGGACTTCAAGCAATGCATGTGTCATGAAGAAAACTGGCCACATCCTCATCATAAATGGTTTCATAGCGCAATCTCACTGGGTCTTCAGCAGTGCACAACCAGCTAGCTCAAACCATAGATTAGTTCACAGATCAATAGATCATAGACCAGTGGTTCCCAACCTTTTTGCCTCAAGGGCCACAGATATAATTTTCATAGCCCTGAAGGCCACCAGCCTCCTCCAGCAGTTCGTCTCCTTGCTGATATCCCTTGTCCCTAGCTGCAGCAAGGAACCAAAAGGGTCCTGTTGCCCTGTGTACTTCACCTGAGTCCCTAGGCAGCCAGGGGGATGGAAGATCAGTGCTCCCCTCTCTCTGGTTCCAGCGGAGACCTCAGCACCTATGGACCTAAGCGGAGCGCTTTGATGTGCTCCCTACTATAGTCAGGGGTAGAGGAGCAATGATACTCCATCCCTCAGCTACAGTAAGGAGTCAACACCAGTCTTAGCCCTATGGCAACATGCTCCCGCCTGGGTCCTTAGGCAGTGGCTCCATTCTGCAGCCAGCAGGAGGGGAGCCATGAGCCACTTTGAAAGCCCCTGTGGGTCACTTTTGGCCACCAGGCCACAGGTTGGGAACCATTGTAATATACCATAGATTAACATGCAGCAGCAGTCAGAAATCTTAACAAAATGTTAGGAACCATTAGGAAAGGGATAGATAAGACAGAAAATATCATAATGCCATTATATAAATCCACGGCACGCCCATATCCTGTATACTGCTTGCAGAGCTAGTTGCCCCATCTCCTAAAAGAGATATTAGAATTGGAAAAGGTGCAGAGAAGGGAAACAAAAATGATTAGGGGTATGGAGCAGCTTCCACATGAGAAGAGATTAATAAAAACTAGGACTTTTCAGTTTGGAAAAGAGGTGTCCATGAGAGATTATTAGAGAGGCCAGTAAAATATTGACTGGTATGGAGAAAGTGAATACGGAAATGTTAATTACACCTTCACTTACTCAAGAACTAGGGTCACCCCATGAAGTTAATAGGTAGCAGGTTTCAAAAACAAAGGCAAGTACTTCACACAAACTACGGTCAGCTTGAGGATGTCATGTAGGCTGAAACTATAATGGGGTTCAAAAAAAGGACTAAAGTTCATAGAGAATAGGTCCATCAATAGCCAGGCCCTAGCATTCCTGAACTGGAGCTTGCTTGCTCACTTTAAGTAGATGGTACATGCGTAGTGTAGTCACCGTATAGATTACTGAAGCTGTGTGGGGATGGAGCATGCTTAGTGCACATGGACGCTTCAGAGACTCCAGCAACAAAACCCTAGGAAGTCACTGGGCATGTGCAAACAGATTTTTCAAAGGCTTCTAATTTGGCCAAATTTTCCTCAGGATGGCAAAGGCATTTCAGACTGTCCCACTACCCAATTTCAAATCCCTGCTCTAAAGCAGAGGGGTATGACGACTCCCAAAAAACAAATGTCTGTAAGATTTAAAAAAAAACAAACCCAGGAGATAAGCAACATATCTTCACCTAATTTCCTTTTTGAAAAACAGCCAAATCATGTCAACTGAGACTTTGCCTGGGGCTGTAGTTTTTTTTATGTGGTTTGGTTTTTTGTTTGGTTGGGGTTTTGGTGGGGGGGAGGGAATTGACACTCGGCATGCGAAATTTTAGCCTGAACAGGTTAAATTGTCATTGCTTATAAACTTTCCCCAAAGAGGGTTTAAAATGAAACGCTTCCAATAACATTACTTTTTAATTTAAAAACTTCAAGTGTTACTTACTGTACCCCTATAATTAAGTTAATCGGGTAAGATGGTGAATTAAGGCCATAGTTAAGTATAATTTCTGGAGCATAAATCAGTGAGGAATATATCTCTTATGTTGAGAACACATGCATAATTGAACAATATTTTATTTTTAAGGTACAAGGAAGAGGCAATTAGGGAAAGGCAAACAGTACTCAAGGTAATGATAAAAACTGTTCAAAACAAAAAAACCACTGGCCTTCTTTCACAACAAATTATGAAAACATTGTATCTTATTTTACTTTGCAAGGATTCAGACAAATGAATCGAAGCGTTCAAACAGAAATTCAGTCAAAACCACCATGTTTCAGTCCTTCAGGCACGACCATTGAGTTTCATGTGTTTTTACTTTAAATCATAAACAGGTCCCATTTTGCTGAAAATTCAACTAGAGTTTAGTAAAATATTCAATCCACAATGAACTCAAGGAGTTTTGTATAAGTTGTTTCAATTCAAACTATAGGTGCATTCTCCTTCACTTTAAGTTTTGAAATAAAGACTAGGGCTATGTCTACACTTACTAAAATTAGTTCGAATTAGTTAGTCCGAATTAGCTTAATTCGAACTAGCGTGGCCACACTGGAATGTTAGTTCGAACTAAGCAAGCACTTGCTTAGTTCAAATTAGAGATCCCCATTCATTTCAATGGCCGGTTAATTCGAACTAAGAAATGAGTTCGAATTAACATGGCCACATTGGTTAATTCGAACTAGTTAGTTCAAATTAACCCCTTAGTTCGAATACCCTATTCGAACTTATTAGTTCGAATTAAGGAAGCCCTTAATTTGAACTAACTAAAGCCTAGTGTAGCCATGGCTTTAGTTAGTTCAAATTAAGCTTCCTTAATTCGAACTAACTTGCCAGTGTAGACATAGCCCAACTGTCTTTCTAAAAAGATATTCTATAACAAACTAAGCGTATGGGCGTGATACAGAAACTATTGGGTAAGATTCTACAACCTTGTTATGCAAATCATACTAGATAATCAAATTCGCCTTTTGTGGTCTTAAGCATTTATGAATCAAATAATAAGGTAGAGACAAAGAGCAAAGAAAATTCTATCTTGTAGCAAAGATACTGTGGAAATCCTGTGTTCCTACCCCTAATTAATTCTCATTTTTAAACAGTGCCTTAGATGTCCATGGTACTGTAAGAAGACAATAAATAAAATCTCTGCCCTCAGGCACATACAGTATAAATAGCACCCTAACAGTGGTTGTTACTTCATGGAAATCCACTGAGATTTGAGAAAGAATTCTTAAAAGGAAATAAAGAGATACTCTAATTCAATTAGGATACCCTAGTGACTTATATTAGTCTGCATAATACTTCACAACCATGCCCCAAAGAGTACAATAACTACCTTAAAAATTCCTGCACGCCTGACCATAAGCTACTTCTATGGACAATACCTTCATTTATTGGGATTTTTTTTTTCAAAGAGCACCTCCAGCTCCATAATAAGTCCCAGGAATTTTTAATAAAAGACCTTGGTGTGCTGTTTTATTATTTCTATTTCCAGTCTCAGTCTAAAGCAACAACTTCAAAGGTTTATACCAATTTTTATTTGAGACGTTTGAACAAACATTCAGGGTAGTTTTTATTTTATCTAAGTTGGTTTGCCAAATAAAATCCCAAAACAATGTGTTTTATTCTTAGATTCCAGAGGATGTACATAGCAGTTAATAAACTGCAGATACAAAATATCTAAGAAAAGAATGAAGGAAGAAATTAAAATGTGCAATACGGATGGCCATATGCAGTGCTGTTATAAATGCATTGACTGAAATGGCGTTATTCCTATTGACATGAATTCACTGGGTCTGAATTTTGCCTATCACATATTCTAATTGAATTATTCATTCCCAGAATGTTTCATCAACAAATAACTATTGTCATGATGCTGTTGCGGAGTGCAGATTGGAGTTTGCAATGAATGGAATATAACGTGTTTTCGATTATGCACAGTTTTCACCGAATTCAATGCCTGCTATCTGTGGCTATTTATCAGTGCCTTTGCTCTATGACAGAGGTGATGATTGTTCTCTACTTACAGATCAGAACCTGTTTCAGCTGGATCAACAAGGATCTAATCTGAAGACTTTCACTAATAGAGATAATGTTTCTCTTTTAAAGATGGTGGACTTTTTATGACAGCCAATAACTAGCTTATCCATCTAATAACTCTGCCCTAGGAAAATAATTTAAAAAGCTAATAACTTCTCCATCACTAAATTCTTTGCCTTAATATAGTACTGAATAGAGTAAGCTCCAAGTGACAATTTTAATCAAGGATAACACCACAGTTATGGAAAGTTTTTCAAGGTGAGCTTCCTGGAATAAAAAAAAGATAGTAGACCAGGAGGTAAAATTCAGAAATGTGAAACTTTTGAAAAATATCCTGACCTTATGCAACATGGTACCTAGATAACTTGCCAAAGAAGAAATGAAAAAGTAGAGGCCAATTTCCATCTCAGCTAATTATATTCTACCTAATTTCTCCTTCAATTTTCAATTGGATAGTATTGATTTCCTGACTTAAACTGTTACATAATGTTGCTGTGCACTACTAAAATGTTGCCTCAGTTCAACCCTGACATGGCCACAGAAATTTTTGTATATACTTTTTACTGTTATTTTACCTTTGTAAAACACTTTGGGTGGTGCTAAGTTGCTATATTTTTATAGAGAGTATACTCAAGACTAGCGCCAGTATTTTAGATACCCACAAGGCCAGCTACTGAATCTTAAATATAGCCTAGCATTATTTGAGCCCAGCTAAAAGAGATCGTTCTATGAATGTACATCCACACTCAATATTGATGAAGCTTTTTACATTTGTAGAAGAATGCAACTAAAGAAGGAAGATGATGGCAACTAGAACATATACCCCTAACCGTTAGTTAGTTATGTGGCAGAGGGTGAAGGGTTTTGGTTTTCTGCAGCATTAGTCCAGCTCCTATGGGGAGATGGGGCTGTATAGTTTAAATGAGCTCCATGTGAGTAGAAGGGAAACCAATCTCCTCTGAGACAGGTTGGTTAGGCTACTTAGGAAAGCATTAACTAATAACAAAAGGGAAGAGCATAAAACCGAGATGTTGAAAACCAAATTAACCAAAGGACATGGAGAGGAAATTCTTTAGTTATTCGTACACCAATACTATGAGCCTGGATAACAAGAGGAATTTGAATTGTTTATTTATGAGCATAAATTCAAGCTAGTTGGTATTAGTGAAACCCGGTGGGTGATTTGCCATTACTGAAATGCTTAAAGGCAGTGGTTATAATCAGTGGTTAAAGTATAATTTGACAGGCCCTGGAACCCTCCCAATCTCCGGGCCCCCTTCCCATATTGTCTGGGCCCCTTTCATGCATGTGTGGGCCCCAGCCCAGGTAGACATTTGCAACCACTTCTCAGTACCACATGCATCGGTTATCGCTCCATAAAAATATAATTTTATATGGCGTTTATGTCTATAGCAATTATTGTCACAACCTAGCAAACACTGCATAACACAATAAGTACTGTGATTAACAACGGTGGGGTGTAGGACCTGCCAGCAGCCAGCCAATGTTTCTATTTTTAGGGGCCCCAGAACTCTGTCCACTCAAATTTGGGGGCCCCGGAACTGCGTTCCAGTGCATTCCCCCTTACTTTAACCCCTGGTTATAACCTATTTAGGAAGGACCAAAAGTTGTGCAGGAGTGGCACTCTGTCAAAAGTGGCATTATCTGTTCTGAGCCACTGATAAGAAAATTATCTTCAATGCTTATGAATCAATATCCTAAAAGATAAACCACAAGATGGTGAACTAGCTTTTGTCTGCCACAGTTTACCAAGACACAGTAGGAAATAAGTTGACCGGTCCCTTATGCACCTATCTATAATGCGTAGGAGAAAAAAGCTGCATGATCATAAGAGATTTAAATTTGATTGACATATGCCAGACGTGTCCTGCTGACAGAATAAAAAACATCTTTGGAATTTCTAAATATCATGGATGGCAATTTCCTAACTCAGAAAGTGTTGCATTCAACACAGGGAATTCTATATTATACCTCTTCTTGACAGATAAAGTGGAACTCCCATCATAGGACTAAAAATTAATGGTGGTTTTGGTACAAATTATCATGGCTTGATCACATTTATAACGTGGAAACAGAATAAAGTCCAGTCCAGTAATATATACACTTTGTACTTTGAAAGGGTAAATTACATAAAGCTGAAAACAATTACAAGCCAAATCCGCTGGAAGGAAGAATTTAAAATCAGAAAAATGTGAATAAAAATTAGATATTGTTTAAGTACACTTTACTAGATGTCCCAAAAGCCTCAACTAAAAAAAATAAAAGGCCATATTGCTAAAAAAAACCCAAACAAACAAACAAAATGCACCACAACCACCACCACATAGACTAGAGGGGAAATGAAGACAAATAAAACAAATGTCATATACAATATGTATAACAACCATATGTAACAAACAAGCTAAACAAATTCAGATAGACTAAAAACTTTTTAAACAGGGAAAGTAATTTACCATTGGAACAACTTATTTAGGGCTGTGGTGGATTCTCTGTCACTTGAAGTCTTTAAATCAAGATTAGATGTCTTCTTAAAAGATACTGATGGTCTAGCTAGCTCAATCAGAAGTTACTGGCTTTAAAACAGGAAGACCTATATCCTGTGCTATGCAGCAGCTCAGATCACATGATTGCAATGATTCCTTATGGCCTTAAGAATCTATGAGTATATGAAAAGGACTGCAAAGGGAGTACAGAATGCAACCAGTCTGGTATGATTGTGTTCAACACTCAAGAGCTGAGAATTATTACTATTTGCAATGGATGAAATGACTACATAAGATACAAGGCAATGTAGAACACAGCCCAGATTCCCTTAAGCTTACATTCATTCCTCTCATGAGCAAATCATTGTAATTTGTGTACAATAGGTATGAGGAAGTTCTGCTTAAAGTAAGGTGGGGAATCTCCATCTCACTGGAGAAAGGTACAGTAGAAGCTATTTTTAAAATAATAATGTTGCCAACTGTTCCAATAAACACCTGCGGTAAAATGGTCACATGCAGATAGCATTGCCTGATACCTGTTGGCAAATGTTGGCTTTTTAATGGCCACCATCATACTTCATCTCCCTTGTTTATTTTTCCATTAACCTGTTTGATAAACAATGCTGATTTTCTGTGGTGGGTTTTGTATGTGCAAGTGTAGAGAGCTTGGGTAATGCAAGTATCTAAGGATAGCGAGTGCCTGAAAGTGAATAGCTGAGTATAAGTGGATCTATAAAGTGAGTAATAGATCACCAGTGTTGGTAACTAAAAGTGCAAACCTGAATGGCTATTAAATACAAGCAGCAGTCAACTTTCTGCTGATATTTGTGTGGTAATAATCAAAATTTTCCTTGCCTCCAATTTATGGCTGTGTAATATCTCAAAACAGCAATTAAAAAAGAAAAAAGTTAATAGCAAGTGTCTTCAAGTTATCTAATGTTAAATTTGGCTTCTTACAGAGTTTAAGTACTTTTGTCTGTACCATGCAGACATCTTCCGTTCAAACTCCCAAAACAGTGACATAGCTATATAACAATTCTTGTAATAATGGTACCTTATTTAATGATCAAATGAAAAATGTTTTTTTCACTCTGAGTACATTGTCTGACTGAAATCTGCCCTAGTTTTGCAACCTATTTTCCACTGTCATTTGCAGATAGAATAAGCCCAATAATATTTATGTGCAGGGCTAAGGTTATTCATTTTCATTGACTCTAAATAGCTACAGTGTCTAGAAATGTTGACATCTGGTATATAAATACCACACAAGATATTATTTTCCAGTTTCCATTATACCAAACCAATTACAGAAAACCAATTATTTCCCCAAATTGCTTCCATGGGTAAAGGAGAGCAGAAAAAAATTACCTGGGAAGATACTCCAAAGCAGCCGTATCTTGGCTGACTTTTGTGATTCAGCTGGTAGTGTTGTAAGATATCCATTTTCAAGAATAAAACTATTTGAATAATTTAAATAAATGTAGAGACCCAAGGGGTGTTTCTACACTTATAAATTAAGTCGATTTAAGCTTGCTTAAATCGACTTAATTTAATCTGCATCCACACTACACTTTCCTTAAGTCGACTTAAGCACCTGCTTAAGTCGACTTAAGGAAAAATTAAGTCAACTTTATAAAACCTCCTTTTAAGTTGACTTTGCTGGCTAAGTGGATGCAGAGTAGCCCTAAGTCAACTTTAAATCAACTTAGGGGGCTTTAGGGCTTCCCCACTGCCCTGCCTGCCAGGGTGGCTGGCACAGCCACAGCCTGGCGTGCCCCCCACAGGGGAGGATAGAGCCCTGCCCACCCTGCCTCTATGCCCTGCCAGGGTCCCTGTCCCCATTTGCCCCATTGTACCCAGGTACAATGGGGCAAAGGCTGACCCCCTGGCACTTGGCAAGGGGTGCCCCCCACCACCACCATGGACCTGTCCGAGGTCCACCTAGCCCCTAGAAGTCGACCTAGGCATCCAGTGTGGACGCTCTAGGTCGATTTGGTAGGGTCCCCTCTAAGTCGACTTAAATTTTGAGTGTGGACATGCTAAGTCGACTTAACAAAGTCTACTTAAAGTCGACTTTGTTAAGTTGATTTAGCTAGGTCGACTTAAATTAACAAGTGTAGACATAGCCAAGGTGACACACAGGGCACCTGAATTCACATTTACTAAACTGGCACTGCAGATTGTCAGCAGCTCTGAAAAAAATCAGAACACACACTAAGGAGCACAACTTGAGAAATCCAAGTTTATACATTTTGGCCAATAGTCATTGTGAATTTTTTACATTTTTTCCACTGAAAAAATATTTTCCATGATTTAATCATCTGTTCTGCACAACTTGGAATTCTCATTCTGAGTTGTTCAGAAGTTTGAATAGACATTCAGACACTGAGATGTTGCTGCAAGTTTCCACGGAAGATGGGTGGGTTAGAAGGTACACTTTCCAACATTCCTTAGCAAATGCAGGTGACTGCATTCAGGTCAAGTATGCCTGAGACCCAACAAGTTCCAAAGAGCCACTACTTCTAAAAATCTGAATAAAAGGGTGGATGAACATAATATGCACCTCCAGTGTACCCCTTGTTCTGTGTGTCTTTCATATGCATTAATAATGTGACATGTCTTTGTTGGCTAAGTGTTCTGGGTAGGATTGAACAAGGTAAAGTACAACTCCTACTGAGATGTCTGCAGCTTCCACCTACAGAAAGATTAGTTTACTCCTCTTATAAAAACATGATTCAGGATCAATTTGTGTTTTGGGCACTCTACCCATTAAAAAATCCTGTTAATTCTAAGAATAATCTCTTCACTGCTGTTCTCATTCTCTTCTCAATTAAAGAAAGTTAAAATTCCTTGAATTGTCCTGGGGTTATTGTGAGGGTACTTATAACAAGTCTCCAAAATGAAAATGTCCCTAACTCTTGACGAAGTTACCTGAAATACCCTGTTTTGAAAGTGACCTCTTTTATGTCATCAGTCCTTTCAGGAAGTTTTGGTTGCTCCCACATGATGCACAGGTGCAGGAAGAGCCAAAGTCATTTGTTTTTCAAAAGCTATTATGTAACAGGAGTTCCAAGTGCCCTCCACTTTTTGAGACAAGTTTCCCCAATCTAAAAAAAAACCAAATCCAAAATCTCACATTGGACATCTTGCAAAGAAACCTGGACCCAGATTTACATACAGAAAATGATGGATTACATTTTCATAAAACTCTATTGTTAATAAAGGAAGAATTGATTTAGTCCTCTGAGACAACAAATATCAGCTCCTTTATCTTCCACATATCAGCAGTGAACATGGGGAAGAGCAGAGAAATTTAATCAGAAATTGCCTCCTGCTGCAAAGCCAGAGATTGCTGAGTGGGTCTCCTTCCCCTACCCCCTCCTAGCAGTTTCTCTCACAGTCTTTGTCTACACTGGGTAATTTAAGTCGACTTTAACTAAGTCGACTTAGTGTGTCTCCACTTAAAATTAAAGTCGACTTTGGGGGGAACTTAAAAAGTCAACCTAGCGCATCCACACTGGATGCCTAGGTCGACTTCCAGGGGCTTAGGGTGACCTAGGGGAGGTCCATAGGGGCAGGGGGGGCACCCCTTGCCCAATGCCAGGGGGCTCAGCCTTTGCCCCATTGTACCTAGGTACAATGGGGCAAAGGGGGACAGGGACCCTGGCAGGGCATAGGGGCAGGGTGGGCAGGGCTCTGCCCTACCCTGTGGGGGGGCATGCCAGGCTCCCCCTGTGCCCCCCCCCCCAGCAGGGAGGGCATTGGTGTAGCCCTGGGGTAGCCCTAAGTCGACTCTAGGGAGTCGACTTAAGCCTTAGGTCTAGTGGAAAGAAGGTTTAATAAAGTCAACTTAATTTTAATAAAGTCGACTTTATTTTCCTTAAGTCGACTTAAGCAAGCTGCTTAAGTCGACTTAAGGAAACTGTAGTGTAGATGCAGTGTAAATTAAGTCAACTTAAGCAAGCTTAAGTCGACTTAATTTACCAGTGTAGACGCAGCCACAGAGACCAGACATGTGTTGAGAAGTTCTCCACTTTCCCCATTTAGCATTATCATTGGGACAAGGGGAAATTCTTCAAACATTTTCCCCACTCCCTGATGTGGTCTGTCCTCTTTTTTCCAAGCTCTTTTCACTTCAGTAGCCACCGGCTAATGGTGTTCCTTTTTCTATTCCCTTGAGCAGACCCAAACAGGAAAAAGGTCATGGAGACAGGAGCATGGAGCAGATCTGGAAAAGAGGTATGGTCTCAGCATTCCACTCACACTGAGATAGCTTCTGATTGCCAGCAGGGACAGAAGGAGGTTAGTAGCCTAGCTGCAAAGGAGGAAGGAGAAAGGTGCAGGAGGCTGCAACCAAAAACTGACCAGTCACTGATCAAAATGAGACTTGAGGGTAGGACACTTCATTCCAGCATAACCCATCAGCATAACCCAAAACACCTGTAATGCCTGTGTAAAGTGAAATGGAGGCAGGGGCAGTGAACATGATGTACCAGGGCCCCCACATTTCCCTCAACAGGCATACTGGACTGTGTTCTGGTCTATGATTTATTCCTGGAACTGTGTTCTGGGAAGTTCTATTATAGTTTCAACACTGTGCATGTCTCAATTAGAACTATGGTCCTACATCCGTCATTACAAGTCTTGCCTATGTAATCTTACCTGTGTGAAAGAATAGGCCCATAACACTGAAATAGGCATCTATTAGGGGACCCAAAAGGGCTAAACATTCCTTCTCTTTCCATTAGAAATTCCAGCTTGCACTGACAAAAGACAATGGCAAGTACTACTCAATTTTTATGGTTTGAATCACAGTAAGAATGGACCATGTTTCTTTGGAAAGCTTATAATTAGGCTTGGAAAGATTAGAGTTTTTGGGGCAAATGTCAGTAAATGTCAATTTCACTGTTCACACATAAACCAGCAAAACAAAAATAATTCCATTGGTAAGAGTTAAAATTCACAGATTGGAAAAGTAAGAAAAATACTTCAAGAATTTATTAGAGTTTGGTTTAAGGATATTCGCTTAGTATGGTTTGATGTGATGCTGACTGTTTGTTTTAATGGTTATAAGGCTTTAACTATTTTAATCTCAATGTCTACTGTCATTAACAAATTGTTGTCTGACTCCTTACGTGACACTCCCAATAATTTCTCGCAACTGTGAAAATAAAATAATTAAATGCTTAAAAATCAACGTTATATTATCCATCAACATAATATTAAAAAAATTGAATTCTGACAAGCCTAACTATACTCCAAATAAATAGTAAGTGTAAGATGGGAAAGGCGGAATCAAAATAAACTACTTCTATTCTTTAAAACATAATACAAAAGTCTTTTATGGTGACAGCCACTACAAGTAAATATAGCAATGGAAAACTCTCAGTTCAAAGATACAGCTGTTAACTGGCTGCCAGTGAGGCTCTGTTTTGAATAAGTCCCCCATTTAGTTGTGTTTGAAATGTATCATGATGGATTTTTACCAAGATAATTAGAACAGATATTAAGATTAAGAATTTATTTTATCTGCTTCCACAGTAGAACAGAGTATGCGTATTGATCATGAAAATATGAACCAAAAGTGGAAACGCATAAATCTATAATCATAAACCTCATTCTCTTGTCTGTTCATTAATGTATCTGGTTTATATAAAAATCTTCTGAGGCAGGCAGGAAGCTCTCTGCAACCAAGTGATGTTATATAGATGTTAAAAATGTCCTCCAAAGAGATCTATTTTACCATTAAGTGAGCAAAAATCAGTTTATCTAGATGATTTTCTGTGTGTTAATGTTCTAGATTTTTAACATTACCTCTGAAAGAAGAATGGAAGCATTTATGGGGAATATAGGGAGAATGAGGGGAAGAGGCTACAGTTAAGTAAGAGTGATATTCAGAAATAGCTGGAGAGTGCTGTGAAGATCACTGGAGATGCCTGTAACACTTTTTGAATGTTACATGCCACATTACAAGTTACACAAAGAATCTTGTTTCCTATATTACAAAGGGTTCAATCAGGCATGTAGATGGGAAAGAGGTCAAACATTTCCAGTAGCTTCCATTTATCAATAATTAAAGGACACTGCTTGCAAGTAATTGCTTGGAAGTCTCTTACTGGGGCTATATAATCCAGTTTTGCCAAAGTTTTACTTTGGGGTGGTGTCATGTTCTGATGTTCAGCCCAGACCAGGGAGAGGTTTTGTCTCTGCTTGTCCGGTAATGCTAGGTGCCTTGAACTACAGCAGCAGAGCATTTAACCCTGGAAACCAACAGTCAGCAGCCAAGCATGCCGCTGTTTGCATCTGTGGTCCTGCACACTTTGGTTCAACACTCTCACCCTTACAGACTTCCTACAACACAAGAGCACCACCCTGGTCTCCACCAGCTTTAAACAAGTGACCCTAACATACCCTTAGTCCCAAATTTTCCTGTCTTGAAGTGTTCAGCCCCCCTCCTGGAACATTCAGAGGTGTAATGAGTTTGTTGCTCCTTTACAAAGACAAAAAGCACAGCAGGTTGGTCCTTAACTGGAGTTAATCACTTCAGTTCTCCATCTCTGGCCTTATCACCACATTTCACTCTTCCCCAACCCACACATTCCATCTGTGCTTCTTTCCAACCAATGCTATTCTTTTCCCACAGTCTAGATTCTCATCAGATCACTCTCCTTTCCCCACCAGGCCCAGCCAGTCCCAGTCTCCATGCTTCCATTGCCTCATCCAGTCTCTGTCTGCACTCCATACCTCCCTACTCAGCTCCTGGTTCCAACCTTCTTGCTCAGCCACTCCCAGCCTTAGTCCCCAGGCCCAGGCCACCTACTATACCCACGCTCCTTGTCTCCATCTATTCTTTCTACCAACACTCCCCATACAGAGATACAGCTCTTTTTCCTTCTGCATTAGAATCATGTGACTTCCTCCTCTATACCACTTGTGCCCTATGTCAGTGGGGAGGGGCACTGAGAACACAGGAGAGAGGCTCCCAGCTCTTAGTTCCCTGTCTGGCCCCAGAAGCCTAGAGCTGCAGTCAAAGAGAAAGTCCTGCTCTTCCCCTCCCCCGCTGTAGTGCTAAAGATAAATTTATACCGTAGTATTGCTTCAAACAAAAATTTCTATATGGAATATTCATTGATAAAAATACTGTGCTCATTCATTCACTTGTAACTCCATATTGTAACCAAAACTCCATTTTGAATTGTTCTCTTCATTTTGTAATTCTCAACCTAAGTTTTGCTGGGAAACTTTGTTTAGATGTGTTTTTAACTTAGTTTGGATGTGTGAATGAAGGGTTTCTGAGATGGGATCAGTCTCCAACTCCAGCCTGTCCTGATGACAAACTGCCGGCACCACCTTTATGGCTAAAGAACAATGCAATCAAACCTTGCAAAAGCAAGAATCATCCACCCTCAAAAAGGGACAAAAAGCCCCATCAAAAACAAGAGCAAAGTCACATCTGCCAATAACTGGTGACTTATGGTCATACAGTACACTGAGGCAGTGTGACACAGCAAAATCCATGGATAAAAAGATGGGTAAGACTGCATAATGTTCAGCACACCATCCAAGAGCAACGGTGCACAGCTGTGTGCCCGACAGAGACCCTGCTTTTCCTCATGCCCAGCTCCCTTGGCCAGGTAGCTGCACTGAGCTGTGAACACCAGCCACAAACTCAAGCTATGATCACAAACAACAATCAGGACTGGTAACTACACATGAACAACAGTAGAACATCTGAGGTGCATGTGTGAATGTGTGTATTAAATATTAGTTATTAACACAATTGTGTTTTCCTAATAATAAATGTGCCATCTTGCCTTTTCCCCCTTAAAAAGATCCTGGGTGCTCTTTTTGCACAACACTGCAGCCCTAGCTTGGATGGACTCTTCATGGAACTTTGCTGAAGAGCTCTAGCAAGTGCCTATTGATCATGTTAAAAAAGGTGGGTTTTTTGAAGATTTATAACTTGGCCAGATTTGGGAGGATTTTCACAGAGATGGCAAAATGCACATTCCTGGCGGAAAGACCACCCCCTGCCAAATTTCAAATTACTGCTCCAAATGTGCAGGGTCCTAGAACTTCTTTATAAAAACCAAACCCTGCAAAACCTAAAACAAAACAAGATCAGAATTTAACATGGGTCAAACAATCTAGTATTTACCATCTCATTCTCAGAAACAGCTGAACCATTTTTGCTTAAGTTAAAACGTAAAAAAATTAGCACAAGGCAGACCCAACATAGAAAGCTGTAGCCCAAACTGTAAGATTTGGCAAAGTTATACACAACTGAAAGCAATGTCTTATATTAAGTGTCAGAAAACCTTACTAGGTTGTGCTATCAGCCACTCCTACAATATGTAACCCATTAAATGCAGTGCTCTGTCCATCTCTAGAGGTGGCTGGCTACAAACTGAGGTTGATGTATTCACTGACACCTTGAAAACAGAGGTGAATTTTCTAGCTTAAACAATGGACGTTCATGCTTTAAGACCCTGAAGGCACAAGTTCAATCTCTGCTGCTTACAACCCACCAAAAGAGATGGCATTGCATATGTAAAAATCACATCAACCCTAGGATACCACAATGCTAATTTATTAATTCAGCTTGGATCCTGCCTCCTACAGCATACAACCATCATTGTCAGATATTAGCATTTCTGTAAAGAGTTTTAAGTAAACCAAAGAAGGGACTGTAACTCATTCAAATTGCACTGACTCAGTATTTACCATTCTCTCTTTCACTAAACAGACTTTTTTTTAACCTTGTCTATTAGGTTACCCAATGCTCAGAAAAGAGCAGCACACAGGAGATGAAACTCATTTCTCCTCAGCATTTCAATTGCTGAAATACATCACGTTACACTGGGACCCATATGGAATATCATTAAACCATTACAACTAATACTCCATGGGGACCTCTTCCCTGAACTCCCACTTCTGGCCTTCAAACAACTCTCCAAACTCAATATTAAAACAAGCTCTCCACAGAACCGGACACACCAACTCAGAACAATACCAGACTCTGCCATAATAACAGATACAAAACCTAGAGACATATCTCCACTACTCTGATGACCGATACCCCACCCCAACACACCTTTCAAGATCCATGGGGTCCTTATGTATGCCTATCACAATATCTAGCATACCTCATCTAGTGCACTAAATGCCCCAATAACAACTATGTGGCTAAAACAAGACAATCACTATGCTCTTGAATGAACTCACACAGCAAAATGATAAAAGACAAAAACACCATCTCACCTGTGGGCAAACACTTTTCACAGACCACTCATTGCATATCTGACCTCCTAGCTCCCATCCTCCATGCAAACCTACACAACATCTTCCAAAGACAAGCCTGGGAGCTTAAATTCATACCTTGCTAGACACTAAAAGTCAGGGACTCAAGGGAGACACTGAATTTATGGCTCATTACAATAATCTATGATTATCAACTCTCCCTTTTGTCCTACAACTGTAGGTGTCAAAACTGCCCATTTCACCTTGAATAGTCTCATGCAATATTAATTACTTATGCTAAATAATCTATCCCATTTTGTATTCAGCAGTGGCACTGAGAGCCTTTCCCAGAACTGAAGAGCTCTCTGTAAGCTTGTCTCTCTTATCAGCCAGAGTTGGTCCAATAAAAGATATTACCTCACCTACCTGGTCTCACTGGCTATGTCTACACTTAGGGATTTAGGTCGACTTTACTAAGTCGACTTTGAGTCGACCTTATTAAAGTCGACTTAGAGAGTCCACACAGGACTCTTAAGTCGACTTAAAGTTGGCCTTACTAAGTCGACTTAGAGAGTCTATACTAAATTCTTTAAGTCGACTAGTTAGGTCCAGGGGGAGGAGAGGCTCCTTTGGAGCCTTGGCTACACAGGCTAGGAGGGCTTGTTCTCGGGACAGCCAGCCCTGCATGGGGCTGGCTCTCCCAGAGGCAGGTAGCCCAAGTGGTCCGGGGGACAAGGGAGCGCGGAGCTCCCTTCTGGCCTGGGCTACTCGGCTCCCTTCGGGCCGGGACTGCTCAGGTCCCGGGCAGAAGGGAACCCCCCCACTCCCTTCTCGCCGGGTCCGAGCGGTCCCCGCGATCCCAGCCAGAAGGGACCGCGTGGCTCCCTTCTCTCCAGGACCCCCATGGGTCCTGGCAAAAAGGAAGCCGCTGCTTTCTTCTTGCCAGGACCCGTGGGGGGTCCCAGCTAGAAGGGAGCACAGGCTTCCCTTTTTGTTGGGACCCCAGTGGTCCTGGCCAGAACGGAGTCCTGTGTGCTCCCTTTCCCCCTGCCCTAAGTCGACTAAATCGATTTAGGGCATCCACACTGCTTAAATCGACTTAATCTCAATCATAGATTATGTGGATGTTTCTCTTTTTTTCCCATCTCTTCCCTGCAACCCCTTGCTTTCCCCCAATCCTCTCCCAACAACATTTTTTGTCTATCTTGCTGCTCCCCATCTGTTTGATCTACTGATAAGCCATACTGAAGGGGGTCAGTCAGGGCAGCATCACACCTGCAATGAATGAAGAAGCACTGTGTCTAATTGACAAGAGGCACTGAGTTCAACTAATCCACTTTCAAGTACACTCACTAAAATATTAACCAGCCAGCACAGGAAGGGGCAAAGACCAGCACACGGGTCATTAACTGCTACCAGCACCTGAGCCGCATTAGAAATCTGGAAGGGTTACATGCGGCCCACAGACTGACTGCACTTTGGCCACCTGTGAAAGATATGAACTTTCCACCTGGCTAAGGACAGCTAGTTATTTAGACTGCCTTTATTTTCAGTATTCTCACTGGATCTTACCTGGTTGTACAGTAGTTCACACACTTTGAAAGAAGACTATCCAGATGCATGTTACCATGTTATAACTTGGAGTTTGCTTAAAACAATTCTATACTCAACCTGTTGAATGATCAGTTTTATCTCCTTGATGAACAGTTCTGCTAAAAATAGGTGTGGGAGGTAGTGGAAAGTAATTCAGAGAAAGCAAATGGAACTTTACCGCATCTGTTCCACTCTGATCAGACAGATTTTATTAAGGACTCTTCATCATATACAGATTATATGTAGGCAAAGCTCAAATGCAATAAACAAAAACAGATCTCTAGAGGACAAGAGATTTTTAACACAATAGAACAGCCATTTAAAAATATAAGATGAGCTTAAATACCTATAGTGTATCAGTTTTCTAAAGTCCCGTATAGAAGCACACATTCATCAGGTAAATGGACTCTGGTTGCGGATATAACACTAGCATACAGAAGGTTATCCTTTTGTGCTATCTTTGCTTTGAATATTATAACTTCACTACCCATTTTTTTTAATAAAATGGTATTAGTGCCAAGAAAGAACAAATTGTTGCAATTTCAAAGCTTTTAGAGGACCTCTAAGACTTCACCCATCTAATGCTGATGGTTTGAAATTGTGCTATTATTGCACAGTTTCCCTTGGTACAACATAATAACTAATAGCAGCACTATTAAACATAGAAATTCACATCATGATTATGGTGGACATCTTGAAAACAAGGAGTTCAGAAACCGACCTGAATGGCAGACTTGCACCACTTTTAAAACCCAGGAGTTTTCCCTCCCATTTTGGTGCTCTGTGTGATCACTTGAAACAATTTCCTAGCACTGTCAATCTAGCACTGTCATGAGATTTTTTAAAAAAATGAGATTCTTTATGCTTTTTAAGCTTTTAATAGATCATAGGGTTTTGAACACACTTAAAATGTTGACTACATTGTTTAGCCACAAGGGAATGTAGTCATCGGATATTCTCACAGTTACAGAATGCTTTGAGGCTCTGTTCAAAACCCCTCATTGGTAACTACAGCCTACATGTCATTTCTGCACAGAAGACACTCAACTGTACCTTCCTCAATGAAACAGCTTTTATGTCACTCCTAAAGTGTAGTGGTGTTTATGTTTTACTGTTTCTACTTCTCTTATCTGAAATAAGCAAACAGAAGACAACAACTGTAACCTGTCTTTCACTTTCCAAAGGGGTAGCCATGTTAGTCTATTGCAGAAAAACAGAGTCCTGTGGCACTTTTAAAGACTAACAGATTTATTTATCGCATGAGCTTTCGTGGGAGAAAATCCCACTTCATCTTTCACTGTTTCCACCCACCACACTTGAGACTCAATTAAAATTGCTGTATTTCTTCTTAAAGTATAAATCCCATTTAAAAGAACAAGTTGTATATAAACTTTAGTTGTCTGCACCACACCAGGGAACAATCTACACTACTAGGGGTGCTCTATCACCACTGCCCTACGGCTTTGGGTAACTCCCACCTGGCCTGTTCACAAACAGCCATCCAGTGGGCAAGCCACACCCTGAATATCTGCATGTAACTACAGCCTGCCAGCTACACCCTGGCTCTCACCAGCCTTGGTTATACTGCAGGGTAACCCCAACACATCCTGAGTCTCGGATCTTCCCCCAGAAATGCATGTCCTGTATTTTCCTGAATAGTACAAACATATTAAGGCTGCTATTCCTTTAAGGGAATAACATGCCAGTTTATTATTTTAAATAATTACCCAGACACTTCAATTTAAACATGCTTGCTTAGTTAAAGTATTAAAACAAGTTTATTAAAATCTCTCTCTATATAGTTGCATGAGCACAAGGAATGAGGCATAAATGTCAGAAATGGTTACAAGAAAAATAAAGAAACTATCTTAGTTGCAAGGCAAACATGCTCATCACATGCTCCAGCACATTATGGACCAGGCTTTCTGGTCAGGACCTCTTCCCCAGAGTCCAACAACTGTTTCTTTTGTCTTCTTAGGTGCAGAGAACATGATGGGCAGAAAGAGAGAGGGGATCCTCTGGGTGTTTGTCCCTCCATTTTATAACTTCAGTCTCCTTTGTGAAAAACATTTCCATCTGAGAACTAGGAGACAGTTTATGTGGAAGGATGTGCTCTGCTCCTTTTTTTGTCTCCACTTGTTTGAGCTGCCTTTGTTTTCCCTTCCTGCTTGATGACTGTATAATACTTATATGTAAATTAAATCAAGAACGTATTCTTTCTTTTGTGTAGGACAAACCTGACTTCTGCTTTGACAGGGCTGGGGATTGAAACGTGTTAATGTCATATAGGGGAGTCTTATAAAGTCACACAATGTTACCACATGTTTTATCAGGAAAATACTGACTAACAAACTAGGGAGTTTTCAAATGATACCTTACAAGGCATACCTTGTACCTTAGAGTTTTACAATAGGGTGTAGGGTGTGAACAGAAGGGTGTATTCCATCCGAGTAACATCTTTTATTGGACCAACTTCTGTTGATGAAAAAGACAAGCCCTCCAACATCACAAAGCTTTTCTTCAGGTATGTCTGTCATCACTTTCAGAGGTGGTGGTAGCAGCATAGATTTATTAATTTCCAATTCATTCTTCTAAATTGCCATACAGTAATGGAGTTTAAAAGTGCATCTTTTTTTTTTTCTTAAAAGTGTCCCTGTTTATTCCTTTCTGGTTTGGGTAGACAAGGCCAACCAAACTATTCCATTATCTTAGATGGTTTGGAGGAGCTATAAATGCAAGTTTCTCAAGAGCAGGACTTCTTAGAAGCCTTAGAGGGAACCAACTCTCAGGCATCCCCCAAACAATACTTTAGCTGTTCCTACTATTGCATGCCTCAGTTGCCTTCCTATTAGGCACTAGGCAGGAGCAAGGATGCAATTGTCACCTGGAGCTCTCCTAAGTTGTCTAGGTACACACAATAAAACCTGACAAGCTCCAAAGATATTAGGTGAATTCATTTCTTTTTTAAAACATATTTCTCAATTTCTGGTGCAAATATTCTTCCTCTAACTTTGTTCTCTCTTTTAGATGTTCTGTGACAAAGATGCATTTGGAAGGATTCTGCAAGATGGTGCATTTTAGAATTCTCACTACAACTGACTGCTACTATAGGATTGCACAATCAATTAACATTGCTGCATCATTCCCACTTCGCCGCAGATTTCAGAGTACAGCACGGCTGCATAAGTTGGTGGATGGCAGGAGAGAAAAGGCTTTCCACAATGTAGGGTTAAGACACACAATGAATGCAGGAACCTGCTGAGGACTGAAAAATTGTGACATGGAGCTGATAAATGTTACAAAAATGCAATTCTATTTCCATCAAGATAAGGAAAAGTAATGAGGCTATTAAAACTCTACCATGAAGTACAACGTAATTATAAACATAGTAACAAACACCTAATATATGAATGAAAAGTCTATATCTCAAAGCACTCATAACAATGGATAAGAATCACATTAGCACTGAAGCAGCGGGTGATCAAACTTGTTTATGGTTACAAAGGAAGTCATTAAGAACACAACCCAACTCTCATGACTACCATCCACTGGATCATAGTCTCCTTCCTCTGTGCCATTTATGCATTACTAAGGAAATTATTGCTTCAGGGAGTTGTGCAAGATAAACAGAGTCCCTTCCACGAAGAAATCCACCTTACTACACCAGTTGCTCTTCACTGAATTGATCTGAAAAATCATGTCTGCTTTTGACTGGTATTTCATGTACAGATTGAACTGGGAGAGTAAGTGTGATTCAATGGACCTTTAAGATGGTTAAAATTTTTATTAGAACCACTATTTGTTAAGATAGTTGCTCTTTCCTTACTCAAAGATAATGATGTTTCATCTTAATAAAAAAAATATTAAAGAAAGGAGGCGTTTCCTTTTGGTAGTCAGATGTTCTAAAATGTCATTTTACAAAGAATTACCTGATCCCTTTACATAAATGAAAAATGTAATGAATGTTGAAGTCTGCAAAGCTTTTTTTAAAAATTTAACTCTATGATTCAGACTAAATTAATAGCTTCCAGAACTGACGTTTTTAGGCTATTAAACTACAGCTAATTAAAACTAACAGACCAACCCAGATGATTCAACATATAGGATTACATATTTGAATCTGTACAGTAATACTTCAATTTCAATCAGGACAAATTAGAAGGCACCATACATTATATGTTGTTCTGCATACTGATGCCCATGAGTTCACTATTGTAACTCTCTAGGTAACTAAAATGAATTCATCTTGCTGTGATCACATTTAATCTATCAAAAGAAATTACTGATCACACAACACTTCCCATACACTATTACCTTTCTGGCCAGCTTCAGAGAGGTGTTAGGACACTTACACTGAATCACTTAAAGGAAAAAGCACTGCTAGAATGTCGAAGGGTTGGAAGGACATAGTCATCTTGTTCCTCATCTAGGAGATTAGTCTGATCTCACTTTGTTCAGGGATTACTTAAAATAGCAGTTCTCATCCTGCAGTTGTGCACTCCTACTGGTCTGTGGAGAATTTGCCAGCTCTGCAGAAAATTGGCTGGTCACAGTACTGATCATCCTCCTAAACTGCAAATTGAAAAGGCATCTAAAAATGCAATACATACTGGAGTTGGTTGAAAAATTTACACACACACACACACACACACACACACACACACACACACACACACACACACACACACTTGTTCCATAGGGTTCAAAAAACAACCTTTAACAATTTATTGTGAAAATAAAATGGGGGGGGGGATTCAGTCTCAGGGATTCCCCACCCCATCCCCCTCCTTTCCCCCCCCCTCCTTTTTCCTTCTCTTCCAATTTTTTTTTCCATTTTGCCACTAAAGAGGACAGGGAAAAGAAGAAAAGGGTGGAAAAACAAAAAGCTGAACATTTTCAGGTGAACAAAAATTGAAACCACCACAAAATTAGTATTTTGAAAAAGGCATATTTCATCTAAAGAAGTTTTCATTTACAAAATGTTGCCCATCTCTGCTAAATATTTCCTTCTACTTTTCCAGGTAAAAAAAAACTGCTGTAATTGCACATAGTCTTTATATGACAAGGACTTGGATGGGGGATGGTCTGTAAGATAGCAGTAGGGAAGAGAGGCAATTCAAAAGTCACTATAATGAGATCTGGAACCCCATATGAAAAAGCTTCACACTCCACTGAGTTAGGGTAAAGGAAAGAAATAGAAGATTTCTTTTAATGATATCTTAAATGAGCCAGAATCCTGAATTTGGAAACCCTTGAACTTTGGGAAAGTTCAGATCCAAATTTTGATTAGCCTCAAATTCTATAAATAGACTAAAACAAAAGACTCTCCCCCTGCTTTGGGAAAGTTCAGATCATGAAACACTGAGGCTTGGGTCCACCTTTGGTAATGATGAAAAGATGTTGAGAATTATAGTACCTAACTGTTTGGTCATACGGGTTTGTGGAGGTCAATGTAGCATTTTCGCTCTTCTACACCTGCATCAGAAGTGCTGGACAAGAAACTTATGTAGAGATAGAGTATGCAAGCTTTATTTTTGGTACTGGAGGCACAAGACCACTCAGAAAATCTCTGCTGTTCCCAGGCTTTTTATATCCTATGTGGGCACATGACACCTTGCATAATGTGGCCTTGTCCAGAGACATCGCTCAGAAATACCACCACAATAAAAATAACTATAATAAATAATCATTTCAGAAACTTGACTAATGACTCAGGCTCACCCTGCCTTGCCTTCTTTCTCTCAGTGCCCTAGAATTAATATTCCTCACTTGGTATCAATCAATCAAGTCAGCAGGTTACAACACGTAAGCCCAAAGTAGTAATGTTTAAACAAGAATTCTTAAGTTGAAATTCAAATAGCCCTACAATGTTCAGCTGATGACATGACTTTCCTTACACCATGCCTCAATTGACTAGGTGAGTTCTCAGTTTGAGGAAGACAGACCTATGATTATAGTTTAACATGCCTCATTATTAAAACACCAACTTTAGTAGAATTTAGTAGAGAAAAACTCTTCTATAGTTTCCTCCCATCTAATGGGAATTTAATAGGGAATTACAGCCCTACTTATAGTAGCAAAAGTGTAGGGATGCATTCTCTCGCTCTCACACTCACATTCACATTCAGGAGTGGAAACAAATTTTCATATACATAAAACGTGCTAAAATTAGTAAAGCAAATAAAATGAGAGAGCAACCTCAAATCCAACTTCTTCCTGAGACATCTAATCTGGCAAGTTTCAGCCAAAAGCATAAGTTTATGAAGCTGTGGAGCCCGGATAAGCCATTCAGAATAGAAGCTGTATTATCAATCAACAGTTGTCATTCCTCTGTTCTCACAGGTCACTCTGAGCCCTGAACTGTTGCTGTAGTACAACATGGCTAATCCTCCTTAGTCTGAAAAGATGAGACTAGAACAATAATGAAAGAGCTACAGAGTAACTCATCCCTCCCTCACACTTCCCCCAAGCCATTAACAGCAGCTGATTTCTATATGCCTGCACAGAAGGAATGGCTTTTAGCAGCGTTAGAAGTTGATTTGTACTATTGAAACTGTGTAATTGGGACAGTGGGCATCAGAACACCCTTCTGCTCTCATTCCTGGCAACAAGAAACCAGGACTTGCTCATCACATTCAATCCTCCCCGGAACCCAAGTGACACTGTTATACAGAATGACAAGTTCCAAAGGGGTAGCTATGTTAGTCTAGTTCAGCCAAACCACCAAGATGCTGCCAGCTGTGACTGGGGTTTATTAAGACTCTGAGGCCTCTGTGGGTGTCTACAATGCAGCTGGGAGCGTTGGTTCTCAGCACAGGTAGATAATTTCACTCTAGCTCAGCTTGAGCTGGTGCACTGATTGGGCTAACCACCCGAGCTCACGCCCTGCGCAGTAATGTCAGTGCTGTTACTTGTGGCAAGGGAGCTCAGGACGAGCTGGTGCAAGTCTATCTACCTGCACTGGGAATCTCACTTCCCAGCTGCAGCACAGCCATACCCTCCAAGACTGTTTTCTGCTCTCAAATTAACAGCTGGATGATTTCTACCCTTTGCAACCAGTAGTGGTGTTTATGCCCATAAAAGCTTTATACGCACTATAGGACAAAACTTCTCCCACTCAGGTGAAAGGGAGCTTTATCATGGACTTCTAGAGGAGCAGTATTGGATCATATCTGTAGAATCAATGGACAAAATTCTGCTATTAATTCTTGTCACTCCAGAGTATCTCTACTGAAAGGAATGGGATTATTTTAGATTTCAACCGGTGATACTGAGAGCAGAATTTGACCCATTGCCTTCTTCGTAATTATAATGTTGTCTGTGCTTTTTCATGTTTGATTAGATGTTAGATAACCAAATACAGCCTGACACCTGTCAGTCACTGGGAAGTAAAGCTGAAAGAGTGTGTTACTTCTTAATATTCAGTGAAATTTGCTATGGCATGTGGGATTTATTTACAATCCAATGCTAAAATACAGAGTTATTTCTAAACTAGCAAAGCAAGTGGCAAGAAACCAATATATTTTCATCCTTGCAGCAGTTGTTGCCTCATCCCTGTGCCCTGCCAGCTCTTATTCACAGTACACTAGCTTGGACTGAAAATCTTATATCCCAAGGTCATGGATTTGTCTTTCAGCATGCCCACCTTCCCCGAATACCTTGTTTAGCCCATTTAGACATGATGGTGCACCACGTCCCAAACTTCAAATGAGTCACATCAAATATCAAAACCTTGGACCCAGGGCTGGATCAAGACTTGTGTGGGCCCAGGGCTGCCCACCCTTTTGGGACTCCTCCATTGCAATGGTACCCTGCAAGGGGGCGGGGGGCCCAGCCCTGCAGACACTAGGGGCAGAGGCGGCTTTAGCCTATCTGAGGCCCTAGGCAAAGGCCCCTGGGGGGGCCCTATAGGGCTCCCTAGCACTGGCTCTGCCTCCCCATGGCCTCAGTGTCCCACCCGGGACCCCGAACCCTCCCTACACAGCCCTGCCCCTCCCTGCAGCTCCAGCACTCCTCCTGGGTCCCCCACAACCCCAGATCCCTGCAGCCGGCCCTCTCTGCCCCACTGGTGCCCCAGCCAACCCACCCTCGCAGCCATGGCGCCCTAGGTCCCCATCTGTGGCTCCAGTGCTCCATCCAGGGTCCATACAGCCCTGGATCCCTGTGGCTGGCCCCCTCCACAGTCCCAGCACCCCACTGGGGGCCCTGAAAACCCCTGTGGCCCTGGCTCTTCATGGCCAGCCTACTCCATGGCTCCGGCACCCTGTCAGGGGCCCCGAAACTGGACCCAGTGGCCTGCTGGGGGCCCCAACCCCACCGCTGCCAAAGGCAAGGGGCATGGCAGGAGCGCAGAGCTGGGCCTCTGGGCTGGCCCACCCCATCCAAAGGGGCGGAGCAGCCGACCGGCCCAGGGGCGGGGCAGAAACGTGAAGCCTGTCCTCTGAGCCAGCCCGTCCAGCCCGCCTCACCCCCAGGAATGCCCCCCCCCCAACTCTGCCCCCGGCCACATGTTCCACAGAGTGGGAGGCAGATGTGGCTTTTGGGATAGGCATAGGCAAAGGAGGCTCCTTACTGCTTGGGGCCCCAGGCCTGCTTCGCCTACCCCAAAAGTCGCCTCTGACTAGGTGTGGGAGTCAGGGGCTCCAGGGCCCCATTCAGCACTGCTGTGATGTGTCTGCGGGGGGGGGGGAGCCTGCAGGCTGGCACTGCTGCGGCCAGAGACCATGGTCTGCAGCATTCCAGGGGCCCCCACAATGTGAGGGCCCCTGGGCACAGACCCATGAGGTAATCCACCCCTGCTTGGACCAAAACAAATTTTAAAAGTGGAACAGCCAGTCAAGCTATGGCAAGAATTCAGACAATTTCTATTATAATTAGGCAGTGTGCTGTAAAGGGGAATTGCTCACTGTCACTGGTTGTTCTTCTGTTGTTTCAGTGAAAGTGACAGGCTGGTAGACTAAACTATTTCCTAGAATTTCTCTTCTGCTAGTCTCCAAATAAAGGGAGATATTTTGACATCAACTTTGCTGAGTCATGTAGGAAACCAATGTGTCCGAGCATTTGAAATCAATTTAGCCTATGAAGGACAGTGGACAATTACTGTGTGACCTCACCCAAGAAGCCAGATTCAAAATCAGAACTAACAACAAACAGCTACCTGATACAATTCATGAGTGTTCAGATCGAGACGGAAAGAAAGATGCAAAACATTTTTAAAGTGATGAACATAAAAAACCCTAAGAGGGGAAGCACTGCTAATTTATGGATACAGTTTGAACACAATTTCTGCCTGATTTCCAACACTTTTGTGAGTGGAGTTACACAATCCACGTTCCTATTATTGCTACTCCTGGTTTACAATTACACATCTTGAAGCCATAAAAATAGAGTGGCAAATTTTGGAAAGTGATTAGATTATAGCAGGAATTTACTTGTAACAATCTCAACATCCCTCCCTAGGTTTTAAATGCTGGTTACATCTTCTTTTTTGTATGTGCTCTGTACCTACCTCTCCCCACCTTAAATTATTGAATCCCCTCACAATACCTTTTCCCCTGTATTTCCTTCCCATGAAACATGGCAAACTAAATTCAGACCCAAGGAACAGACATTTTCTATTTTAAGTATAGTTCGTATAATACATCTAACCAGTGGAATACAGCACTGAATACAAACACAAAGTAAAATTTCCCCAAAACTTAAAATATAAAATAAGGCAGAGATGGGGTGGGCTTGGAATTAAGATTTAAGACTGATTCCAGAGACTGTGGGTAGTCACAGTAGCTGCATAGGTAACCAATGCAAGAATTTATATATTGGACAAACAGGACAGTCTCTGCGCAAAAGAATAAATGGACAAATCTGACATCAGAAATTGCAACACTAAAAAACCAATAGAGGAACACTTCAATCTCTCTGCTCGCTCCATTGATGACTTGCTAATAGCTGTGCTGAAACTGATGAACAACAAATCACAGCTTCAAAGACAAACTGCAGAACTTGAATTTATATGCAAATTTGACTCAGTTGCCTTGGGGTTAAACAGGGACTACCGATTTTTCTCTCCTTACAACAGGTGATTTAACCTCACCTTCCTCTATGTGCTGTTCCCCAGTGTTTGAATCCTAACACCTATTTTGATTTGCTGTTTCAGCCCGACCTGATCCTATGTCATACACTCCCCTGCATTTAATTTCCTCCCATTCTGTAAATTTCCCATCTTTAAAGTGTCTGACGAAGTGGGATTTTCTCCCACAGAAGCTCTTGCAATAAATAAATCTGTTAGTCTTTAAAAGTGCCACAGGACTCTGTTGTTTTTCTGCAAATAGACTAACATGGCTACCCCTTTGGAACAATGCAAGAACTGTTACACTGGGGGTAGTGGGTGGAGAAAGGAGATGAAATGTGTCGTCGCTGAACCATTCTTCCTCCAGCACACATATGTGCTTTCAGACCCAGAATCCCGCAGAGGAAACCCAGCACCATTACCTCCGGTTTGGAGACATTAGGACTCAGATGGTTCCCCGCATTCCCTTACCAAGTGATCAAGGAAATAAAACTGCAGTGAAGAGATAGGCAGAGACTACAGCCAAAGCAGGGACCCTCGGAACATGTAGAGAACTTTCTAGAGTTTTGACTAGACATGCTCTGTCCACAGCTGATTAGCTGTATCCTTCCATCACAGAATCATCATATCAGCTTCACTCTACAACTGTCCCCTTACTTTCTTCCCAGCTCCTTATCTGCACCCTTTTTCCTTCTTTTCTTTCCATTTAATGGAACCAGGGACGGATTAACAGGCCCGGGCCCCAGGCTCCCCCCCCACTGCAGGGACCCCCCTTGCCTTACCCTCCCCACTGCAGGGGGCCCAGATGCCGCCAGCTGGGCCCCCCCACCACCACACAAGCTGGCCCCTGCCCCGTCAGAGGGCACTCCCACCCCAGCCCCACTCTGGCTAATCAGCCTGGGAGGGCAGGGGGCAGCTGGTGTACAGCAGTCCATGGAAGGCTGCAGCAGAGACCTTGCCGTGAGCCAGCTGGCCCTACCACCGCCGGGTGACGCGAACAGGCTCTGGCCCATCCCGCCCCTGGGGTGGGCCAGCTGGCCCCTGGGGGCAGGACAGAGTGCAGAACCTGGCCTCTGGCTCCAGGCCCCCACCGCAAGCGCTGGCACTGAGCCAGGCAGGGGTGCCAGATTATTGCAGGGGTTTATGGGGTTGGAGCCTGGAGCCCCCTTTTTGGCCAAGGCCTGGGGCTTAGCCCCTAAAGCCCCTGTGATAATCTGGCCCTGAACAGAACCCCCCTAATTAACTCCTTTTTTCCTCTCTGCCCAAAAATGATCTTAGAATTAAATATGATATTTGGTGCCATCATTATGTTCTCTCTGTTTGTGTATGGTCTCATTAATCTGTAAGCTGTTCGGGGCATGGACTCTCTGCCACTCTGTTTGTACAGGGCCTAGCGCAATGGGGACTCATTATTGGTTGGTCCTTAGCATTTCTATAATAAATATTATTATTATTTCTGACATATTTCAGTGGAGTAACACCAGAGATTAATTAGCTCAAAATTATCTTTCTGTGGAAAAGATTGTTTCTCAAGAGCAGGGTTCAACTGCCAGTTCTCGCACAGGATTTCCTATCTGACATTAGGCAAATTCACTACTTTCCTCCTCTGAAAAATGGGAGCTATCACGAAAATTCATTAGTATTTGCTAATCACCCTGTGACACTTGAATAGAAAGTGCTACGAACACTTAGTATTTGTTACCATCAACATGCTCTGCTGTGCTATATACAAACAGGAAAGGCGGAGAAGAGAAGCGAGATAGTTGGAAATTTGGAAGAGAAAATGGTTTTGGTACAGCAAGAATAGATTTATTCTGTTCTTCCCATTTCACAACTTCTAACTTTGCAAGTTGATTGATAAGGTGTATAACAGAAGGCAAACTATGATAAAGACAGACATCACTCCTCTTTTAATTGTGTCATTCCATCTAAAAAGAAATGTGTCCTCATTCTATAAATCATAGAGTGTCAGATTTCAAGTCCAGAGTAGTACATTCCACTGTAGCAATTAGCAGAGTCTTCAGAAATCTTATAGGATAATTATTTATGTCTTTCTGTAGGGATGCTTTGTTAAGCTCCTACAGCAGGATGGGGTAAAAAATCTGTTTAAGATATGTGACTATAAGACATGTTATTTACCCTCAAAAGATATGCCACAAAACTCTGAATCAATTTTCCTCACATTAAAAGAAGTATTTTAGAAGATTTGGGAATGTAGTTCCTGACAGAATTTGGCAATAATTAGCTAAGATTGAAGACATTTCTTGTGATCCTTTCTTATCCCACGCCTCAACTTTCTTGTTCTGCTTCCACTCCCACATTGTTTCTGTGTACACTTATTTGTGTGTCTTACAATACAAACAAGGAGTCTGGTGGCACTTTTAAAGACTCACCATTTTATTTATCGCATGAGCTTTCATGGGAGTAAATCCCACTTTGTCAGATGCTTGAAGATGGGGAACTTACAGAATGGGAGCAAAATAAATGCAGGGAAGTGTAAGTCATAAGATCTGGTCAGACTGTAACAGCAAGTCAGTTTTTAGGATTCAGTCACTGTCATTTCCACAAAAACTATACAAAACTTATTTAGAAAGATTCAGGCCAATGCCTGCTGTCATGGACATAGCTCTTATTCCCGAGTCTCTCCAACTTCAGTGAAGATGTTTCCAGATTTAAATTTGCGCAATAATGGCAGAATGTGTGTTTTTTCTATGTCATTTTCATTTCATTATAATTGTACAGGTGCAACTCCATCTCTATTATTTAGATTGGATTCAGGTTTGAGTTTTAAAAAAGGGATTCATCCTCTGTTTTTTATGACATATAGATTGTATCATGGTGAATCTATCCTTATTTTGTAATAAAAACTGAATACTCAGATTGTCCTCTTGGAAGATGTCCAAAATTTCACAAAAATCTTTGCCTCACACTTCTCAGTCTTTGTACCCTCCAACGTCTGATAAGCCATGATGATGTCTGACGAATGACTGAAATGTGGTGCACCTGCACTTTATTGCATGGTTCACTATTACTGACACCATATAAGGATTTCTCACACAAGTATTTAAAGATGTTTTTCCTCACAGTGAGAATGAAATAAACCAGGCTATTTAAAAAAAACAGAAAGAAAACAAGTTAAATGCAACTATAAGGACCCTCAAGTGTTTCGGTCACATAGGGTCTAAGAATAAATTAGCTTCTGTATATACCAGCCATTAGAGAACACAATATATACCTTTTTCAGCTGTTTACATAACTGTTTGCTAAACAACAGTTGAATGCTAGGAACCAGAAGTTCTAGGTTCTACTCCCAGCTCTGTGTATAATAGAATAGATAAACATACAGATTTTGGAGCCTCTCTTTCAAAGGCAGAGTGGCTGAGTAAGGCAAGCATCTGCCATACTAGAGAAGTTATATTTACAGTTCTACTAGAAGTAAGCAGATGCAGCTCTCTTACCTTATTTGTAAGATAGAAAAGGTTGATATTGGCCTGCCTGCAAACATAGGGACCTCAACATCAAGGGCTATGAAGTACATGGAAATATAAACAGCAGCTGATGGAAAAGATATAAATTTATGATCTAATGGCTCCTAGCTCAATGCATTTTTCCCTAGGCTACAGAGTATTTGAATAGGGATTGCACCCATTCAGTCACCTCATAAACTAGGGGCCCAATTTAACTGAATTGTGCTTGTTGTTCTTCCCATGTGAAAGTTAAAAAGTATGTTTTGGATCCTGGGTTGCATCAGAAATCACCTGTCTCCCTCTTCAACACCATGAAGGCTGATATCAAAAGGTTTTTATGTACAGACCTTTGCACTGGAGGCTGCAGGATTTCAGTACACAGTCCTAGTTTGTGGAACTTGTTCCCTTCCTTCCTATGAGCATGGTACAAGGCTCATCTGTTCCATGAAAGAAGAGTCCAGACATGTCTTTTCATTTAGGGTACGTCTACACTGGAGGCTCTGTTAAGTCATCTTAACCAAGGTCGACTTTAAGTCGACTTAAAGTTGACCTTGTTAAGTCGACTTAGAGTCCACAGCCCTGCGTCCACACTGGCAGGTGTTAGGTCGACAGAGGAGTGGCCAGGAACTCTGCGAGGGGGCCTGGAGACCAATTAGGTCGACTTAAGGGCTATTCCCCATCTACACTGGTTTAACTTGACTTAATAAGATCAACTTAAGCCTTAGGTCGACCATAAGAGGTGATGTTATTAAGTCGACTTAAGTGCCCAGTGCGGACACAGTGGTCTGTAGGTCGACTTAACCGTCCTTAAGTCAACCTAAGGCTCCAGTGTGGACATACCTGTGGGGATTTATTCAGCATATGCAGATATGCTGACGCTGTAATAGATTTATTCAGCATACACAGACATGATGACACTGTAATTGGAAGATCACAGCCAGGTCGGACAAGGATACTTCAGGCTGCAATGGCATACTGCCACATACTTTCACACCGGCCTTGGCGTTTCAGTGTCTGGATTTCTGTGAGAATTTACTGATAGTGAGGAGTAAGAAGAGCAGTAAACACAATTATAAATCTAGGGGTTATCTAACCAATGGCTTACAGGTTTGTTTTATATAATTATATATGCACCAATTAACTGCCTTGTCATAGTTGGTGGTGGGACTATGGAAATGTATAAAAATCTTTACACTTGTATTAATAAACGTTCTTGCTCGCAATCATATTGGTTGTTTGTGCTTAACCGTCCCGCATTGAACTCTACACATACCCTTACCTATTTGTCATTACTTGTATCATAGTACCAGCTAGGAATTCCAGTTGGGATCAATGACACAATGTGCTAGGTGCTGCAGAAACACTTAGCCATTCTCTGAGAAGTTCACAGTCTAAGAATCTGTCATGAGTTAGCCATGTTGAATATATTCTTATTTTGTAATAAAAACTCTTCTTTACTAAACACTGGTTAGCAAACAATGAAGTTTCGCTCTACAGTTTTAGGGGAAACAAATCTAAAATGTTGTTCCCTGTCTAGTAACCATCAATATACACTTTCAGAAAGCAGATCCAACTCTGTATTATGTCTCATTAGTTGGTCAATATAGTTCACACAACTAATTGTACATAGCTGATACTCAGTTATGCAGAGAGTTTACAATGCCTACACTAAATACATTGGACGCTTTAAGATACCAACTGGAGTTTCTGTAATTTGAACATTACTGGTTCTGTCTGACTGGAAAGATGCAATGGATTCCTGCTCCGGTCGCTTTACTTTTAGCACTCAGCAAGAATATTTATGACAGCAGTTAGAGGCAGCAGCATGAAGGACATACCATGGTCATATCTCTGGATGATAGATGTGTGGTACACATTGGGAAATGTAATACAGTAACGTATTTATTTATCACCTTCGGCTTCACATCTTCCATTTTTACCTTATGAAGTAAGAATCAAGTATGCATATTCAAAGCAGGTGTTCTGCCAGCTTTAAGACATACAAAAATGGTGCAATTTAGTCAGCTATATTTACATAATATATGGTGTATATGTTAATGATTTTCACACAGATTTTTAAATCACTTTGGTTAAAGAAAAATTTTCCTTTCTTAGGTGCTTGATTAAGCTAGAGGTACAATACATTATTTTCTTATAAGTGGGGCTCCCATTATAAGATTGTAGCCACTGTCTTTATAATGGCCTTAAAACTAATACTCAAAACCCAGTTTTGAGTAATTTTATTCTGGATTAAATAGATTTAGTGGGCTTTTGCAGCTCCTGCCATATGTATGGGGTCATTATTCCCCAAATGAGCAAATCTACAATTTCTCAATTTTTAAATAGTACACGGAGGTTTGATTCTCCACATATATTGTAGGCACATGTGCTTATATTAGGTGGTGCTACCAGCACTGTATTTTTTGAGAGTTGCTCAACACTCCCCACTATAAGAATCTTTCAGTTGCTTATAAGTTTGCCAAACTAATTGTTTGTGCTGAAGTTTTTCATGCTGAGTATTTGCAACAGGATGAATTTAACTGGAAATGTTCATCCACAACAGTTCAGTTGTTTCCAAGAAAGAAGCAAGGAAAGAAGACATTTTTGGGGCCATGTTAACGATGCTGGCATCCTCTGCTTATAAGAGCTATAGCACCTCTTGCTTTGAAGAATGGGAGAGCATCACAGATTCAAACAGGGTATGGAAGATTCAGTTATAATGGATCAACTGTGGTACATTTCAAATGATATTCCCACACTCCAATGCTAGAGAGCACTTGACCCGCCAAGCACTCCTTATACCCTGGCTGGTGAGCCAGTTATTTTTAGGCCCACCAAAGCCTTTCAAATATTTATGTTTTAAATACAAACCCAAATCTCACAAAAGTTATCTCAGTTCCATAGAAAGTTCCTTAGCGTTAGGACCTTTGAATTAATAAATATATTGTCTCTATCTGCTTGGAGTGGGGTTTTTTGTCTCCCCCCCCCCCCTGTTTTTTTTTTTTTTTGTTCCAGCTGAAGGACAGAGAAATCTGTTTCTTGGAACTGAATTTTATATAAGACGTGTCAGGATGTTAGAATCAATCTTATGAGAATATTATGCTGAAGCCATCACTTTTGAGCAACTGACACCTTCTTCTGGAGACCCATATGCTGCAGTACAGAGCAGCAAAAATCTCCATTTGGAATCTGGAGTTTTATGTTCTGTAGGCAGTCAAGTAAATCTTTCATTTCAGTCTCTTGCCTTACATCTTTGCTGCAGACCTGACAAAAGGATTTAGACCCTAGAGATTAAATAGAGGGAAAGATGTAATTACACAAATAAACATTAACTCTCCCTACCTAGCACTACTAACTGAGTGATGATAGTGTTGAAGTACAGTCAATGTATTCCTTTTCTTTTAATAATGCCAGAATAAATTATGCAGTTCTTAGCTGCTTGCAATGTATTTCCGGTCTCGAATCAGTTGCTTTTCTTTACCTTTATCTTTATTTAATGGTAACATTGCATCATATCAGTTATATTCTTCTGGCTCATGATTCCATGTTTAAGCATCTGTCCCTGTTGTCTAATACAGAATGTCTGCCTTTTTTCAAAAGGGAAAAAAAATCACTTTTCCATCAAGGGCTTATTTTCCCTATTAACTGAGCTTTTACAAGGCATAGGCACCTGGGCAGAGGGGGTTAGGTAGGCAGAAGGGCACTACTGCAGTAAAGGTTTCTGGAAACCTTTTCAGCCTGTGCAGGATGCTGGCAGACAGAATGTATCTGAGGGTGTTGAAGGGGATGAAAGCAATTCCCACCATTACTGTACTTCTAGAAAGGTGATCACTTTTTCTTGCCCTCTTCTACACACCCTTCTCTCCCTCTCCTACCCAATACACACATACAAGCAACTCTTTCAGCATTTTCCTGTCCTCTCCAACCTCTGGCCTCCCCACAGGCTGTTATCTGGTCCACAGGAGAGCAGCAGTAGCCCCTCCCTTGCACCAGAGCACAGATCAGGCTGGTGCAACAGGAGCGCCTCTCCGGCAACTCCAGCTGACTTGCAAGGGAAGCATTCCTTCTACTCCAGCCCCTAGTTGGCCGGAGGGTGGTGTGGGAGGGTGCAGCCACTTCTCCTTCTGAGCCCTGAGTCTGGGAGCAGGGGCAGTAGCCCCCCATTTTCAATCCTGAACCTGGCTAGCTAGGGCCATGCTTTGCTGTTAAGCCTCTTCGCTGGCTTTTGTCTGCTAACTTGCTCTCTGTTACAGCATCTTGATACTTATCAAAACAAAGATGGCAGCTCCCATGATAACAGGCAAGAAAAGAAAAATTGATTCTGAATGTTGAGCCTTCAAAGAGTCTTGGACAAATTATATATATATATTTTTAGCATAGTGGGGTCATAGTTTTTCTGAGATGTCTAAGATAGCCATTTTCAAGGAGTATATCATCAAGTGGCATAATTGTGTGAAACACACTAGCAAATTTGACAGCCTTATGGAACAGGTGAGAATCAATCAACTGAGCATGCAAAAACAAAACTTTATCAGGCAACACTCTCTCTCACTGGCCCCTTGTAGGAGAAAAAAATTGCATTGTGGCTCCTCACACGGAAAGTGATACACAATGCTACTACACTATCTTTGCCTTAATTTCTGTCTTCCCTTAACAGCAGATATTCTTTAGACCCTGCACTGCAGTCATGACTGCTATTCCACCATGTTCCTGTTAGCCTTCCACTTCCCGCACCACTAGCTCTAATTCCTTCATTTTGTTGCCCAGGCTCCTTGTATTAGTATACAAATATCCTAATTGTTCCTGCTTGGTTTCGCTCACACTCCTCGGCTGACTGGGTACAGTCATTCCAATACCAGCATGGCTTATCTGACTAGATTCAGCACTAGCCTTCCACTTAATGTCCATTTTCCTACCACCGCTGTTCCTTTCTATCTTGCTGCCTCCTTTCTTCCTTGATTTTCATCCCTCTCAATGTTAAAATCAGGCATGGAGATTATATTAATATCTCCAACTGTCTCCCCCAAGTTCCTAGTTTAAAGCTCTTTTAATCAGCTGTGCCGACCTCCATCAGAGATGTCTATTTACCTCCCTACTCAGGTGAAATCCATCCCATGAGAACAGTCCTCTGTCCATGAATGCCTCCCAGGGAGTCAAATATCCTAAGGCTCTCCCTATAGCACCACTGCCAGAGCCATGTTCTTTCTCCTTTACTAGGACTGATTTCAATTCACCATCTATAAAATGGGTACACTACTATTTGCTTTCCTCCCAGACTCTGTTTGCCTTATTTAATAAATTGTAAATTCTTGGGGGCAAAGACTATATTACTATGTGTTTGTAGTGTACCTAGCACAATGGAGCTGCCATTTCAACTAGGGCTTCTAAGTAGTACTGTAAAACAGATAAGGAATAAAACCTTACAAACATTTGACATTTTATATTGAGAATGGAAGAAATATATACACAAATGTCGTTGTTTTAAAAAGATAACCTTGTTGGTTTTAAATGATCTAACCAGTTAGTTTAATCTAAAACCAAGAATTTCATTAGGACAAAGGACAAGATTTAAGGTGTCTTTCAAAATAAGTATTCTGCTCATAATCTAAATTAGTGACTCATTAAACCAAGCCATCAAAACATCCAATAGATCCTACAGTAGCATTCTAACATCAGCATCTTGAATCGGTCCTTGTGTTCAAGCCAAAGAGCTTCCCTTCACACTTCTGTATGTAATCCCATGATCAAACATTAATATGAGTGCCAGTTGCAATATTTTATTTATGCTATAAATATGCCCATTTCCTTCAGTTAATATATATTGACAAGCAGTCAATACAATACAAAACTTTTATAGCATTCTTTGTTCTGCTTAGCCAAAACCTATATCAAGTTGCTAAAGTAGGTTTGATTTAAAGTAACTGAAATATGTAGCATTACAAACCTCATGTGGGAAGAATTATAGCCATGGTGGGAAAGCAGTATAACATTTATAAGCTATAAAGTCATAAGGGAATGGGAAAGTAGATAAGAGCCAGATGAAGACAAGTAGGCAAATAAGGAATAAAAAGGTCATTCTGGGGCTTTGCAATCAGCTAGGACAGATCCACTCCCAGATCGTTCCTACCATCTATCTATAAGACAGCCTTATTTGGTTATTATTTCTATAAACACTAAAGCTTTTTATGTTCCAGTAATACATTAAGGCAGCTGACAGTAGAAGAGTATAAACAAGGAGAAGCCTGGCAACATGTTTCTTTAAAGTGTGCATTAAGGCAAAAAAGGACTGGGACGAGCAAAGGGAAGTGGCCCTTGCCTTCTCAAGCAGCATTTCCCAACAAGGCCATACTTAAAAACCTTCCTGGAAGGGCTAATTGCCAAATACTCTTGATGTAAAACTTGAGGCCTTCAGCATAAGAGTTGGACTGTCTACCACTTAACAGCTGAACACACTAACCTGCTGGGTGACTCAGCAGAAATAAGTCTTTTCTTCTAATTGGAAACAGGTGACAGCAAGAGAAAATTTATGTAATAGATCCATCTATCTTAGGTTCTCTCAAAAGGCAAGACAAGGTATTCCTCTTCTCTTCCTAAATGCCCCTCTTTTGTCTCTCCAGCAGCCAGTCTCCTAACTTGCCCCAGGTACTCGTGCAGAGTGAGGAACCAGATAGATCCAGAAGCAAACAATAGTAGAAAGCACCATAGCTGCTACACTTCTAGAGAGAAAGAGAAAGTACAAGAAGGATTCCTACTTATTTTTCCAGGCCTCCGCCCAGGAACACAACAGAAAAGATAATCATTTAACAACATCAAAAAGGATTTTAATGATACAGATGCTAGTCCATAAATTACAGCAAAGCTTGGAGAAACCTTTGGAGAGAGGTGTGTATTTTGCAACATACAATCTGCACCTCATTCTTCCCAGAAAATTTAAAAATAGATTACAGAAGAGACTCTCAAAGCCTCTGATAACAGGATCATACTTGAATGGCAGTAGATGACTACCTCTTTATAGGGCCATAACTTTTTCTGGTATAAGTATCCTACATGTCTGTTAGTACAACTACTTTACTAAATATTCCTCAGAAATACTGTTTTAATTGTGGCATGAGAGGATCTACAATTTACAAGCTTGTCTGCTTAGTGATAACATTTACTTGCCATACTAAAGTAAAGGAAGCAGAATGCCACATTGTACCAGTTATTTCTATTGCTAAAATAGGATAGAAATAGATTGCAGTATAGTTAGAAAAAGTTGCTGGCTTTGCCATTTCCGTTGTATACGGTCAAGATGTTGTACAAATCCTATTCTCTCACCAATTTGAGAGAACTTCTGCTTCTCATACTATGTGCTCCTCACCCAACAGCAGACAGACAAAATCAAATCCATAAAAAATGAGCAACTGTCAGACTTCCTTAAGGCAACCTATGCTTTGTGACAACATCCACCATAAAGTAAGGGGAGATACAGAAAACTTTGTCACATTTGTGCATGCAGCAGCCAGTTACATAGTGTTCTAGGGTCCGCATTGAAAATAGTATGGGCACAACATCCGAAGCTTTATATGCAAGAAGTGAAGTCTTACTAAGCAAAAGTCTGTGGAAAGCTTTAGCCATCAATGTGCTTTGATTATTGAACAATTTTGAAGAAAAGCTTTGCAACTGCATTTCATACCTGTTGGAATCTGCATATCTTATTAGGAAATCTAAAGTCTGCCACTGTCGTATAAAAGTCTATTTGGTGGTCTCAAGGGCAAAGATTACTGCTTTGAAATCAACAAGGGTAGCAACTAAGCATTACAGTGTCTGTGAAACAATACGGAACTCTCAATCATTCATGGCCCTTGAAGATTCTATAAAACTTTACAGCTATGTCTACACTAGAAAAAGTTAGGTCAACTTTGTTAAATTTACTTAATAAGGTTGACTTTAAGTCGACTTAAAGTCGACCTTATTAAGTCAACAAAGTGGTTATCCTGAACAGGGACTTAGTAAGTCAACCTAACTGCCCTTAAGTCGGCTTAATAAAGTCGACTTAAGGGTTAATCCATGTCCACACTGTGCTTAAGTCGACCTAAGAAGTCGACTTAAGGGTTAAGTCGACCTAACCGGGGGTTCTTACTAAGTCAACTTAAGTTTTCATTAAGTTGACTTAAGGAATTTCTTAAGTCAACTTAAGGAAAGCCCAGTGTGGACGGGGAGTAATTTAGGTCGACCTAAGGCTACTTAAGTTGACCTAAATTGCCAGTGTAGACATACCCTATGAGATTCAGGGTTGCTAACTTTGTGCCTTAAAACCACATTCTGATTCAAATAATTGTATTCAGCCAAATTAATACAATTCCTCCCACCCCTCAATCAGCTGGAGAAATTGTTCTTTGCTTCCCTAACATTGTCTCTTTTCTCCTGCCCACCTCTCCTAGAGGTGGCTGAATTTCTGTGGTAAATAGGATTCCTATATATTCAGGCTAAAATTTTCAAATCCATAAGTAAAGTTTTCAAAGATAGTAACTTAAGAAACTAAAGGACAGATTTTAGAATTATTTGGTTCCTAAAGATTCTCATACCTCATTAAGTGAAAATCCTATCAGGTGTCTTTCGTCACCCAAATATCTAACACAACTTGGCCATACGACATTTTTGAAAATTGTATTGAGCATGCCTAAGCTACTTAAATCCAAGCGTAAGCTCCTAAATACAAATGACCTGATTTTCAGAAGTGCTGAAAATCTAAAAATACTATTAAAAAAGACAAAAAGAGCAATAAACATTTTATTTTGCGGTTCACCTTAAAATTCCTATGTTAGGCAGGTTTAATGCTATAGTGAGATTGGTCATTTTCAGCCATTACACCATCATTTGACAGAGAGTGCAATTACAATATGCAACAAGTGCCTTTGCTGAGAAAAGTAGATACCTGATTCTATAGACTATCTTAGACAATGAAAGCTGATAGGGGTAAACCAGCTGCCAGGGAGGTGCTCATTACAATTAGTAGAGCAGAAGCTATAGATCTCAGACATCACTGTTAAAAACAAGAGTCCTGTGGCACTTTTAAAGACTAACAGATTTATTTATCGCATGAGCTTTTGCGGGAGAAAATCCCACTTCGTCCATGAAAGCTCATGCGATAAATAAATCTGTTAGTCTTTAAAAGTGCCACAGGACTCTGTTGTTTTTGTACAATAGACTAACACGGCTACCCCTTTGGAATCACTGTTAAAGTTATGCTGATTGCCATTCAGAGACTATTGTAGCTCTGTTTACTGAGTGGTAGTTGTATAGTTATTTGTGGAAAAGTTACAGTAGAACTAGAACAAATTCCAAGTGTCAAAAGTAAAATTACAGTGAAATAAAGCCCAACTTGCATGGACCACAAATGCTATCCAAACTTTCCCTGCTACCCCAGTGCCAGTTATAAATGCCATTCTTGGGAGAAGGAACATCTTTCTGCAATGACACTTCACTTTTCATATGCAGAGCAGTTGCAAAGATAAAAAGGCAAGAACACGGCCAGCTAGTTATGAACTGTGAATTCTAATTGAAAATTAAATTTTGTAGTTAAATTGACATTTCCAAGGGAGTTGGTTTTGACAGCTCTCTCACTGAAAGGGACACCGGAATCCTAGGAGTCTGATGAAAAGAAACAGCAAATATTTGTCTAACCTTTTGTAATGCTGGATTTAGAGAAAGTTTCATTGAGTTAAAAGTTTTACTGAATTTCTTTAAATATTAAACACTAAAGAGTTCTGTTCAGTTCTAAATAAGATTAACAAGATGACACACTGGCTCAACAGGATAGATATATTGTCAAAGGCAAGTCTGCCAACTGCATGTCAGAAACGATTAGTAAGAAAAAGAACAGAATCCGTTTTATTGTCTTTAAGGAACAGGGGAAGGCTACTGTGAATAAAAGACAATTATTAACCCTTAATCCAGGCAGAATTCTCCTGTTATGGTGACAGATTTCTTTAAATGTCACTTAACTCTTTGGCTTAGACAGTGTTTTAGTGATTTTAGGCTTAGCTTCTCAATAACTACATATGGCTATGTCTACACTGGCAAGTTAGTTCGAATTAAGGAGGCTTAATTCAAACTAACTAAAGCCATGGCTACACGAGGCTTTAGTTAGTTTGAATTAAGGGCTTCCTTAATTCGAACTAATAAGTTTGAATAGGGTATTCAAACTAAAGGGTTAATTCGAACTAACTAGTTTGAATTAGCCAATATGGCCATGTTAATTTGAACTAATTTCTTAGTTCTAACTAACCGGCCATTGAAATGAATGGGGATCGCTAATTAAGTTAATTTGAACTAACTAAAATTAGTTCGAATTAGTTAGTTTGAACTAACTAATTTGAACTAATTTCAGCAAGTGTAGACATAGCCTATGATGTTAAGCCTGCTGTTTCATTAGCCTAAATGTGAAGAAAAATTGCAAGTGACAAAACCAGTTTTTTCCTCGTAAATGATGTCTGTTTTTCATGCTACAACATCAACATTCTTAGCTTGCTTACAAAAGCTGCAAGTATTGTCCAATCAGTTTCAGGAATCTGTACTGGGACCTCATTCATAAGAGACCTGGAAAATGGACATACAGTTGGCAAAGTAGACAGATGATACAAAATTACTTAAAATAGTAAAGTCCAAAGTAGATTGTGAAGAGTTATAAAAGGATCTCACAAAAATGCTGACTGGGCAACAACATGACTGACGAAATTCAGTGCTGCTAAATGCCAAGTAATGCATGCTGGAAAACATAATCCCAATTATACATAAAAAATTATGAGAGACATATTACGTGTTACCATTCAAGAGAGATCTTGGATTCATTTTAGATTCTCAGACAGCTACATCTGCTCAATGTGCAATAGCAATCCAAAAATTAACAACATTAGGAACCATTAGGAAAGGGATAGAAAAGATAGAAAATGTCATATTACCACTATATAAATCCATGGTGTGCCCACACCTTGACTACTGCATGCAGCTCTGGTCACCCCATCACAAATATACATATTAGAATTGGAAAAGATTCAGAAAGGGCAACCAAAATGATTGAGGTTATGGAACAGATTTCATTTGAGGAGATATTAAAAAGACTGGAACTTTTCAGCTTGGAAAAGAGATAATAAAGGGAAGATGTGATAGAGGTCTATAAAACCACAGTGTGGAGAAAGTAATGGTGTGGAGAAAAGTGAGAAAGAGAATATTCTTTACCCCTTCACACAACACAAGATCCAAGGGTCACTGAATGAAACATAATACAATGCACAGTCAAATTATAGATTTTGTTGCCAGGAGATGTTGTGAAGGCCAGTGCAATAACTGAGTTCAAAAAAGAATTAAATAAGTTCTTGAAGGGTAGGGTCCATCAATGGCTATTAGCCAAGATGGTCAGGGATGCAACCCCATGCTCAGGGTATCCCTAAACTCTGACTGCCAGAGCAGACAACAAGGGATGGGGTCACTTGATTATTTCCTGTTCTGTTTATTCCCTCTGAAGCACCTGGGATTGGCCATTGTCAGAAGACAAGACACAAGGCAAGATGGATCACTGCTCTGACCCAGTATGGCATTCTTACGTTCCCCAAATAACAGATACACAACTTTAAAAAGGAAGAAAGAATACATGCTCCTCTGGGTGATGACTGTTCGCTTCAGGATGAAGTTTTGGCTCTTCCCTCAGGTAGGCAGAGTCTCTGATCCATCTGAAGTCAGGCCAACTCAGAAAAAATAATCCCATGATGGGATGATATTTCCCCTTCTTTTCCAGTAGAAGGAGCCAGCAAAACCTGCCTCTAATGAACCGGTAGAACAAAATTCTGGAGCAGATATGATGACTACACCCAAGAAACATTACAGCCTAAGGTTCAAAAGTCACAACAACCACAACCTGAAGGAAAATAAAGCAAAACAAAAGGAAGATAAAACCAAACTAAAGAAAACGAATATATAGAAGAGACAAGATGAGCCAAGTCCCATTTGAGAGATTTTAGATTTAATAATTTAGATTTAAATATTCTGGTTAAGGATAGGAGTTGGCCCTATCAATCTTTCCTATCACTGGTATGTTGAGCGTGCAAAAAAATACTGTCTTATAAGAGGATATTACTCATTTAAAAACCTACCTCACACCTCCTATGCTTCAAAAATCCTACTCCCAGTGCAAAAAAGTATTAGTTATCATTAGGAAAAATGTGCTATTTTATACTTATGAGATCCTAAGGAACAAATATCCAATTCCAGAGAAAAGACCAGACTTGCGCAGTTACACAAGGGATAAAATTTGGAATGAAAGGTTCTTTATTATATTCCAGAACCTGCCACACAAGTTTATGAACAAAAATGGATGTTTTGCATAAATCCATGAAGCAGACAATAAGTGCAGAAACTGTACTATAAGTCTTTCATGTTGTAATTTCGCAATAAGCAGTTCTTTAAGATTTATAAAGCTTCTGTTCTAGTTTTATTTTCAAACGCTTAGCAATGGATCAGGTACAAAGTAGTTTCACTAAAATGCTAGTCTAGTGATTAAAATAGTTTTAAAAAGTGTCTTCCCTTGACCCTATTTTCAAAAGCAAACTGGAACTTTTTGCAATGAGATTCGTTAGTCATGAAATAGTCATACATAAGTACACCTGAAAATGTGCGGTGTCCATACTGGCAGCTTCTGTCATAACAGTGACATGGACATATTCTCAGAGAGAAAGTTTTTTCACTTAGAATTTAGTTTTCTGAATTAATTTATACTGAAACACTGAACAAGTATCATTTAATTTAGGTTTTAGCAAGAACAGCAGCTTTGAGAGCATCCTCTATTACTTGACTTTTCACTCCAAATGCTGTTCATCACAATGAATACATATTTCACAGGACTTTTTGTTCCTGGCAAAAGAAAGAGCAAGTTCTACTTGGCTTAGCAATTTATCTTTGACAAAGATTTTACAAATTCCAAAAGGGTAGCCGTGTTAGTCTGTTGTAGAAAGACAACAGAGTCCTATGGCACTTTTAAAGACTAACAGATTTATTTATCGCATGAGCTTTCGTGGGAGAAAATCCCACTTCGTCAGATGCTTTGAAGATGGGAAAGTTACAGAATGGGAGGAAATTAAATGCAGGGGAGTGTATGACATAGGATCAGGTCAGGCTGTGATAGCAAATCAAAATAGATGTTAGGATTCAAACACTGGGGAACAGCACATAGAGGAGGGTGAGGTCAAATCACTTGTTGTAATGAGAGAAAAATCCATAGTCCCTGTTTAACCCCAAAACAACTGAGTCAAATTTGCATATAAGTTCGAGTTCTGCAGTTTCTCTTTGAAGCTGTGATTTGTTATTCATCTGTTTCAACACAGCTATTAACGAGTTGTCAAGGGAGTGAGCAGGGAGATTGAAGTGTTCCCCTATTGGTTTTGTAGTGTTGCAATTTTGATCTCAGATTTGTGTCCATTTATTCTTTGGCGCAGAGACTGTCCTGTTTGTCCAACATATAAGGCAGAGGGGCATTTCCAGCACATGATGGCATAAATCACATTGATCACACAGTTAAAGAAAGAAAGAAAGAAAGAAAGAAAGAAAGAAAGAAAGAAATGTTTTGATTGTGAAAAAATGAAAGAACAAGATATTTCAGGTGTCCCACGTAAGTAAGTTCTAAGGCTGTTGTATAAAAAACTGACAGGTTCTTAAAACTGGAGCATGTGGTCACTTTAATCTATGGATATGATTCAAAAGCCACTGAAACCAATGAGGATCTTTCAAGTTATTTCTGTGGGCTTTAAATCAAGCCGATTAACTCAGTTTGTTGAGACTCATTTAGCAGGTTACTATAGTAATAACCTATCACATTTGATCTAGAGTCAGTGCATCCTGATGCATTATCAAATTCCCTGAATGTCCAAAGCTCTAGTTCATTCCCCTAATTTTAACCCCGACTACTACATACTTCTCCCCAATCTAACAACCCCTACAAAACACAACAAACAACAATGGGCTTTTGGGGGTGGGGGTATCACTTAAGCTTTAATTTTTCTGATCATTTTATTTGTGTAAATGAACACAATAATATATTTTATGGCATTTTCTTAAAAGCTAAAGGGCAAGAATTCAAAACTGCACCTGGAATATAGATATCAATTTCCATTAATGTTAATTGTAACCAAATCCTCCAGGCCAGTGGTTTTCAACCTGTGGTCCATAGCTAATGTCCAAGATTTCTGAAGTGGTCTACACCTCTATTTGAAATTTTTTAGGGATCCACAAATGAAAAAGAAGAAGATTGAAAGTCATTGCCGTAAGTAGATTTGGAAAAATCTTAAATACCTATTTGTGTGCTATGGGCCTCCAGACCCCGTTCTCCTTTAACATCACTGGGAGTTCCATGGGCTAAGGGACCATACCAGTTACATTGGTCTCCATCACCCTTCCTCACACCAACATAATATTTGCTTAAATTAAACTGGAGTGTTGAGAACCTAGTATATCTTGGTTCAGAGGTACCAGAATGAACAACATTTTGCTGATTCATGATTCTGAACATCTTCCTAATATGCTTTTCTCCTTTCATTCATGGCTGAAGGACATAGCAGAATTGCTATGTCTTTGGAGATTTGATTATTAGGAGACAATTGCAAGAAAAGAGCCCCAAATTTATTCAAGTCTGGAGAAGCTACATAGAAAGAGAGACTTAGCCCTAGGCTACACCTACCGCCATTTTCAGCGGCAGTTGATGGGAGATATGCAAGGTATGTAAAATACCTTGCATATCTCCCACCGACTTCTTAAATCCTCCCTACACACTACACTAAACCTACTGGAAATGGCGTCCAGTTGGCATAGTGTAAGTGTGGTTACCAAGTTCGTGTTCCAGCTCTGGTTGGTTATCGATTGAGCATGTTTACACAGATGCCTCAATCAAAACCTGAAGATCGCACGGATGGCGGCGACTTTGCCACAGTCAGTATAGACTAAGAGCACAATCTCTTTAGCTTATCAAAAGGGAGATTGAAAGGTGACTTGATTACAACCTATACATAATTTCACAAGGAGAAAATACTGGATACTAAAGGACTCAAATCTAGCAGAGAAAGAAAAAGACAAATGGCTAAAAACTGAAGCCAAACCAATTTTAATTAGAAATAAAGTTGTTGGGGTTTTATTAGGTGAGGGGGATTAACCACTGAAACAGACTACCAAGGAGAAAAAGTGGATTTTCAGGGCTTTCTCTATTTACAGCTCTGCATCAGCACAGTTGCATCACTGTAGTACTTAGTGAAGACCCTATCTATGGAGATGGGAGAACTTCTCCAATAGTTGTAGGTACTTCACCTCCTTGAGAGGCAGTATTTGAGTCAATGGGAGAAGCACTCCTGTTGACATAGCAACTTCTACACCGGACCTTAGATCCCTATAACTATATCTCTTGGGTGTGGCATTCCAAGAATTCTGGCTTTGTGGGAGAACTGGTCATTCCAACTAAAGGAGCTAATAGACATGCTATGCAGAGCGAGCTCTCAGCTGACTGTACAATGAAAAAATGGAGGTGTTTTGTCTTTTGCTGAAGTCTGTTCATATTAAGAAGGAGAGAAGTCTGCATATTTTCTCAGATGATCTTAACTTTTCCCCATCCCATATGTGTAATAAAACAAAACAGTCCTTGGTTCTGTGAGGACAAACCTGACTAGCAGAAGTTCTCATTGCCTCCTAATAAATGTCCTGTACAAGTTATTCAATGAAATAATGGTGATATTACTATTTTTCGACAGCAGAAATACAGTACTTAGAATTTACTGTCATGTAGGTAAAACCAAACACTCAAGGTTAAAAGCCACGTAAAAATTGAATTCCTGATTTCAGTTAAATTTTTGCATATATAGCCTGCAGACAAACCCCTATCTAGAACAAGAGTTCAAGGGATCACGGAGAAAACAGGGGAAGGAAGATCCAGTGGTTAGAGTGTTACCCGTGACTCTGGAAACCCAAGATCAATATCCTGCTTTCCTATGCGAACTTAGCCAATTCACAATATTTCCTGTGCTTTAGTTCTCAGGCTATAGCTGAAGATAATTTTACTTTCCTACCTCATAGAAGTGTGGGGAGGATAAGTACATTAAAGAGTATAAAGTGCTCAGGTGTTATGGCGCTGTGGCTATAGACGTCTCTAGGACAGCTAGATAGGTTGGATCTCTATATGGATAAGAGAACTTCAAGAAACACGCAGGAGTTGAAGGGAGTAGTGTTGATGATACATTATGCAGTACTGGTCTCTTTGAATCTGATCCTTCACTTGAATTGCAGGGAAGTTTGGCACAGCAATTTATTGACCCCAGCTCTCCAGCTGAGTCATTCCCTTCAGCTCCATCCACTCCCTTCCCAGGGGGTATCAAAGTCCAACTAATATTGAGCCTCTTCCAAGTCTTTATCCCTTTCTTTCCTGAGCTACTTCTTTGCCCAGGGCTTAAGCCACTTCCCAAGTGGCTGGTGGGGGGACCCAGCCCACCCATGCTCAGGGTCCCAACACAAGGACCTTATAATTAGCAGCCACTGGCTGCTTCCTTGGGCCATTTCCCTTCAGAACATCAGTATCTTCCTTGCTTACCAGTCTACAACCAGCACTGATCTGTCCCACCCTGCAGCCAGGCAGTAGTATAATTCTTATGCCTCTGACTCCATCTAACATACTGACCAGCTCTGTCCTGCAGTCCTTTTAATATACACCAACTATGCAGTGATTGGCTGCTTTTCCATAGTCTGTCTAGGCAGGTTGGAGGACTCACCTCATCTGCTCCTTTCATGGGGCAGGGCATGATAGGACCATGGAGCCTCCAGCGGCGGGCCTCCCAGCCTAGTACACCCTGTTAGAGGACTGTTTTGTTAGACTTCTCTTTTCCAATCCTCTCCTTACTGCTATACTGTCTAGTTTGGCATTGTCTAGTATATTCTATTTTGTTATGCTGTAATGCCACAAATCATATTAAATAATATCTACTGATCACTCAGCATTTTCTGAGTCATCCTAATTAGCATACTTTCTATATGGAAAATATCCCATTAAAGTTTGTCAATGCTCCAGCAGTTATAATAACTCACTTATTTTGTTATGCATTATTGTACATGGTGTGGTGATGTGTAATCACTGTGGCCCAGAGAGTCATATCACTGCACAATGTACAGTCAGGGCCGTCCCTGGGCGGGGCGAAGGGGGCGATCGCTCTGGGCCCCGCGGTTATGTGGGCCCCGCGCTGTACTGCTCCCAGTGGGGCAGTGCAGGGCCTGCACTGCCCCACCCCCACCCCCCACGGCCACGCTCTTCCCTGCTCCCCGCTGCCTTTGGCAGGAAGCCGAAGGCAGTGGGTCGGGCAAGGAGCACTAAGCCCGGCCCCTGGGCTAGCCCTCCCCGCCCCCGGGGCGGAGCAGGCAGGCCCAGGGGCAGGGCAGGTGGCCGGGACCCACCTCTGGGCTGGCCTGCCCCATGCGGCCAGGGCCAGCCCTCGCCAGCAGGGTGCCCTTGGCCAAAACCGGTTCCCGGCAGCAGCCTCGGGTCCCCGGCTGGGGCACCGGCTGCAACAGCCTGGGGTCCTAGCTGCGGCTGGCTCCCACCACCAGCGGCCCCCCTTTCCAGGGCCGGAGCCGGAGCTGGCGGCCTCAGCCTCCCCGCCCAGGCTGGCTCCCAGGGGGAGGGGGTGGAGTGGCCCGACTCCCCTCCAGCACAGGGGGGGCACGGCCCCCCCTAGGCCAGTTGGCCCTGGGCCCCACTCCCCCCACAGGACCGTGGTGTGAACAGTAACACAACAAAAAAGCATTAATATTTCATCCCAGGATGATTAAATTCATAGTAGTGACCACAGATGCACAAAGCTCATTTCTGTAATTAGATCTAGATTGCCATAAAGTATTGCTGAACCTTTCAGGTGGGCTTTTTCTTCCTGCTCTTATAGAAAGAGGAGCTCACCCACAAAGTCTGGAAGTAGATAAAAACACTCCCAAAGCTTGAGGCTGTTCAGGCCATGACTTTTTGCTCAGGCCCTTCGCTAATGGAGACAGCTGAACCTCAGAAATTGCAGGGGGCAGATTTTATCTGGATAAATCCCAAAGTTTGGATGCTTAACCGAACCCATTAAAAAAAATTAAGACCCAGTAAAAATGGGAATGATAATTTGATGGCAACAGGCTCTTTGACAAGACTCTTAGTTCATGGTGTTTTGTTCAAGTCAAAAGAAGGTAAGTTTTTTTGTTTTTTTTTAAATTGACATTGTCAAACCTAGCTCCTCACTATGATTTATTGACTTTATCTTGCTTGGTTTGCTTTGTGTCAGTCTTTAACCTATTTGCTAATCCTGTAAACCTCACATGGTCATGGCTAATACAACTTATCCCTTTGCTATGTTTTGGTATCTTTTACTTTTGAGTGATGATCATTTTTATGGTTCACTTGTGACTAGAACTGACTGGAGAATGACTTTTGAGGCTTCAAAATTTTTCATTTCATACTGAAATAAATAAAGCTTGTGGAATATTTTCATACAAATGAAATTGTGTCAAAAGGGTTATTAGATCAAAAACTGTGAGTGGGAGGCCCAGCTTCAAGTCTCAGACCTGCCTCATTCAGAGCAGTTTTTCATGCCCGATCACTCTGGCTATATTGCAATCAATTCGTAATTACAGCTCTACAACCTCAGAATTCTGGGTACGTGCTCTCATTCCTACTCTGTGCCATCACAACTTCATTGCTGTTTTTAGCCTCACTAGCTAGGTTAAAGCTACCCTAGGTATGTCCGCATAAGCTGCAGTCATGCTGTTAAATATGGTGCAGGCATACGCTGAATCAGACACAGCAGGGGCTTGACGTACAGTTGCCCACATTCCATACTGCTGCCTAACCATGAAGCTAGAGAGAGTGAGTTTGCAAGTGTTCAACTTTTCTGATGTAAAATTCAAATGTTTAAATTTTTTTTGTCAAAGCTGAAATTAAATGACAAAGTTCTAACCCCCTCTACTTGTGACCCTGATAAAAGTAGCATTGTTCCAGTGTTCATGGGCTGCATAAGTAGCACAACGTAAGGCCCCCTTTTGCAAAAATACACACAATTGAGAACAGCATTTCTTGCTAAATAGGTCATAAGCAGACCTTGGATGCAGAGAGTCATACATAAGGTGTGCTTAGTGTTTAAAAAAATGCCTGACCTGTACTGAACCTCATCATGTGTTCAGGTGCAGTTGGAGGTCTGGCAAAAAGCCCTATTCACTTCTTATTTCATGGCAACCAGTGGCTTCTCCTAGATTTTGAAATATAGGTCTAGGATCAAAAGAACACTGAACTGTTAAAATGCATGGCCTAGAAAGCAAAATGGGGTGAGGCAGTAACTCCAGCTCAGAGAGAGATGCTGTGGGAAAGACTGTGGGTTAAACTACATGGCAGCTGGGCGCGTGAATGGCAGCTCATTTAGAAGTACCCTTGCTAGCTTGAATTTAACTAGCTCACTAAAAATAGCAGTGAGGTCGTGATGGTGCAGCTTCACTGTGGGCTTTGGAAACCCACCGCCCACACCTACATACTCACTTGTGCAGCCCATGCTACTGCATCCTCGTTAGTAAGCTAGCTCAAGTTCAACTAACGAGTGTACATCTACATGAACTGCTAGTCCGCCCCACTCTGCACCCAGTGTAATGCAGACTTACTCATGAAGAAAGGAAAAACTGCAGGAGAAGAATCCTTTGTACTGCCTAAACCTAGATGGAGCCTGCAGCAGGATCACAGAACTAAGGCAGTGGCTCTGTGGGATACGTCTGAGGCAGCTGAGCCTGTTTAATCTTTCAGAAGTGCAGTGAGGCAGACAGGACCCAAGTGTCTGGAATTTAGGAGGTTTAACACTTTCCTCCATTTGCTCTGTTTCCTTGAGGGAATGGAGATTGAGAGTAGCCACTCATGCATTTCCTGGATACTGGATATTCTGGTATTCCCAGAAAGGGCATAGGATCCCCCACCAGTGTGACTCTGCCCCACAGCAGTCTGACCTCCCACTCAGGGTACATGTGAGGTCATGCTGCATCTGTAACCAGACAAAACCAATGTCCAGGTTTGTCTCAGTATCAGACAGAGGACAAGTCACTCTAAAAAAGACAAATGTCCAGGTCAAAACTAGACTAGTGGCCTCTCTATGGAAAATATGCCTGCTTGAAAGGAGTTGTTCTGAGTCACTGAACAAGCAGCTGGTCACAGCACTCAGAGGTGTCTTGCAGATATCAATTGCAGTCAGACCTGTCATGTGTACACAGTAGAAACAGGGAAAGTGCCACCATAGGATCCAGTCCAAGAATGGAAGGACCACAGGGTTCCACCCAGAAATGAAGAGTAAGGGGAAGTATAGTATTAGATGGTATCAAGTGCCCATGGGTGAAAGAGTTTTCAAACTCAGCAGATATGGCACCCTTTCTGTGCAGTAGGTGAATTGAGTACAGGGCAGGTGAAGATAGCTCCTGTTTAGTACTCTCCAAAGGTAGAACATAAGTGCATAGACAAGGAACTATGTTGTAATTGGAATAACAGAGACGTGGTGGGATAACTTGCATGACTAGAGCACTGCCATGGATGGGTATAAATTGTTCAGGAAGGACAGGCAGGGAAGAAGGGGGGGAGGAGTAGCGCTATATGTAAAAGAGCTGTATGACTGCTCAGAGCTCCACTGTGAAAGTGGAAACAAGCCGGTTGAAAGTCTGTGGGTTAAGTTTAGAGGAGAATGCAACAAGGTGGATGTCGTGGTGGGTGTCTGCTATAGACTGCCAGACCAGAAGGAGGAGGTGGATGAGGCATTCTATGGACAACTAACATAAGTTTCCAGATCACAGGCCCTGGTTCTCATGGGGGATTTCAATTATCCTGACATCTGCTGGGAGGCCAATACAACAGTGCACAGGCAATCCCGGAAGTTTCTGGAGAATGTTGAGGACAACTTCCAGGTACAAATGCTGGAAGAACCAACTAGGGGCCTTGCACCTCTAGACCTGCTGCTCACTAACAGAGAGGGGGAAGTAGAAGTAAATGGCAACCTGGGCAGCAGTGACCATGAGATGGTAGAATTCAGGATTCTGATCAAAGGAAGAAAGGAAAGAAGCAGAAAACACACCCTAGACTTCAGAAAAGCAGATTTTGGCTCCCTCAGGGAACTGATGGGCAGGATCCCTTGGGAGGCTGATCTGAAGGGGAAAGGTGTCCAAGAGAGCTGGCTTTATTTTAAAGAAACCCTGCACAGGAAGATACCATTCCGATGTGCAGAAAAAACAGCAAATGGGGAAGGCTCCCAGCGTGGCTTAGCAGATAACTGTGCATTGAGCTGAAACATAAAAAGGAAGTTTACAAGAAGTGGAAGCTTGGACAGATGGCTAGGGAGGCATATAAATATATTACTGGGGACTGCAGGGATAAATCATAAAGGCCAAAGGGCAATTGGAGTTGCAGCGGGCAAGAGATGTGAAGGTTAACAGAAAGGGGTTCTACAAGTATGTCAGTACCAAGAAGAGGATCAGGATTGGTTAGGTCCCTTACTGAATGAGGCAGGTATCCTTGTGGTGGATGATACAGAAAAGGCTGAAATCCTCAATGCTTTTTTACTTCAGTCTTCACAGGGAGTGTCAGCTCCCAGGCTACTACACTGGGTAATGCAGAAAGGAGAGGAGGAGAGTGGCCCTCGGTGATGGAAAGTCAGGTTACAGACTACTTAAAGAAGTTGGATGAGCACAAATCTATGGGGCCAGATGAACTGTATCTGAGGGTGCTGAGGGAGTTGGCCGATGTGATTGCAGAGCCACTGGCTATTATCTTCGAAAACTCGTGGCGAATGGGGGAGGTCCTGGAGGATTGGAAAAAAGCAAAGATAGTACCTATCTTCAAGAAAGGGAAAAAAGGAGGATCCAGGGAACTACAGAGCAGTCAGCCTCCCCTCAATCCCTGGAAAAATCATGGAGCAGGTCCTTAAAGAATCCATCCTAAAACACTTGGAGGAAAAATAGAGTGATCAAGAACAGTCAGCATGATTCACCAAGGGCAAATCGTGCCTGACCAATCTGACTGCCTTCTATGATGAGCTGACTGCATTTGTGGATGCAGGAAGAGCCGTGATATTTGTGGATGCAGGAAGAGCCGTGACGTGATATACCTTGCCTTTAGCAAGGCTTTTGATACAGTTTCCCACAGCATTCTCGTCTGCAAGTTAAGGAAGCATGGATTAGATGAGTGGTCCATAAGGTGGATAGAAAACTGGCTAGATCATCGGGCTCAGCGGGTAGGAATCAGTGGTGCAATGTCTAGCTGGCAACCAGTAATGAGTGGTGTGCCCCACGGGTCATTCCTGAGGCCGGTTCTGTTCAACATCTTCATTAATGATCTGGATGATGGGATAGATTGCACACTCAGTAAGTTCATGGATGAAACCAAACTGGGGGGAATGGTAGACACACTGGAGGGCAGGGACAGGATTCAGGGAGATCTAGACAAATTGGAGCATTGGGCCAAAAGAAATCTCATGAGGTTCAACAAGGACAAGTGCAAAGTACTACATATAGGATGGAAAAATCCTACGTACTGCTAGAGGCTGGGTACCGATCAGCTAAGTAGCAGCATTATAGAAAAGGACCTGGGGGTTACGGTGGATGGGAAGCTGGATATGAGTCAACAGTGTGCTCTTGTTGCCAAAAAAGCCAATGGCATATTGGGCTGCATCAGGAGAAGCGTTGCTAGCAGATTGAGGGATGTGATTATTCCCCTCTATTCAGCACTGATGAGGCCACATCTGGAATACTGTGTCCAGTTTTGGGCTTCCCACCACAGAAAGGATGTGGACAAATTAGAAAGAGTCCAGCGGAGGGCAACAAAAATGATTAGGGGGCTGAGGCACATAAAGTATCAGGAAAGACTGAAGGAAGTAGGCTTATTTAGTCTACAGAAGAGAAGACTAAGGGGAGATTTGATAGCAACCTTCAACTACTTGAAAAGGTGCTCCAAAGAGGAGGGAGATAGGCTGTTCTCCAGAGTAACAGAGGACAGAATAAGGAGCAATGATTTCAAGTTGCAGGTCGGGAGGTCGAGATTGACTATTAGGAAAAGCTTTCTCACTAGGAGGATGATGAAGCATTGGAATGGGTTGCCTAGGGAGGTGGTGGAATCTCCATCTTTGGAGATATTTAAGGTCCGGTTAGACAATACCCTGGCTGGGATGATTTAGTGGGAGTGGTCCTGCTTTTAGCAGGGGGTTGGACTTGATGACCTCATGAGGTCCCTTCCAACCCTATGATTCTATGATACTATATCACAGCATTGCTGAGAAGGGGCAGAGTTAAAGTTGTATGGATATTTACATTAACTCTTCATTTCCTGGTTTTCAGAAGCCTGTGTTCTGCTAAATTCAATGTTCTGGAAAGGCACAAGATAGAGTTAAGTCTGCTTAGTGGTGTGGATTTGGAATTTATTTGCCTCCCCACACAGAGTTTCAGCTCTACGGGCTTGATTCTGAGCCCCCTCACCAGCCCCTGAAGCCAGTAGTGGTGGTGGCACCCCAGGAGAGTGACCAAGTTAGAACCAACTGTGACTTGTTGAGTTTGATGGTTTAAAATATTCCTACAGTGACTAGATCATATTTTTATAGGTCTGAAGGGCCAGATATCTTCAGAAATCTGACTTCCACTGTAATTAATGGGAAAGTGTGTCAAATGTCTTTTTTTTCCTTCGGAAAACAGGTTAGCTTTCATCTAGTAGTATATGCTAGAGAAAAGTTAATGCTAAAAGCTGATTAAAACATCCCTGTAAAAGAGTCTATAAAGAGTAGCTGTGTGCAACATAAAGGATGCTTGCTATTCTGCACTCTGCATGCAGTCTAAATGTAAAGCTAGAGAAAAGAGTTTACAGGAGAGAAGCTGGACAAAGGACTTCTCTCCAACTGGTCCAGATGGCACTTACAAGGCAAAGTGATAAGATAACTAAACAGAAAAACTATAAACTTCAAATAAAATAAAGTGTTTTAGTTCACATCAAGTTCAATATGTGTGGAAAATTTTCGTACTTGACACTGTGTAGCATCAATTTAACAAAACCCTATTGATTAAACTTTTTCATCCCAAGCACTGTGCACCCCCTGGCAGTCTAAAACGAGCAAAGACAAAAGAAAAGCCTTTAATCTTATATTATAAAACCTCACTCCCAAAACTGATTGCAGGTGGATGCCACAGTGCACCCACATGGGGTTCTGCTGTTTCCAGTGGGACTTCACATAGCCCTAATAGTCTACCCCTCTGCTCTCAGTTGCAGGATCAGAGCCAGATCTGTGCAAATTCAGAAAGGGACAAATGCACCCCAGAAACCAGATTATCAAAAGGACTTCTTCATAGCTTAATCTCTATGAATAAGTCTACAACAGCAGCCAGGAGGGTATTTCCCAGTGCACATTGACAGCCGCAAACTAGCTTTGCTCAAACTAGCACACTAAAAATAGCAGGGTGGCTGCCGTAGCACAGGCAGGAGCTCAGTCTAGCTGAGTAAGTATTTACACAGGCAGGATAATACTTGCGCAGATAATGCAAGCTTCCCCCATATAGAATCATAGAATAATAGGGTTGGAAGGGACCTCACGAGGTCATCTAGTCCAACCCCCTGCTAAAAAGCAGGACCACTCCCACTAAATCACCCCAGCCAGGGTTTTGTCTAACCGAGCCTTAAAAATCTCCAAAGATGGAGATTCTACCACCTCCCTAAATATCCCATTCCAATGCTTCACCACCCTCCTAGTGAGAAAGTTTTTCCTAATATCCAACCTTGACCTCCCCAGCTGTAATTTGAAACCATTGCTCCTTGTTCTGTCCTCTGTTACCCTCGAGAACAGCCTAGCTCCCTCCTCTTTGGAGCAACCCTTCAAGTAGTTGAAGGTTGCTATCAAATCTCCCCTTAGTCTTCTCTTCTGTAGACTAAATAAGCCTACTTCCTTCAGTCTTTCCTGATACTTTATGTGCCTCAGCCCCCTAATCATTTTTGTTGCCCTCCGCTGGACTTTTTCTAATTTGTCCACATCCTTTCTGTGGTGGGAAGCCCAAAACTGGACACAGTATTCCAGATGCGGCCTGACCAGTGTCGAATAGAGGGGAATTATCACATCCCTCGATCTGCTGGCAATACTCGTACTGATGCAGCCTAATATGCCATTGGCCTTTTTCGCAACAGGGGCACACTGTTGGCTCATATTCATCTTCCCGTCCACCATAATCCCCAGGTCCTTTTCTACAGCGCTGCTACTTAGCCGATCGGTCCCCAGCCTGTAGCAGTGCATGGGATTTTTCCGTCCTAAGTGCAGGACTTTGCACTTGTCTTTGTTGAACCTCATGAGGTTTCTTTCGGCCCAGTGTTCCAATTTGTCCAAGTCTCCCTGGATCCTGTCCCTGCCCTCCAGAGTATCTACCATTCCCCCCAACTTGGTGTCATCCGCAAACTTACTAAGCACGCAGTCTATTCCATCATCAAGATCATTAATGAAGATGTTGAATAGAACCGGCCCCAGGACCGATCCCTGGGGCACTCCACTCGTTACCAGTTGCCAACCAGACATCAAGCCATTGATTCCTACACGCTGAGACCGTTGATCTAACCAGTTTTCGATCCACCTTACGGTCCACTCGTCCAACCCATACTTCCTTAACTTGCCGACGAGAATGCTGTGGGAAACCGTATCAAAAGCCTAGCTAAAGTCAAGGTATACCATGTCAACGGCTCTTCCCGCATCCACAAATCCAGTCATCTCATCATAGAAGGAAATCAGGTTGGTCAGGCACGATTTGCCCTTGGTGAATCCATGTTGACTGTTCCTGATCACTCTATTTTCCTCCAAGTGTTTCAGGATGGATTGCTTGAGGACCTGCTCTATGATTTTCCCAGGGAATGAGGTGAGGCTGACCGGTCTGTAGTTCCCCAGATCCTCCTTTTTCCCTTTCTTAAAGGTAGGTACTATATTTGCCTTTTTCCAATCCTCCGGGACCACCCCCGTTCGCCACGAGTTCTCAAAGATAACGGCCAGCGACTCTGCAATCACTTCCCCCACTCCCTCAGCACCCTCGGATGCAGTTCATCTGGCCCCATGGACTTGTGCACATCCAATTTCATTAAGTGTTCCCTAACGTGACTTTCCATCACCGAGGGCCGTTCTTCTCTCCATTCTGCGTTACCCCGTGTAGTAGCCTGGGAGCTGGCCCTCCCTGTGAAGACTGAAGTAAAAAAAGCATTGAGTACTTCAGCCTTTTCCGCATCATCCTCTACGAGGATGCCTGCCCCATTCAGTAAGGGACCTACACCACCTCTGATCCTTTTCTTGTTGCTGATATACTTATAGAACCCCTTTCTGTTATCCTTCACATCTCTTGCTAGCTGCAACTCCAATTGTCCTTTGGCCTTTCTGATTTTATCCCTGCAGTCCCGAGCAATATCTTTATATGCCTCCCTTGTCATCTGTCCAAGCTTCCACTTCGTGTAAGCTTCCTTTTTATGTTTCAGCTCCCCGCAGAGTTCCCTGCTAAGCCACGCTGGTCGCCGTCCACATTTGCTGTTCTTTCTGCACATTGGAATGTTATCTTCCTGTGCCTTTAACAAGGTTTCTTTAAAATACAGCCAGCTGTCTTGGACATCTTTCCCCTTCAGATCAGCCTCCCATGGGACCCTGCCCATCAGCTCCCTAAGGGAGCCAAAATCTGGTTTTCTGAACGCCAGGGTGTGTTTTCTGCTTCTTTCCTTCCTTCCATTGATCAGGATCCTGAACTCTACGATCTCATGATCGCTGCTGCCCAGGTTGCCATTTACTTCTACTTCCCCGATCAATTCTTCTCTGTTTGTGAGCAATAGATCTAGAGGTGCAAGGCCCCTAGTTGGTTCCTCCAGCATTTGTACTAGGAAATTGTCCTCAATATTCTCCAAAAACTTCCTGGATTGCCTGTGCACTGCTGTATTATCTTTCCAGCAGACGTCAGGATAATTGAAGTCCCCCATAAGAACCAGGGCCTGAGACGATCTGGAAACTTCTGTTAGTTGTCCATAGAACGCCTCATCCACCTCCTCTTTCTGGTCTGGCAGTCTGTAGCAGACACCCACCACAACATCCCCCTTGTTGCATTCTCCCCTAAACTTAACCCACAGACTTTCAACCATCTTTCAACCATATCATACTGCTGGTTCTAACTCTCTAGCTTGAGCAGAGTTAGCGTATGTCTGACTCTAGCTAGATTATAGGAAGACACACGCACGCACGCAAATTGGGTAATGCAGACAGTTAATGCTCCTTGCGCCACCTAACTTGGCTGAAGTCGCTACCAGGATATACAACTAACATTCAGGTACAAACAGGACATGCAAATGTAGATTTTAAAGGTGACCTTAATGGGAGGAAAAAAATGTGTTTGTGCCTTTTTGTTGCGTTTTGCCCAGTATAAAGAAAGCCTGAAAGATTTTAAGTCTTTTCTCCTCTTGAGTTTTCCATTAAGAGACTATATCTTGTCTGATGGTTTTGCTGCAGGGCATTATCTAGAACTAGAGAACAAGGAGGTAAGAGTAATCCTCACTTTGCAGATGAGGAAGCAGAGGCTCAGAGTAGTAAAGGGGACTTGGATGAGGTCATAATAGGCCAAAGGCAGGGCCAGGAACAAACCCATATTTATTGAGTGCCTCACCTACACACATTGACTTCTTCTTAGAGTGAATAGAAAAAAAAAACATACACAAGTACAAGCAGGGAAAAGTCATTTGAAACAAATACTCAGACAGGAAAAAGGAAAGCTGTAATGGAGCATCAGAAAGAGGCCTCAGAACAGACCACAAATTAGATACAGGCTTGCACAGAGGTATAGGGGCAATGTGATTTTTGGCTACATATTTAGAGCTATCAAAGCAAGGAGTCTACAGGCCCTTTCTGAATATGGCTCTAGTGAACCTACAAATAGAGTAATAAGTTGAGTTTGGAAATTTGTTCTTAACAAAGATAAAGATACCTGCATGATGGAAGGAATTCGCTTTCAGCAAAGTGCAACTGGAGTGATCAGCTAAAATAACTTTCTTATGAGGAAATAGAAAACTTGAGCATGTTTATTGTGAACAAAGGACAAAAGGCAAGCATATTTATTATGGAGACATATCTGAAGGTAAAATACCATGGAAAAAAAATTGTTCAAGTAGTATGGGGAACAGGGCCAGCTCTAGGCATAAGCCAGTGAGGCACTGGCTTGGGGAGGCAGCGTTCTAGGACCCAGAAGACTCAGGCGGACACTTTTTCCACCCTGCCCTGCTGCGGCCAGTCGGAGGAGTTTCAAATCTCCTGCCCTGAGCAGGCTCAGACAGAGCGTGCTCAGGACAGGAGCAGCCTGGCCAAGGAGCGGGTCTGAGTCTGGCCACTCCTGCAGCTCCGGACCTCCAGCCAGGTAACGGGGGCCCGGAGACTGAGAGGAGCAGAAAAGGGGCCACAGCGGGGGGAGCTGAGAGGAGCAGGGAAGGAGGGGCGGGAAAGGGGCTGCGGGGAGGGGGCGAGAGGTGTGGGGAAAAGGGGGCCTGGGGGAGGCCGAGAGGAGTGGAGAAAAGGGGGCCTGGGGGAGGCCGGGAGGAGCAGGGCAAAAGGGGATGGGGGGCACCAAAGCAAAAGTTGGCTTGGGGTGCCACAACCCCTTGAGCTGGCCCTGAGGGGGAGGAATAGGATTCAGTTAAGTAAAACATATTTTAGGATTTTTATCATAAATGATTTCCTAGTGTTGTTCAGCTCTATCAGGCATACCCTCCTAAAGGAAGAGGTAGAGACTTTATTGAATTTTAAAATGGAATATTAAATCAAATGAATTTAAGAGCCGTCTATTAAAATAACCTAGTAGATCTTTTCCACTTCTTAATTCCTCTGAAACAGTGCCACAGGACTCCTTGTGTGTTTTACTGCTACAACATTGTATTTCTACATGCAGGATATTCACTTCCTGTAGATCTAGCGAACCTACTGTTCATCTTCACCTGGTAACATTTCGAACTGGAATCACATCTGTGAGTTTATTGCCTTTACACTGACAGATAAAATGTTGAAAGGGAAATAAAAATAAGTCATATCAGTAGTTGCCTTCTTCTTAAGCACAATCACTACCTAATTGTAACTACTGCTGTATACAAAAATATCTTGAGGCTACACCACTCACTTTGTGGCAACATCGTTAGGTATCGACAATGGAGAGATGCTCATAGAATAGATCCTGCATTAATGGCCACTCTGTGGTTGGTAACCTCTCCATTCATATAAAATGCTGGCAGGTGAGCAATCTTAGTTTACTAAATGCCAACATCAGGAACATAGACTACCTAATATACTGCTGTAGCATGTTCAATTTGCCTTGTCTGCATTTAGAGGTTCTGAGACTACAAAGGATGGCACCATCTGCCCAAAGCCATGAGGAATTGTTTGACAAGAACCATGTAATATCTGATACAGTCCCTACAGTGTTTGATGTACAAATTCTCTTACCTCAGGACCCACTCATTTAAAACACAGTTGGGTGCAAACTTTTCCTTTTCTCAGCAGTGACCAACAGCTGGCATCAGTTGCACAGGTCACACTTTGATTGCTACAAGAGGAACTGCTTGGGGCTGGCTGACAGCAACGTTGGGCTCTTGCAGTAAGACTATTAAGAAGCTGCACCATGAGATGCTTTTGAGGGAGCACCCAACAAGTAAAATATATAATGCATAAATCTGCGTAAACACTTGTAAATAGAAGTAGCTGAGGAAGATGAAGCAACCAAAACAATGCAAGAGTTCAGTATATTAGGTAACATTCCTTACTCACTTGCTACTTTTATGGGAACTTACCCTTTAATTCCACATCTGCCACCCTTTCTGACAAGTCTGTTTTCCTTCCCATCTGATAGCCTCTGCACTACAAAGAGAAACAAAGATTTAACATAACTTTTAAGTGGATTTTGACATGCAGGGCCACATTTTCTAATGTACAGATTTCAACATTAACCACCTATCTGTAGTCAAAATTTGACTAAGTGGATTATAAAAGGACCCTACACAGTAAGACGGTTTTCCCTCTTCCCAGAAACCTTGAGAATCTGAAAGAGTCATCTTTTCTATCTTTACTCCAATGAATTTTGGGATACAGTTTTAGCACAGCCAGCTGGAGGAATTCAGATGGTCCATTTATCACGGTCCTCTGAATACATTGTCAGTGCTCCACTGATTCTGCATTTTGGTCTCCTCTCTGTGGAAGAGGGAAGGTGAGCATTTACATCCCATCTCATTCATCTTTGGCTACCAGATCCCAGCAGCCACTAATCAATCTAAAACTTCTTCAGAGAGCTGTCTGGTAAATTTCATTCTTGTCACTAAATTAAAGGACACTGGGGTGCCCTGTTCAGTCCTGTAATGAGAGATCAACAACTGCAGTACTGAATTACTGATTAATTTTTAATGTGATCTATTTGAAATGTTCCTGTCATTATGACAATTTGACAGACCTATTGCAAGAAACAATAGTCAGAGAGTGCTTGTATTAGATAGCATATTACTTAAATGATTATAAATGAATCATGAGATGGCACAATTTGTTCATAAGAAGTTAAAGTAGAATGTGCATGTTACAAGAAAACTTCAATACATGGGAAGCTAACTGAAATGATAATGTTTTTGTAAGATATCAATTATAGAGTATAGGGAAAAGACAGGTATGAATGATGTCTCAGCACACAGGTATAATACACTAATGATCCTTTAAAGGATCTAAACACTACCATGTGTTTACAGAGAAATAATTTTAGGGTCATTGATGTCTTCACTTTACAAAAAGAGGGATCTCAGAGTTGTGTTTAGGAAAAGAACCTTTCTATAAATAATGTTCTGTCCTCTATTTTTCTAACTCATTAAACTTGATTTAGGCTAGATGGCAAAAAAGTCGGGGGGAGGGGGGGAGAGATTTTATTCGCAGACATAAATTGAACAGGATAGTAATTACCCAATCCTTCTTCTAAGCACTGGATTCAAAGGTGAGTTATACAACTGTAAGTACTATGACTCATTTTTAATTTACCTCTTTTTGTCCCATATTTCCCTCATTCACCTACCACCACAAGACAAACTTAAGCAGAGAATTTGTTGTGGAGTATGGCACCTCTCACCCCAAGGTCACTGGTTTATGTCTGCTCAGTGACCTATGTACAATAAGTTGATCTGAGTCCAGATTCTAATAGACAGTTGTTCCCCTCATATAAACAGTCTCAAAATTGACTGGCCTGCATGTCGACAGGAACAGAAAAGAGGCCAACTATTGGAAGGGCACAGACACTAAAGCTACTCCTTAAAATCCCTGCATAATCTAGGTCAGGGCAGATTGGTGGGGCAAAGTAGGGGAAGTATGCACTGCGTTGCATTTGGTGAGCTTGTTCCGGCGCACTTCCCGAAGTACTGAAAAAGTCTTTTATTTTTAAAGGAAACATATGTAGCTTTCCATGAAGCAACAATAAGTTTTAGTATGCATTGCATATAAGCACATTTTTAATAAACTACATAGATGACCCCTGATTTCCAGAAGGATCAGGTGGCAAAATTGTCAAATTTAGCTGTGCACAACCATATATTTTGTGAGAGTTCCTGGGTCAGTTCTTGGCAGCAAGGATTGAAGCTGGGAATCTCTGAATCTAAAAGCAGGAGCCTCTACTGACTGCATTAGAACAGTGGTTTTCAAACTTAGGGTCAGGACCCAGTACTAGGTCACAGACCCTCAGGTACTGGGTCAGAGCACCCTCTGCTGCCACTACCGAAAGACTGGAGTGCATTGCTCAAAGATATAATTGTTGGGTCCCTGGCATAAATGATTTTTGTCAACTGGGTCCCGAGAAAAATAGTTTAAAAACCAATGCACTAGAAGATCAATGTCAGTTCCAAGATCACACAAATGTGGCCCACTAGCTAGAAGGAATTAGAGAGCTGCACTATAAACCACATTTATTCAAATTCATTTGCATATGTGCAACCTCTGTGCATGCCTACATCAGGTATTTGCACATGTGTATGGTCAACAGGCAGTTAACTGGTCTTGCACACATGCTAATACCTGATTTAACATCACAGTATCTATCTCCCGCCACCCCTTGAAATATCTGGCCCCAAAAACCTTGCTGCCAAGAAGTTTTAGCTTCCTTTATCCCAGTTTTGTCACACTGCATCATAACCACAGTACTGGGAAATCATGTGACATTATGAGGGAAGATTGAAAGAGCTGGGTTTCTTTAGTCTAGAAAAGAGGATACGGAGAGGGGACATGATAACAGTTTTCAAGTACCTAAAAGGTTGTCACAAGGAAGAGGGAGAAAAGTTGTTCTCCTTAACCGCCAATGATAGGACAAGAAGCAGTGGACTTAAATTACAGCAAGGGAGGTTTAGGTTGGACATTAGGAAAAAAATTCCTAACTGTCAGGGTGATTAACCACTGCAATAAGTTGTCTAGGCAGGTTGTGGAATCTCCGTCATTGGAAATTTTTAAGAGCAGGTTAGACAAGCACCTGTCAGGGATGGTTTAAGAGGGTATTTGGTCCTGCCATGAGTGCAGGGGACTGGACACAATGACCTCTCATGGTCCCTTCCAGTTTCTATGATTATGACCAAAAACTCAAATGAGTCAATGAGATGTAGTGAATAGAATCTCATCTCTCACATAAATACTAAGTAACAAGCACATGAAATCCATTCAGAAGAAATTGATATTCAATAAAGAGATGCCTTTTACATGACAGCTCAGGAATGAGTCTGAATAAAGTATTTGAGTAATTTTCAGTCATTCATTAATAAGTGTCAAATCCAGATTTTTTTCCAATTTCCATTGAGCGTTTCATCATGTAGTACATTGTATTATGTGAGCTTTCACGTGATGCCAAGAAATGGATCATAGGGGTCATGATCCTGATCAAAAACTTAGCAAACAGCTGAGTCATGCTTTAGAAATAGTAAATTAATATACTGGGATTCAATTCTAAGATCATGGAGAAAGAAAAAGCCAAGCAACCCATATAAAGCCTTTATGATTCAGAGGAAATGTTTTTGCACAGAAAAGATTTTTTTATTCTTTTTACAGTAGATGAATAAGAAGTCAGGTTATCCATGAGAATCAGATACAATTCTTTGTTATCAGCAATCTGCTCAGTCATACAGACATTTAAATTCCACAGCAGTACAGTGAATAATATAATCCCCGTGCCAGAGCATAAAATTAGAGTGGTAAATAGCCTCTCAGCCAAACCAGAAATGGAACTGCATCTGTCAAGACCCTCATTTGTATTCTGCTGTGAATAATTCCAGTCAGCCACTGGTCCTTAAAAGCTGAAATCCCAGGACTGGTAATGCTGTACCATTCACCCCTGATCACATTAACTCTCCTCAAAATTGCTGTAGGTTAATACATTTTTTTGTTTTTCAAGATATACTTGTATTCTGTTTGTATCAGACATTTGGCTCTGCTTAAGTAACAAACATAAAACAGTGAGGCATTTTTTAAATATTGTGCTGGCTATTTCTAACAGTAAATAGTCTCTTGCTGCTTAAAAACAAAAGCAGTACACGCATGGAATGGAGTATCCCTGAGTTGTTTCCTTGCCTACTAAGAATACCAGTAGACAAACAGTCTGGACACAATTTGCTTGGCAAAGCAAGAAGAAATATTGACTGCAGTTTCCTATTCTTTAGAGAAGGATTTTTCTTTACTTCTGTCTTACTTGGAAGATGCTGGTGATAACAAGTACATTAGCTTGCAGTGTTGCCACCATAGGCTGTGATCCTCTCATCCCACATATTTATCCAGGACAGATCAGGTTAATAACTGGATGTGAGATCTCTAGGAATTAGAGTGGGAAGTTTAGTAGATACTCAGCCCACTGAATCAGTGGTACACAAATAATGCTGGAAGTAGTGAGGTACCTTTGCTGTTTTTGAACAATAGAAATTTTGGGCTAAAGTCAAGCACCCTTAATAGTACTTACACAAGAAAGAGGAACATTTAAGTTTGTTGTCTGCAAACAAAAGAATAATTCCTTTAACAGTGGGGCTCCCTTTGGATTTGAAATGCTAGTGCAAAGCTGGTTTTACTTCTGCTGTGATATAATTTCCCATATACGTGATGAACCCAGTTACTTGATTGCCTCTAAAAATTTGTGGCCAGATTAAGTTAATTTAAATGTACCTATAAACCAGTTAGATAAGTCATCAATACTAATTTCAGTCTTCTCAGAATGAGGGGGAAATGGGATTTGCAAACTAAGAGGGGTGAGGTTGACATTTACAATGGCTAGGCAATTGGTATGCTAAATTGCTACTTATGACAGTTATTGTTTACCTTGATCTGCCCCTTTTCTTTTGCTTTACCCACCTGTTGTATAAAATCACAGGGTTAGAAGGTATTGCAAGGGTCATCTTCAAATCCCCTGCCAAGAGACAGGGCTTGTTGAGTTTAAACCATTTAGACTAGACACTTTCTGGTATAGGAACTATCTTTTAGTTATGTGTATACAAACACACGATCTTTAGAAAGTGAAATTCTGATTGAGGAATTATGGTAGCATGATATAAAATGTCCACTCAGGCTAACCAACCCTGGCATGTATGTCAGGTGCTGAATAGAAAAATTGTTCAAAGGAGCCAGGAAAAGTGGATGCTAATACTGCATTCGGTAAAAACTTAGTCCTCGTGCTTTGATTTTAAGTATAAAACTCCCTTGGCTTTCAGCAGCAATGAAGAGACCCACAGACTCTTAGGAAAGAAGGAGGACACTTGTAGATTTCTAAAGAGTAGTACATTGCTCGATCATAATCTTCCACTAAGAAAGATGCATCCCAAAGAGGATGGGAGTGGAGGACCGAACAGTGAAAGATTAATTCCCAAGTGTAATGGTGGTGAATACTCTCCATATGCATAACTGAGGGTCCACAGGAGAGATGAAGAGTAAACAACTTCACAGTACACATTACAGAGCTAGTCCCCTCTCCTGCACAGCACAAAAGAGATGTGAGTGTACCCTTACCTTTGGGGAGTGCTTCCCTAATATTCTAGGTCTGCTTGGGATTCAGCAGCCCAGGAGAAGCCAGCAGTTTCTGTTTAGTGACTGGGGACACCATCCTGGAGTATGGGAGTGGTCCTGTAAGCATTGTGGTTAGCAGCCACATGCATCTCCACTTACTAGCACAAAACTGCACATTCCCATTCACTTCACTGAGCTGGCAAACTGAAGAGACTACACTTTTGTTTGAATTTTCCTTTTTCCTGATAAAGCACTTCAGTAAAGAAGTGGGGCTGGGCCAGGTTCAGGCTGCCATTTGGTACATGCCTAAGATTTTCAAAAGTACCTATCAGTGTGTTGCAAAAACATTCACCCATATTCTAGATGAGATCAGCCCTATGCACAGTCCCCTCGAGCATTCTGGCTCCCACTAATGTAGGAAAGATTTGAAAAACCTGTGGTGGGTTGGAGTGAATGGCACCTGTGATCTCTCCCTTGGACACTCTTTCCAAGAGACAGGCTTCTACCTACACTCTTCCTAGAGTGGAGCTCCATGCTAGGCTCAGTCACTAGTGTTTCTGCCAATCAGACTGGCTATGTCTACACTTGTTAATTTAAGTCGACTTTAACTAAGTCGACTTTAAGTCGACTCAGGCTATGTACACACGATCACTTTATTGCGCGATAAGGCTCCTTATTGAGCAATAAAGCTTCCTGCGTACACACGATCATTTTTCTTGTTGCGCAGCAATACCCTCTTGCCGCGCAACAGTTAAACCACTCAAATCGAGAGTGGTAAGCATTACTGTGGAACAGCTGTTCCGCAGAATGCTCGTGTGTACGCTTTTTGCATCTTAGACAGCCTCCGGAAATGTCCCAGAGTGCCAATCGAGGGCACTCTGGGACATTGGAGCTGTCAAATATGTCAATTTCACTGCTCTGGCTGAGCAGTAAAATTGACTGTTATGAGAGCTACCAAGTTCGGCGGCTCCCCTGGACTGAGCCAGGGGGCGGGCCCGAACCAGCTGCCAGTTCGGGTCAGCCCCCTAGCTCAGTCCAGGGCTTCAGGTGGTGGCAGGGGCTGCGGCACAGCTCCCGCCACCACCTGAAGCCCTGAAGCCCCCTAGCTCAGCCCCGAGGCTGAGCTTGGGGGCTGGCTCGAACCCTCACCGGTTCGAGCCAGCCTTCTAGCTCAACTCCGGGGCTTCCGGTGGTGGCAGGGTTTCGAGCCAGCCCCCTAACACAGCCACAGGGCTTCGGGCGGTGGCAGAGGCAAGCGCCGCAGCTCCCGCCGCCACCTGAAGCCCTGCAGCCCCCTAGGTCAGCCCCCGGGCTTCGGGTGGCAGTGGGAGACCCTGCTGCCACCTGAAGCCCCGGGGCTGAGCTAGGGGGCTGGCTGTGGGCAGTGCATGGTGGGACAGGTGAACGCTTCTTTGCAATATAAGGAGAATGTGTGTACACATGAAAGCGCTATATTTATAGCACTTTCCTTGTCCTGCAATAGCTTATTGCGGGACATGTTTGTCATGTGTATATACCCTTAGTTAAGTCGACTTAGTGTGTCTACACTTAAAATTAAAGTCGACTTAAAGGGGAACTTACAAAGTCGACCTAGGGCGTCCACACTGGATGCTCTAGGTCGACTTTGTGGGGCTAGGGAGACCTTGGGCAGGTCTACAGTGGCATAAGGAATACAACCATTGTGCCCTTAATGGCTCATCAGTTTACTCCCTGGGACCACTGTACCTGGAAAATTCCTAAACATTAAGGACACAACGGTTTTACACACCCACCTCTCTCAGGTATTTACACAGATTCATACAAGTTAAAGTATAGATATAACAACAGATTCCTAACTAAACTAACTTCTAATAGAAATAGAATTCCTAGACATAAACTATATAACCATTCCCAGCAAATTACTACCTTTCTATTGATACCAAACATGACATAACTCCTATGGATTATAGTATTTAGGATATATGGATAGAAAATAATATCATAAATGCTTCCCTAAATCCAGACAGCGTCACACAGGGCTCTGCCCTGCCCTTTGGGGGGCATGCCAGGCTCCCCATGTGCCCCCCCCCGACAGGGAGGGCATTGGTGTAGTCCTGGGGTAGCCCTAAATCGACTTAGGGCTACCCCAGGGCTACACTGGCTTAATTCGACTTTAAAAAGTCAAATTAAGCCTTAGGTCAAGTAGAAATGTGGTTTAATAAAGTCAACTTAATTTTCATTAAGTCGACTTTATTTTCCTTAAGTCAACTTAAGCAAGCTGCTTAAGTCGACTTAAGTAAAGTGTAGTGTAGATGCAGAGCAAATTAAGTCGACTTAAGCCAAGCTTAAGTCGACTTAATTTACCAGTGAAGACGCAGCCACTGGATCCTGGGCTGGTGCATTCCTGGATTCTGACTGGGTAAACATGACAGGCTTGACTGTACACCTGCTGCAAAACACTCCACTCTGGGTCCCTTTGATCAGCAACTGGTTAAAGGGACTCCGAACAGTTCCTTCCAGTCAGTTATTGTCCAGTCCCTCAAAAAGGTACACACTAAGTTGGGAAAAGGGTTAAACTGCCCCCAAGGCCCACATTCTTGGGTGTGCCTACACTTACAAGTTAGGTCGATTTAAGGAGGCTTAAGTAAACCTAAACAAAGCCACGTCCACACTGGGCTTTCCTTAAGTCGGCTTAAGCATTTCCTTAAGTCGACTTAAAGAAAGGTTAAGTCGACTTAATAACACCTCGTTTTAGGTTGACTTAATGCTTAAGTTGACCTTATTAGGTCGACTTAAGCCAGTGTGGAAGGGGATTAGCACCTAAGTCGACTTTATTAAGTTGACAAAGCGTTAAGTTGACTTAATAAGGGCGACAAGGGGCTATGTCTACACTAGAAAAAGTTGACTTTGTTAAGTCAATTTAAGAAGGTCGACTTAACAAAGTCAACTTAACTTTTCTAGTGTAGACATAGCCCTTGGGCCTCGTCCACAGGTCACCACCCTCTCAAAGCTTAAGCAACCCCAGTGCCTCAGACATCCCACACAGCCTCTGCTTAGTTCTCCAGCTCTATTCCAGACTTGGCTTAGGTCTGGGCAAGGAGAGACACTCTGGTCCTGCAGCTTCTCTCACTTTACGTATATCTGCAGAGCTATAGATATAGCTTTGGGACAGAAGGTATAGTGTAAGCTTATAGCACGAAAATGATGAAAAACTAATGATGGCAATGTTTATTTTAGAAGTTTGTGTTTTTCAGCTACACTCAGCAGCAGCATACTTAGCATCTTGTGAACTGAACAGCTGAAGTTGGTATAAAAATGTCAATTTTCAGAAACTTAAGAACCATTTGCCCTTAAATCTTGTTATATTTTTAGGTTTGTCAGAAGCTATCCTTGAGAGGGCTACAGCAATTGTCATGGCACTAAATTCTATAGTATAAAAGGAGAAATGCAAGTACTGCAATATCTGCCTGATAAGCCTAGAGAATCTTATTCTTTGCAGCTATAGAAATAGCTATGATACTTCACTATCAGCTTTTAGTGTCCTGAAAGCTATAGGCAACTAGATCAAATACTCAATTTTACCTGCTTGGAGCAATGAAGAACTTTTAAAAAGTGGTCTTGCTGATTTTGTTATTCCTGAAATGCCTTATTTAAAGCTAATAAATAAACCCTCATTACAGATCTCAGGCCAAATATGTGCCTGAGTAGTGAAGATTAAACTTTCAAGTTTCAACATCTGTGTTTGAGGGGATGTATAAACAAATAAAATTTACCTTAATACGGGCAGCTTTCCCTTTATTGTCTGATCATCATCATAGGTAGTAGCAAGAGGAATCGACAGTAAATATAGACAAGGGAAAGAGAAGAAGAAAGTGAACAGATTGGCACAGTCTATCACATTTTAGAAAGTGTTAACCCTGCTCAGGTGACCAGCCAGAGACTCCGGCTGACAGGGGCAGCTGCAGAAACAGCCAAAACAGGGATCTTTGGGTAGTCAGAGAACTTTCTACTGTTTTGATGGCCGTTCTGTGCCCTGTGCTGACTGGTAGTTTGCACCAAAACTCTCTCTTCCTTCCCCCCCCCCCCCCTCGACCACATTCCTCATCTGCCCCTTACCCTTTTTTTTCCCCAACCCCGTCCCTTCACCGCTTTGCTCCCCTGCACGCGTCTATGTCCTTTATCTTTACTCTTCATTTGGTTGATCTCTTCCTAACTAATTACATCCCCCTCCCTCTAACCAACCAACCAACCAACCAACCAACCAACCAACCAACCAACCAACCAACCAAACAAACAAACAAACAAACAGTGGAATTAAAAGTTGACATTTGCTACTACCACATTGTTACTTTGCTTGTGTGTTCCAACCCTGCTCCCAGTCAAGGTCTGGTCTTGTTAGCCTGTAAGCTCTATAGGGCAGGGACCATCTTACTTTGTACAATGCCTAGCACAATGGTCCCAATCCTGGTTGATTCTTAAGCACTACTGTAATAGTAATATGACGACTCCACAAAAATGAAATTTGAGTTCTGTAGTATAGAATAAAGCATCCAATAAAAAGGAAAATCTTATTCAGGACAGCTAGAAAACATTTTTTTCCTAGAGATGTGACCTCTGTAGACTAGCTCTGACTAGTTTGAGGTTTATGAAATATGATTAACCTTATTTTAGTGACAATCCCATTATTAGTACAGCACATGATCAAAATACTGTATATTGGATAATCTATCCTGAAGGCATCTTTGTGAATTACGTGGGTAGCATTAACTTTATTTACATTTGGAGAAGATTGAAATGGAGAGATGAATTACCCAAGGTAACAGCAATTACGTGGCACAGCCAAAATCTGAACTGTAGACCACTTCCCTCAATATTGTGCTCTTTCTACCACTGCCTAGGAGAAATAATACATAAGGAGGTTATGAAACTGCTCTGCATCTTTGAATATTACATTATATTTCACCCAAGATCTTAAAACACAGTGTTCAGAATGTGACTCTATTCTGTTCACAAGAGGTGCATTGACCACATGACATGACATCCTTTGTAAAAAAGAAGTTATTTTAAGGAAACTAACCTTTATTTATTTATTAAGAATAAAAAAGACATTATGAGGAGTGGGGTAGACTGATTTTTCCTCTTTTTATGAATCCCAGTGCACAGGAATACTCAGACAACTTTGCCAATGTCTTGAATTTCTGTAGCTACAAGATGTTGTGTCATAGCAACAAAACCAAGACAGAGGCCTGCAATGCCTGTTAAGGAAAAGCCAAGGCTGGAATAGAAGAGAGTGGGATTCTGCTTCCCCAGATAAACGATGTAACACAGCAACATCTACAGCAGCTGAGTCAGTTGACAGATGTGCCATGTGCTTCCAAGCCAAACTGCCCCCCAAACCATCACATAAATAACAGAAACTTCAAAATGTGCAATTCTGTAGGATTTTTTAAACAAATAATAACTGGAGGGGGAAGCTAAGCCTTCTACAACACACTGTATGGTTTTGATTAAAAACGAACTTATTTCAGACGATATCCACTTGAATAGCAAACGGGCAATTTTCTGAAGAATTTAATCAATGTCTCACTAAACAAAGATAATCTTGTCTCTTGTATATTGCAGGATTCAATCAATAGCGCTGAATTCAACTAAATGTACAGGGACTAAAACAATAACTTAGAAGAGTAATAGTAACAGTACAACTAAAAGTGAAGTTATGCCATTTCAATTCCTACTGTGTTGCACGGAATGCTGAATTGTTTTGGTTCTCAAGATGCAGTTGAAGGGTCCCATCTGAAGAATTCCAGTGCTATGAGAAAAGACCACATGCAGCATGGATACATATCTACCTTCCATTGCTACTCTCAAGGTAAACATTTTAAAGTAAAACATTTACTAGTGAGCATGACATTTTGGGATTTTCTTGCTTTATGGGGGAACACTTTAGGAAGTGATCAGACAAACACAAAAATGGTATTTTATTTAAGGATCAAGTCTTTAAAAAAAAAAAAGAAAAGAAAAAAAAGGCTTTGCAGTAGCCTCCAAAATCCATAATTAAAATACTGAGTTAGTGGCCTGGTTTTCCAAAAGTGTTGAACAGCCACTAAATACCTGTCTAATATAATTTTTCCATTGAAACTATAATTGCAGGTGTCAGAACAATGTTATTGGTAGGGAAGACGGTCCATTGATTAGGGAAGTAGGGTTAGATCTAGGGGCCCAACTTCAGTTCCCTGTATTGTCCTGGGGCAAGTCAGAGCCTTTCTATTCCGGAATTCCTCCTCAGTGAAATGAACATAGTAATAATTTAATACCTCACAGGGATGTTCTAAGAATAAACACATTGAAGACTGAGGCTATAGTGACCAGGCACATAAGCGACCATTGATATCTACAGTTCCTAAGAAAACTGTCTATGCAGTCATGAATAAGATTGAGGAGCTGGCACATAAGGTGCACTCACTAAGGGTGCGTCTACACTGGCAACTTAGGTTGACTTAAGGACGCTTAAGTTGACCTACACAAAGCCACATCCACACTGGGCTTTTATTAAGTCAATTTAAGTGCTTCCTTAAGTCGACTAAATAACAGCTTAAGTCGACTTAATAACACCACCTCTGAAGGTCAACTTGAGCCTTAAGTCGACTTCTTAAGTCAACTTGAAGCCAGTGTGGGCAGGGAATAGTGCTAAGTCGACCTTATTAAGTCAACTTAAAGCCAGTGTGGATGGCTATGTCTACTGTTAATTTGACTTAACAAGGTCAACTTAAGTCAGCTTAAAATGTAGCCACTCTGTTAAGTCGACTTAACAAGGTCGACTTTAAGTCGACTTAACATAGTCAATTTAACTTCACAAATGTAGACATAGCCTAAGATGTGGTCCACACTATGGAGAAGTCTGAGAACCTGGCTATAGTGAGCTCCTCTTGGCATAAAGGTCTGATTTCATCAAGTACAATAATCTTACGCAATAGGTGATGGTCTCATTACAATATGACTGTTGGAGAGAGAAGTTAAATATTGCTGAGCTACTTGTTTTACTTCTTCAAGAACAGAAAATTGCTACTGCCAATGCTGACAAATCAGCTTTTTGAAAAAGAGCATGAACACAAGGGCAGCATGTGTTTTCCAAATCAATCAACTATCCAGATTCCTATGAAACATTAGCCACACTGCTTAAAGGGTAGGACTTGGAAAACAAAATTAGATTTAAATTCACATCATCCAACTGCTCTCAGGGCTGCAGTCACGCAATCTTTCTAGAGCATCATTGATCAACTGTGGAGCTAGCAGCAGAATGCGAGGGTTCACATTATATTAACCAATCCCATTATCTGTACTGTAATAAGCCAGAGTAACTAAAAGGATTCTGCACATTGTAGAAAAGAAGAGGACTCTGCTTTTTTGGACAAATATGAGATACTCCTTCAGTAAGAAAAGCAGAGACCTTGAAATTCACTGCTAACAATCAACATTCCTTTTCCCCCTCCACCATTCAAACACAGATGCCCAATTTTCTGTTAACATTTCTGGATAATATAACTTGACAGGCATTTCTTTTAGTAAGCAATACGATGAAAAGAATTTTAGTAGTACTGTAATAAGAACTAGCAGAAGGTGTTAAATATTATGCACTTACTTGTACTATGAGCTAGTAGACAATTTCACTAGTCAGAGAAAAGAAACAAAGCTTCAGGCATTAGTCTTTTTAAGGCTCTTTCTCCAGGGCTTCCACAAAACTAAACTAAACTCACACACCCAACCCACACACCACAAAACTAACTGAAAAACTGCGCAATAATTAATATAGGTTTTCCATGTTTTGACCAGCCAGAAAAGGAGAGGCTTACATTTTAGTCAATCTTTTACCCTACTTCCCCTTCTTTTTATACTCCACCTGAAGCAGTCATGTGATAGGCAAGTAACCTGCAGTGCTGGATTTAGGAACAAGTCAAGTAAGCCATGGCTTAGGGCCTCACATTAAGAGAGACCTCTAAATATGTCAGTGATAACTAAGAAGTTTTATCATAAGGTATTTGATAATGCAATATATGTTAAACTAATGCATCCATGCCCAATATGTATATCCCATGTGTCTATTTCAAACTCATGAGTTGATGAAGTGTGATGCGAGTGTGAACCCGTGCAGACTGAGTGAACTTGGATTGTAAAGCTGAAAGACTATTGGACAGCCTTAAATTGTCTGAGTTATAACAAAGGGGGAAAAATAAAGAAATTGGGACTGAAACAAACTGGACCTCCCTAGGATCTTCTCTCTTTAGAATGTTTCACCTGGTCTGAGAGTGACTTGCAGCTAAAGGAATTTCTTCCCATTATATACACACCAGCAAATAAGCCATCACTTCTCCCATGTTCTCTTCACCTATTGAGCAATAAATAATACCCAGAAAATGTCCAGTGTCACAGACATTAACCAGTTAAGCGGTCTGCCATGTAGCCTCTGATCTGATGATTTTGGCTTTGCCCATTGTAGTCTCATTTGCAATATATTGTAAAAAGTGAAGTGTGTAGCATCACCAATCCTACTCAGATGCAGAAACCAGAGCTGGTGCAGTTACATGAAGCTATTTGGAAATTACTGACAGCAGTTTTTAAAAAGTTAGTGATGATAAAATACTGTCCCTCCTTGGTTAGGCAATTGTACGAGCTGAAGGAAATTCTATCTAGTCAATTTTAATCTGGGTTGGCTTTGAAGTGGACCCATTGTATGGTCAAGTACTAGTTTCTGATGGAAGCCATGTTTTATGGCTTTCACCATTGTATTTCACTCATCCATAACTGACTTTAGAAATTGTACTTTAACAATGGAATTTTCTAAAGAACTTTTCAGCCAATCCGGTTTGTGGTTTCAGCATGGTTCCTGTTTAAAGAGGGTTGTTCCTTGCTATAAATTACATTTTTGTACATAAAATGGCTGACTATTGAAAGCTACTTCGACTATAAGATTAGTTTTGCTTTATGATTTTTCCTCAACCCCTATTAATAACCAGCCATTTGAGGTTTGCATTGAGATGGGTCACAACACCTGAATTTGGTTTTCATAATAGGACACTGAATGAAACTCTTATTTTTGGAGGTCTTGTGTACTATTCAGCTATTTTGTTCTGTGTTTTTCCTTATGGTTGTTTTATGTGTGCTGTGACTCCATAATATGGGAAACAGTGAAATACTTTTGCAGACTCACCTAGAAGCAAAAGCTTAAGCAGCCTGAAGAGGGAAAAATAGAAACACCTGAATGCATGGCCAAAAAAGCCTATTTGTAATGACATCTAGCAATTATGCACCCAAAAAAACCCCAAAACCAACACTCCCACCTACCAGCATTCCTTAGAAAAAGCTGGACTCATTGCAGAGGAATACTACAATTAATATGTCAGGAATTACTAGCAACCACTCAAACTTTGGCCAAAGTCTGATTCTGTAGAAACGCTTGGAATTTGGAAATATAGTAATGCAATGAAATACCTAATGGAGGAATATATCCAGAGACCACCTATAACATACAGATTAGAGCCAATGCTTTTAAATAGTACAGTGTCAGCAGGTCTGCTTAGCAGAGGTGGTGAAATGATTGTGTCACAACAAACAGCAAATCTTGGAATAAGTGTTCCCCTTATAGGAAGAGGATGCAAGTAAAATCACTTCAGGTAGTAGAACTATATGATGACATTTCCTTCCCTTGTATGAAATGAACACTGCTTGCTTGGAAGCACAGATTCATTTAAATACTCATGAGCCATGCCTGCAGAAGTCCCCCAAATGGCTTGGTGAAGGAAAGGCAGTGGAGTAATGCAATCAAAAATTACTTACAGATTATTGCTGCTGAACTGTAGCTGGGTTCTGTTGTGACTGTAGGAGAACAGTGAAGAGAAAAATCCAAAAAGAACATAGCTGAAAGGAAGGAGGAGCCTATAGCATGAAGACCCATGGAATTGTAGCAAAAGGAATATTGCAAAAGAAGTTAGGATGCAAGTGGGAGCAATATATAAGCCCAGACATAAGATGAGGTAAACCTTCTACTAAAGCTTTATATAGCAATTTCAAGATTGAAAAGCTTTTATGTTAATGCAATGCATTAGCACTATTACAGAGGGATGGGCTCAGGACAGAATCCCAAATCCAAACTCTCCTGAACTTTTAAGAGGAGTTGCAAAAGAATCCAGTTACTTCCATAGTGGGTGCACACCAGAATCCTCCAACAGAACAAACCCCTTCTCCCTGAAACCAGCCAGAATGTGGATTCCCAGATCTGCTTTCATGATTGATTGACCATCTGCTTTTTATTGGCTCCTCACAATTGTATCTTAAAATTACCTTCAAATGCTTTTTTTTTTTTTTTAAGTGTGCCATTTATGGTCACTTTTTTACTTTTCAAATTAGAACCATGTGTAGTTTATATACTTTAAGAAAATCATTATTTAAAAAAGGAAAAGTGAGCTGCACAAAATCCTGGTCTTGCACAAACCTGCTTTTGTTTGCAAGAGAAAAAGATTTTGCCATGAAAGTAATTGAATATATGGCCTGTATGCCACGTATCAATAATTCACCAGAGTTCTAAAAGCAATGTGATGACTTTGATACTATGTCTAAGAAAAGTGACCATTTATATCACTATTGTTACCACTGTTACACAATTTACATAAATTTTGTACAAAGTATGTCACGTAAGGTATCAACAGAAAAACTATGAATTGCCAATTATGATTATCCTGTTTTCTGCATTTTCTTTGTATCTGTAGTTCTGAATATTGGCTATATATATGATATGTCTGGTTGACCTCCTCAGGGCTGTCCTTAGGGGGAGAGGCAGCCAGGATGACAGCCCCGAGGCCCTGCACTCCTCTGGGCCCCATGGGGCTGACTAGCACATGGCACACCTTTCAGTGAGGCCCTCCAGGGCCACAGGCACACCAGCCAGCCCTGGCCCACCCCACCCCCAAGGGCCAGCCCAGCCAGCCCTGGGGCAGGGCAGGAACATGGAGCACAGCCTTTGGGCCCACCCACCACACCCTCACAGCATGGGTGGCCCCACAGGCCAATTGGCTCTGCACCCCCACTCTGCCCCAAGGATGGCCCTGGATCTCCTGATGGAGGTAACATCAGAACTAAACAGCTTTGTGTGAATGGCCCATTAAGAACATTCCACTCTCATAATGGGCCATTAAAGAAATTTATCCTACCCAGTTGGTCTTCCTATGGATGCTTTGGACAGCAAAGAGCCAATGGCTACCAACAATGATTCAGCAAACCTATAGAAGATGTGATATGCTTCTGTGACCCTGGACTCCATCCTGGGTCAGTAACTTTCCATATAAAAGGGTCTGGGGCTTTGTTTGGGACAATATGCTTCCATGCACATGGCAGAAGATATATATTGCAGTTGGAATATCTCTGTTTTGCCTCTTTCTTGCTCCAACTTCTCATCAATGGACTTACAACTAAATTGAGTATTTTGAACTATGGACTGAGGATCTTTGAATCTTTTGGAAGTCCCCAGAGACTTTTGCAAACCAGTAGTCTATCCCGTCACTTAAAAAACCTAATATATGTATATGATCTATTAAAAATGTATAAAAATGTATTAAACAAATCTTTAGTAAGTTTTCTAAGGATGGGCTAGGAGCATGATATTTGGGTAGAATACATATTGACTTGAAGGGGGAAGTGTCTGATCCCTTGAGATTATAGAACCTCACATATGGTGAAATGAGTTTTCAACAACCGCTTACTACATTAGACCAGTTTTTCTGGATGGGAACCAAGGACTGTTTAATTTCTCATTAACCACTGCAGTGATACAGAAATTCTTTGTTACTGGTCTGGTGAATCTACTTAGGCCATGTACACACAATCACGTTACCGCGCAATAACAACAACAGCATACACACATGCAATAGGGCTGTTGCACGGCAACAGCCCCATTGGAGCGCAACAGAAAAACCACCTCGACGAGGGTGTTATCAGTTAACGCGGAACAGCTATTGCGCCTTTCGACTCGTGTGTACGCTTACCACACAATGATTGGCCTCCGGAAGTGTCCCAACATTCCAAAGTGGTACTCTCTGGTCTTCCCCCCACCCCCCTCTGTGGCCGTGATGAAACAGTCCCCACCCTGTTTTGAGTCCCAGGTTTTTTGAATTTCTCCTCTGTTGTCACTTCCTGTTCTCTTGCTCGTGGAGTGCAGCTCTGATCTTCACTAGCAATGGCGGCCCAACGTGGCAGACGGGCACCCGTTTGGAGCACGGCTGAGGTGCTGGACCTGTTCAGCATCGGGGGAGAGCCTGCTGTGCAGGCACAGCTACGTGGCAACAGGTGAAATTTTGATACATATGGCATAACTTCTCGGGCCATGTCAGAGAGAGGCTATGATAGAGACACTGCAGTGCAGATCGAAGGTGAAGGAGCTAAAAATAAGCTATCACAGAGCAAAGGAGGCAAACCGCCATTCGAGATCAGCGCCTGTTACATGCAGGTACTACAAGAAGATCGAAGCCATCCTCAGTGGAGACCCCACAACCACTGCAAAGAGTCCTGTGAACATATCAGCCCCCCCTCATCCACTGAATGCCAGAGCCGAGCAGGATGAGGACGTGATTGATGAGGAAGTGGAGATGGAGGATGACCTGGAGGAGAGTGCAACAGTGTCTAGCCAGGAGCTCTTCTGCACCCCCACTAAGACATCCACCCAAGATATCAACTGCAGTCTGTCCTCTGAGGCAGCAGAGGGGGGCTCAGATAAGTTTCTCTTTTGTGGAGCTATGGCTTCTGCTAAAATGAGGATCATTGTCCGGGACGGTGGTGCTTGCTTTATTGGTCCCCACTGTGCACAGTATTTAGTGTACATTCATTAGAAGTGCATCAATACAAGCAGTAATTGTCAAAAAATCCTCAATGTACCTCCAGAGCCTTCTACACAGGTTAAATGGGAGAGCGGCTGTGTCTCCCGCTCCTGTAGAAGGATACTCGGCCTCGCCAGCTGCAAAGCACAGCACTGGGAACGATGGCAGCACACAATCCTGCAGTGTACGGTCCTGGCTTGCATCTGGTCACATGTAGGATATGTATTCTAGCTGCCAGTGGCACTCTGAGGAGAGAGATATCAGGTTCCATCTCTGTGTCCTGTACAGAATGTTAGCCCACAGTTATGTTACTGTTAGGACTGCACTGTATGAGTTTAGCCCTCCAGACAACCCTTACCCAGCTCCCTTTCAGAATGGGTGCCTTCATGGGGTGCATGGAAAACCTAGGTACCCTGTCAGCTTCCGTGAGCCAGAGGATGTTGACTGCCCTGTACCTTCCAGTGGAATGTGCCACTGGAAGATTACATTGGTTATCTACGCCATGTATTAACAATAGCTTTATTCAATTTTTTTTATTAGATTCAACCTTCACAAGGCCAGTATCAACCCCAGCTGACCACATGAGAAACATTTGGCGGTGTGCTCGAAGAAACAGGGAGGATATATTTCAAGAGCTCATTAAACCAATAGAGGTAGCCACGCGAGAGAATCAAGCATGGAGAGAGGAATCCCCGCAGAGGAGGCAGAAACACAGGGACGAAGTGATAAGCGTCATGAAGGAGCAAACAGAACTGCTTAAGAGCATGATTGCTTTGCAGATCCAGGTGATTAATGTACAGGCTCCCCTCCAGACAGTTCAGCCATGTCTGCCTCCCACACCCCATAGTCCTTCAAAGTATTTCTTTGAAGGGTACCCGCCCCCCTGGTATACTGCAACATCCAGTCCTTCACAGAGCTACTTTCTAGAGACCCGCAGTTACACACACCTATAACACCTCCCACTAACCCAAAACCGTCATGCTTTTTGATTCTGTACCCACACCCATTTCAATTCTTAATAAAACAGTAACAAAAATTGTGCAGAGTGGCTTTATTTGTCACAGCAAATATTTATGATCTTAGTCTCCTATGTTGCTTCATGTAAGTAGTACAAATCAGGTCTTCAATCCTATCCATGGACTGTTGATTGAAAATCTCATAAGGTGCACTTGATGCATCCTTGATGTGAACTATAGGAGGGCATCATTGAAATGCTCCCTGAGTGCCTCCCTTATGCGAGCAGCTCCACGTTGGGCCCCCCTAATACTCCTAGTGGCTGGCTGTTTGTATTCTGCCTCGAGGCACTCTGCCTTCATAGCCCACCCCGGGGAAAACTTTTCTCCTCTATTTTCACAAAGGTTATGAAGGACACAGCACACCGCAATTACAGCAGGGATGCTGTCCTTGTTCAAGTCCAGCCTCCCATACAAACAGCACCAGCACCCTTTTAAACGGCCGAAGGCACATTCTACGGTCATTCTGCACTGGCTCAATCTGTAATTGAACCTCTCCTTGCTGCGATCTAAGTTCCCAGCATACAACTTCATGAGCCATGGCATTAGTGGGTAGGCTGGGTCTCCTAGGATCACTATGAGGATCTCCACATCCCCACAGTAATTTTTTGATCTGGGAAGAAGGTACCTCCTTGCAGCTTCTGGTACAGACCCGTGTTCCTGAAAATGCGAGCATCATGCACCTTTCCCGACCACCCAGCATTGAAGGCCATAAAACACCCCCTGTGATCCACTAGTGCTTGCAGCACCATGGAGAAGTAGCCCTTCCTGTTTATGTACTCAGTCGTGAGATGGTCTGGAGCCAAAATAGGGATATGTATGCCATCTATTGCCCCCTCCCCCCCACAGTTAGGGAATCCCATGGCAGTAAAGCCGTCAACAATCTCATGAACATTGCCCAATGTCACCATCCTCCGTAGCAGAACGCGATTGATGGCTCGGCCCACTTGTGAGAGGGTTAATCCGATGGCGGACCTGACAACTCCAAACTGGTTTGCAACCGACCGGTAGCAGTCAGGAGTTGCCATCTTTCAGACAGCTATTGCAACATGCTTCTCCACGGTTAGGGCAGACCTCATGTTGGTGTCTTTACGTCGCAGGGCAGGGGCCAACTCTGAACACAGTTCCAAAAAGGTTGCTTTCCACATTTGAAAGTTCTGTACCCATTGCTCATCATCCCACAGCTGCATAACAATGTGATCCCACCACTCGGTGCTCGTCTCTCGTGAGCAGTAACGGCGGGGCACCATGTGCAGATGATCTGTGAAGGAGCTGAGCAATGCGGTGCTGTTGCTCTGCAGGGCATCCAGCAGCCCCTGCTTCTCAGCATCCTCATCTGGTTTGGAGCTCGTTGCATACTGAGCAACCAGCCGAGATGTACTTAGAATGCTGAAGGCGACAGTGGAGATTAGAGATGGATCCATGCTGTTGCAATGTGATTGCTGGCAAGTAGTGCGGCACTGCACTGTTGAAAATAGGCGCGAGTTGCTATTAGCAACGAGGAAGATGCAAGGGGAACACAGTGCACCATGGGAAACAGAGTTTACCCATGGCGCTTTGCATTCCTTTCCTTCTTCCCAGGATTCCAAGCGCTGATTCAGGGAAAATGGAACTATGGGATAGGTGCCCAGAATTAATTGCGCTACATCGTGACATTGCAAAGAGCTGGGTTGCATCACAAGGGGTGACGTGTGTACACGCTCACCCGCAATAAAGGTCACGTGATTTTTAAAGCACAATTGTCTTGTCGTGTGTACATAGCCTTAGAGTAAACCACCAACTTGGGGAAAATTGCCACCTTCAGAGCAGACTGCAAGAAATAGAGATAGACATTCTGAATGTGGCCCATCCATGCACCCAGTCACAAAGAGCAACTTGCTTTATAAATCAGCCTGTATTATTTCCAAATATTGAAAGTCAGTTCCTGGGAAAGTCAAAATGCCCTATGTTGTTGCTGTGGGTTTGTAGGGTATCTAAAGGTCAGATTCTAGTGGTGGCAATCAGCACACGTTGCACTTGGACACTGCTTTCCATGAAAGGATCTCAATGCCTTAATGAATTAAGGCTTGCCTAAGCCTCAGTGAAGCCTAGATGCTCAGAAGGAAGCACTAGCAGGGAAGAGGAGATGGACATTGTCCTGTCTGCATAACCCCACCAGTTGGTAAAACTGGCCAGTATTAGAACCAGGAGCACCATGTGTCAGGGGAATGGATAAAAGTGAAGACCACACTCCCAATATATTCAGTAAAGTTTTGCCCCCCACCCCCACCCCCTAGTTGTTTGTGCTGCTCTGACCTCAGGGGCAACACTTGTCCATAGGGGGGAAAGACACTGGCATGGGAAATGGTATTGGCACTAAAGGTGTTTCCCCCCACAATTAAAAATATTGTGTGAACTGCTACCCTCTCCTAGAAATACTATAGGCAATATGGGTTAGGGCTGGACAGGCCCAGGCACCTGGTCACTGTCAAAGGCACAGCTGCCAGAAGGTGCCAGCACAAACTGGGAAAGATGGCATAGAAGAACACCAGCCCCACCTCACTTCAATTTTGTGGTTCATGATCATATCTGGTAAGTAGCACCCCCAACCCCTGGACCCACCCAACTCCAGCCACTTACCCCTCCATGCTGGGGTGTCTACTCCCATCTCTTTCCTCTTCTACTAATACTATTCAATAGAATTCCAGGAAACTTTTAGTAATTATTTTTAAACTTCATTCCCTCCTCCCCCATTTGAGGCCACAAGTGGTTTCCCTGAGTGGAACATTTTCTCTACTCTATCATGGTATGGATCAACAATTACACTCCTCTCTGTGAGATGGGCACAATGCCTGTCATTGTCCTCACTAGTGCAGCCTGGCTACACACTACCACCAGCCAGTGCCTGAAAGGTACAATGGAGCCAACGGCGTTCAGGTCAGTCAAAAGCTCTGTGGTTTTCCGTTTTCTTTAATCACAGTGAAAGATGATAGATATGCTGTCCTAGATACTGGAGTCCTCTGTTTTAGCACAGAAATGAGTATGATGTGGACATATGGGTAGGACAAGATTCTCCACCCATTGCCCTACCATAAGCATGGTTTTCCAGGATCAATCTCTGGAAGAAAGATGCTATTTCCATAACCTTTTAGTCATTAGCCCCCTTGCAGAGGCAGCCAATTAATGCCACTTATAGGGATAGGTACGCAGGACACAGCATAACTTTGACAGTAATGGACTTCCCAGGAGTCTGAGTCATATTGGAACTGGTGACCTTCTGGAGGGAGCAAAGGCTACATTTCCTATCACTGCTCCTCTGAGCCATGCAGTTCCCCTACCCAGTGCATTTCCCAAATAATATATCTTACAATCCTCTAAAACTTCCACTTGGGGCCAATTACTGCCTTACTCCATTTAACATGTTCAATGGCTCTATTTACCACGTGTTACCATTTGTGTATAGAAGTCAATGAAGCCATCTTTAAGAACATTCCCTTTCTAAACAGTGGAGAATTAACCACTGTAACAATTTACCCAAGGTCATGGGGGATAATTCATCAGTGGCAATTTTTTAAATCAAGATTGGATGATATCTTTAAAAAAAAAAATCTAGTTAAAAAAGCAATTAGTTTGAAGATGTTCTATGGCTTGTTTTACACAGGAGATTACACTATGACAATGGTCCTTTCTGGTACCACAATCTATGAATAAACGCATTAGCAGGCCCAGGATTTCACTCCAAGTCAGTGAAAATTTTGTCACTGATTTCACCAGAGCTAGGATTTCACTCACGGCCTCTTCCTACCAGGGTGTGCTGGTCACATAGCGGAGTGGGCTCTACCAAGTCCACTTCTTTTTCGCCTGCCAAAGCCAGGATTTGTGTTAGTCTGAGTATTTGGCAGAATCAGTTGTGCTTTTGCCAAGATTTTAGGATGGATATAGGTTTGGATGGTGAGGTTGCAGAGTGAAGTGTTACTGTGCTGGAGTCGAGTGACTCAATCAGTCTACTGATCAAAAAACTAGGTGACTGATGATTTCAGAGTTACTAGTGATTTGGGGGTCCTCTATTTTGCCCCTTTCCCTGACCAACATGAGACAATTGAAATGGGTTCAATTGTTGAACACACACTCAAACTCAGGCCCCCTTAATGTCTCAGATTAAGCACCCAAAGTCACCAGTTATTTCTGAAAATACCTTGGCCTTTGCATGGTGTAACAATCACAGTATGCTTATGTCAAGAGCCTGAGGCAGGTGGGACCAAATCAAAATAAGTGAAATTATAATTGCCCAAAGATTCTTGAATAACTCAAGATAGCATCACTCACATCCCTAAAGAAGGAACATGCAGATATTGCCCAAGGACTACACTATTCAGATAGTGAGTGTCAGCATCAGTAATTATTTTGACACTTCTCATTCGAATGCATAGATATTATTGTAGCTTGGTTTGATTGGCCGTTGGGGCTCTGCAACTGTCTTTTGTTTAAAAGAGTTGCACTGAGACACGATAAATTGCTCTACATCAGCATCAGTTTGCACTGTTAGCATTGTATTTTGTACTTACTGTAAACTAAAGATCTATAATGAACAGGACCTGGACTATGGCATGAAATTTAGTAAGATGTTTTCCTGAATTGCTTTGCAAAGGCTAGAAATATGCACTCTTAGCTTGACAGACATTTAAACCTTCACAGTTCTTTCCTAAGCCTAGGTACGTTGATATCAGTGCCAATAGGGAGACTTTTGCAAGGATTGTTTTTGTTCTGTGCATTCTGTTCATTTTGCATTGGACCTCGTGAAGGAATGTTTCCTCACTCTGAGGCAGGAGACCAGCAAGTTTCTTTGGGGCCCTTTGGGGCACCTGAAAAGATTGTGCATCCTGAAGGGGAGGAGTTTAGAAAGAAACCTGCCACAGGAAAGGATGGTGAACAGGAGGAAGGCTCAAAGACAGATCAGCCAAGGAGGAGACAGTCGCAGGCCCCACTACTCCAGAAGCTATACTGACCAACTGCACAGCAGTACAGCATAAGAAGAGGTGCTAAAGATAAATCCCCACTAAGAGGTATTAGACCCTGATAGACCAAGCTTGGAATCCAGAAAGACAGGCTTGCCTTTGTTTTCATCCAGATTCCTCTCTTGAAGAGGAAAGATCTCATCTGTTTAACTCAGAAAGCCCCTCATATGCAACAAACAGAGGTGAAGGACAGAAATGACTGAAAGAGGTCTGAAGGGATTTTGAAGGAGCCCCCTTTCTCCTGGCCAACCTTCTGCTACATTTTGGCTAGTATTTAGAGAGTAACAGAAGTTCTGTACAGAAGTCTTCTAGACCCCAACATTTAGTGTTTTAAATAGCTTTGGAAATAAAACTAAGCAATTAGAGTTTATTTTCTCTATGTATTTGTACTTAAAGTCTCAGCATTCAATATAAC
>ML685790.1:10338451-10356824 GCA_007922175.1 Pelusios castaneus | reverse complement strand
TCCATGTTGTACGCTGGACTGTAATCTGAGATCACATCTCTGTGTTAACATTAAAGTAGACCACAGGATACCAAAACTCCATAGTTTTCACCAGTCATGCACTTTAGCCACCCTTAATTGAACTACACACTTCTATAGTTAGCTAGTATGTAAGTGAATTCAGTTTGCATTCAAAGCGTTGGAGCATCAAGTTCAAAATATTCTATTGGTGACATTTTGTTGATATAAGGGTAGTCACTTCTATCAATGATATTCAATTCCTAATCCACACCCAGATCCTGCAATTCTTTCCAGGCAAAGTTCTGATTGACTTCAGGATCAGGGCTCTTCTCTGTTCAGAGCCAGCAGCCAGCCACTTTTCCTGCTCCTCTGGTCCCTTCCAGCACTGAGCTCTCTGCGGTGCTGCAGTTCCCTCAGGCCAGCCAGGAGCGCCATCTACATACCCCTTTAGCTCCAGAAAAAAACTTGACTCTAGTCTGCACTGTGGCTTCTTTTATATTAGCTTGCAATCCTTTGATTGGCTAGCCCCTTGTAGCGTCCCCTCCTGACTGGCTGCCTCCTATGCAGTCTCTCTAATTCTCTTGGAGTTCTTAGTTCCAATGCTCCTTTCCTGTGATGGGTGTGTCAGGACTGTGAGGCACCCAATCAGGAGGCCCAAGGGCCTAGTCAATCCTGTTACACTCTGTAAAAGGTAGTTGAGATTCACTGGAGATTAATTAGGCTCAGTGCATCAACTGTGCAAAGGAAATGGTCACAAAAGATTCCCCCTGCCCCAAATCTAAGGTCCAGCTAAAATATTTCATGTTTTTGGCCATACATTTTTCATGGTAACCAAGTCAGCAGATCATGCATTCACCACCAGCCTACCACAGGGATCAGTCCGTGTAATAATCCTTTTAAAAATATTTACAACAACAACCTTCTTACAAGCATAATGGAAATTCATCTATGCTGATGACATTGCTCTGACTATACCGGTGAAACCTTCAGGTGGGCTAAAATTCATTTAATTGCCCTTCTCCAGTGCCTTGCAGAAATAAACCCCAACTCCTATGGAGAAAGCATCTGGAGACCCAGGATCCAGTCTAAAAGGGACTCACAGCAAAGATTACTCAGAGTTACCATCTCACATTAAAATACTACTAAGAACAAACATAACAATGAACTTTATTAACTACTAACTGAATAAATCTTATCCTAAGAAAACAAAATGAAATTAAACAGAACAGATCCCATAGAAACCCCATGAGAAATGTACTCAGGAGTCCCAAAGTCTAGGTGGAGTTCACCCAACTCTCAGCTGCAGTCTTTGTTCAAGTCCAAGGCTTGAGTGAAAAGAAGTAGCTATCCTCTTCTTCTTTCATTGCAGGAATCTTCAATAGAATTCCATGCAGGCTTTTCTTTCTCTTCTGGAACCAGCACCATCCGGTCATCTTACTGGTTAACCAGCCCTCAGTCCCATATGTATGCACACAAACTCTGCTGCAGAAGACTCCACAGGAGGGAGAAAACATCTTACTGTTCACTCCTAGCTCAGCTTCTTTCATGAACACTGAGCACATGGACTCTTCTCCCTGCACCTGCGGTCTGCACAGTCTGCTGCTCTCATGTGATCGGACCACATCAGCAGGGAAACCCTGTGGAGCATGCTCAACGCTACCACTCCCTGCTTCCAGAAGTTTCAGGCTGTGGGCAGCTAATCTGCCCAGCAACAGTAATCCACCCTAAATAGGTCTGTTAAAGAGATAGCCTGTTTTAGGCATATGGGTTACACAGGCATGGGATTTACCTACCATTGAACAAACCCAAATCCAAAGACTTTAACTATGGAATAACATTTCCCACATTGCCAGCCAAAACCAAACCCAACTAAGACTGGCAATTCAGCATTTGATCTCAAGTTAAGGAGACTATTAGCTCCTTAATGAAACTTGGCAGGTTTTTTAGGTGGCCTTCTTACAGCACCTGGAGAATGGGGAAGGGCCAAAGATGAATTAGGATGCTGGTACTGAAGGTTCTGGGGGCCAACAGGGACCAACACTCCAGTCAGTTGACTGATAGGGCAGAGAGGCCAGTGAGGGAATCAAGAACCCAAGACCTATCCTCCACATGAAGTGGGCCTGCCAGGGCAGAGTAAGACAGAGCCAAGGAAAGTGCAGCAGCCCAGAGTTCAGAAGCCAGAGCATCATCAAGGCAATAGTGGTTGGGTGAGTCTCCTGCTCTTACTGCAAGGTTGTGTGCACTGGTTTAGGGAGAGAAGGAGGAAGAGACAGGCCCTTTCCTAAAGTCTGTTGAAAGGGTATTACATGCCAGACCAGTGGGAAATATCACTCGTCAAGAGGGCCAGAACCAAAGTTCTGTCAGAGTCCAAAACTAACCTGGGGAGTTCCACACCAGCAGCGGTGTCAGAACAGCACATCAAAGTCCAGGAAAAAGACATCAGATGTGTAAATTTGTTGCTATTGTAAAGTTTATTGCACTTTAGAGACAGCTGCATTGACTTTTACCCAAGCCATTTCCTCACAGTCCATTTCCTCACAGTGCTTATGCTGGGAAGTGTTTTTAATTCCCAAAGAAACAGTTTTGGTGTAAATAAATTGTATACATGTTTAAATGAATTGTAGTGTTTATGGGTTAAAAGGTAACAAGTTAGGAGCATCATAGACTAGATGCACCCTTGTCCCTGCCCAGAATTGCCCATGGAGAGACTGAAGTAAACACTCAGCAATCCCTGGGCTCAGTCCTTCCTGAATAGTGCAAGTTGTGCTCATGAAGTTCTGGGAGAGCAGTCATACTGTGCAGCTACCAACATAAGTGACTCAGGGCAAGGACTTGCATCATTCCATCACTTGGTTCAACTGGGGTACTGTGTACCTAGAAATATTCCCCCATTACAGCAGGATGGATGCCCTGCTCACATAAAAGATCAAAAGATAAGGGTAGTAATGCACATGGCCCTCTGTAGCAAGCACATAAGACAATCTCAACCCAAAATGCTTTGTTGTGACATTAGATCAGAACCACACATACCACGAGCACCTGAAAAATATCAGAAAAATAAAGGAGTAAGCCTCATCCAGAAACGGGCAGGAGTTACCAATTTTATTTATTTTTTTTAAAAAAACCACATACACATACACACCCCCCTGCAAACCTCCTCACTAGTCCTTGTCTAAGAACTACTAATTACCAATCTGGACAGACAGCTCCCGTGTACTACTTGTCAATGTTTTAGTTTATCGTGGGGATTCAAGGCACAGTTTAAAAAAAAAAAATCAATACCGCCACCACTGTGGTTTCTTGTAATGCACTTCTACTCAACCCATATTCATCCAGAGATTCCTTCGGCATCCATATTTGAAGGAACAAGAAACTTCTAACATGTGAAGACCTAAGTAACAGCAGATTCTGACTCCAATTCCAAACATTTTTGGCTTGCGGTGCAAAACTCAAAGACTCATGTTTGCCATTGATCTTTGGGGCAGAACCAAGGTGGAAGGACATAAATGCCCTAAGCAATCACCTCATCAAGGACCCAACTGAAGATCCTAGTGGCTTTTTGCACCTAAGGAGAATGTGTTTCCCTTTGAATTGTCAACTTGCCTCCTGCGTAAATGGAGACAGACATCCTATTGGTGACTGTGGAAAGACTTCAGTGTCTCATCAGCCAGCAACCCAAATAATCTCAGTGGTATTTCTGCCTTCCACTCCATGTCACTTGTTCCCAAGAAATCAGCTGTGCTTAGACTTGGACAGCTACTACTATTGTTTTTAAGCCATAAGAAAGAAGGACCAGCCTCTGGGAAAGGTCTCGGCTAGAAGGAAGCGGGCTGGTACCCCTGCGGGTCCCGGCAAAAAGGGACCCACTGCTTCCTTCTTGCTGGGACCCACGGGGGTCCAGCTAGAAGGGAGCGCAGGCTCCTTTCTGCCGGGATCTCAGAGGTCCAGGCCAGAATGGATCCCTGCAGCTCCCTTCTGGCTGGAACCACGCTCCAGCTCCCCGGAAGCTTGCGTGGGGCAGAAGGCTCGGGGGCTTCCCCAAACAACTGGGGCACTGGCAATTGCCGGCACAGTGGTCTCCAGCTGCCGCCCACCCCTCCTCAGCCCAGCAGAGCCAGCCGTGTGCTGGCTGGCTCTGCTGGGATGAGCCAGGAGCGGCTTCTTGGTCCCGGCACAGCCAGCTGGCGCGCGGTTGCTCTGCTGGGACCAGCTGCCCGCCTCCCGGGCTCTCCAGCCAGGGTTCCAGCAGGGGATCCCCTCCCGTTGGAGCCCTGGCTGGGGAGCCCTTCTCCCCAGGAGTGTCCCCTGGCAGGGAAGCCGCAGGTCTGGGGAGAAGGGAGCAGGGGCTCCCCAGGACAAGGGAGCCATGAGGTGCTCCCTTGTCCCCCCTGCCCTAAGTCGACCAAGTAGACTTAGGGCATCTACACTGCTAAAGTCGACTTAATAAGTCAATTTAAGCAGTAAAGTCGATGTAAAACTAGGTTTTACAAAGTTGACTTTACTTTTCCTTAAGTCGACTTTAGCAACAGCTTAAGTTGACTTAAGGAAACTCCAGTGTAGACGCAGAGTAAATTAAATCGACAAGCAGGCTTAAGTTAACTTAATTTACAAGTGTAGACGCACCCTCTTAGAGGAAGTTGTAATAATCAAGTCTGGAGGTCATAGGTCATGAACCATTGCAATTAGATTTGTGTTTAAGAGGATAGGACATAATGTTCTTAAGTAGCCACAGATGGAAAAAGGCAGTGTCAATGCTCTGGGCTATTTGGGCATCCAAATCAGCAGAAAACATCAAAAAGAGACCACAAGGAGGTAAACTGATCTAATAATTTGAGGACACCTGTCTTCAACAGTGGGAGGGTGCTGAAGGATGCAGGAAATTCTTCAGAAACTTCTGTCATCTGAGTTCAGTCTTTCCTGAGTTCCACTTTAATCAGCTGCTCTTCACTAAACTGCTGATTTTTGCTAAGCATTGAAAGAGCTAGGAGATGGTGCTGTTTATGTTTAACTCAAAGATGAGGTCATAAGGTGCTTTTCTGCATACAGCTGCCTAACATTGCTTCACCAGTTTTCCCATTGGTTTCATGGAGCTGCATAATATAGGAGAGAAGACAACCATAGGGAACTCCCATTTCAGGGTGCTTCCATTCACCCAGCATCTTCTAGGAAACAGTAAAGGATGAAGTGGGCCCTGAATACCATCCACTCCTATTGTGCATAGGCCACCGTGGTTCTCAGAACCCTTCTTAACAATCCACATTTTGAACGACCCATTCAAGGTAAAGTGGGCCCTTAATACCATCCACTCATGGGGGGGGGGCGCGGAGGGGAGAAAAGCAGATTCAAAGGAGGTTGTTAATGGGTTATAGATTGTTAGAATGAACCATAAACCCAGCATCTCAAGTCTGGCCATTTAGCTTTTAGCAAAGTTATGAGTTTTAGCTCACAGACTCATCTTTTGACATTGCTGTGCAGTGATGAATGAGGACTGATAGGGCAGACTGTGATCATTTTATGAGTCGTATTCACACACAGGCAATGAAGTGGGATTTTTTCAATCTTGTTTTCTTGTAAGAGTTCAAGAGCACAGTGACTTTCTGGTTTCCCTCACCCTAATTGCTATCAAGGCATTTAGGCTATGTCCACATTGGCAAGTTAGTTCAAATTAAGGAAGCTTAATTCGAACTAACTAAAGCCATGGCTACACTAGGCTTTAATTAGTTCGAATTAAAGGCTTCCTTAATTCAAACTAATAACTTCAAATAGGGTATTAGAAGTAAGGGTTAATTTGAACTAACTAATTCGAATTAACCAATGTGGCCATGTTAATTTGAACTACTTTCTTAGTTCGAACTAACCAGCCCATAGAAATCAATGGAGATCGCTAATTCAAACTAAGCAAGTGCCATGAATGGCACTTGCTTAGTTCCAACTAATTTCTTCTAGTTTGAATTAAGCTAATTAAAACTAACTAAAATTGGTTCGAATTAGTTAGTTCGAACTAACTAATTTGAACTAATTTTAGTAAGTGTAGACACAGCCTTAGTGTCTTGGATGTGTACATCGCTTGTGACAAGCATGTTTCAGACTTAAGAATCTTGAAAGATATGTTGTAGGGCAGTGTTGATCATTGTAGCAGTGGAGATAATGTCTGCAGATTTTGTATCTGTTGTTCCGGCAGGGTCTGATGACATCTTAATTGGGGTCCCTGTTTTGTGAGGAGCTTTCTTCTGATGAGGAGCTTGAGGGGTTGTTTGGAGGCCATAAATGGGGGGTTGAGGAAAGATTTTTCAGGGTGGGGTCTCCACAGAGTATGAATTACAGATGTTATAAGCCATAAATGCAGGGCCTCCCTCCCCATCACCTATTGCCTCCCCTCCCCATTTATTCCCTCCCTATGTCTGTAGGGATGTATACAGTCAGCTTGAATGGATGTCCCAAAATGTATGTTAACTCCTTCTACTCTATAATCTGTTCTACTTTGTATTTAGCTGTGGCAATGAATACATTTCCTAGACCTGAAGAGCAGCTCTGTGTAAGCTTGACAGCTTGTTTTTCTCACCAAACAGAAGTTGGTCCAATAAAAGATATTGCCTTTCTTCTAATATGCTGGGACAATAATACTGCATGCAGAGAGAAAGAGACAATTTAATAAGTTAGCAGTGAAGAATAGTGGTTTTATTTGGGGGCTCAGGAGTTTTTTCTTTAATTAAATAGTTCACAATAGAATCAAAGAACCACCATTTTATTTCCTCCTCCCCCTTAAATGGTGGGTCAAAGAATACTTGCATTGTCACCTAGACAACCACCGAGATAGGTGGAAAGGTTGGCAGATCTAATACTGCAGAATATGTCTAATAGTGTGCTGAACTGACAAGAAGTCAGTCCTAGCATGGGATTTCTGAATCTCAGCATCGTGCTCAGTTCTTTGGCTACGCGTTAAGATACGGGCAAAATATTTATTCAGGGCACGTAAGTAAGATGGAACAGTAATTTGCACATTGGTGCAATTCATTCCTATTGCTGTTGGTTTAATGGAAGGTGGGGGGAACACAAGCTGTGTATAGGATGTAGAGAAAAGGGAATTTACATATAAAGGTTACTGTCATCCAGCAGTGGTGTACATGGGTCTAAGGCTGATTCATTTAGATTTTGCAATTAAAGTATCCCATCCCCAGCTCTCAAATTTAACACTAGCATAGCAATGACTGGTACACAGTATGCAATAGCTGCACCAGCTCAGACACTAGGACCTACAGTTGACTGTATTAAAATAGTTCCAAAGGGGGAGCCGTATTAGTCTATTGCAGAAAAACAAACAGAGTCCTGTGGCACTTTTAAAGACTAACAGATTTATTTATCACATGAGCTTTTGTGGGAGAAAATCCCACTTTGTCAGATGATTAGAATATTATTGGAATACTGATCTCTCAAAAACCAGTACACAAGCATAAGAGGGTGGAAAAAGGTTTTTCTTAAAAGAAGTTGACAGTGTGCCCACTAACCCCACATTAGGTAGATAAGGATGCCAAAAGCCCAAGTATTATCCTGCATCACAATCCTATGTCTCTGAACTGGGCGGGGGTGGGAGCCATGTCCATTAGTGAGAGGGAGAAAAAGATTATCAGTTCTTCCTATATCTGAAGTTTACATTCTGCTCCTAGTACTAAAAATCTGAAAGGACAAAGTTCAGTCAACTGGTTATTGGAGTCATGTCATTTTTATTATCTCCCTTTGGTACCAGTAAGAAAGAATAAGGTGGAAAAAAAAATATCAGTGTTTCCTTGATGACTTTTCCCCAAATCCTTGAGAGTTAAATGAAAAATATTGATATTAAATTAGTTCTCCAAAGTTACAAATTAAGGAATTGATCCTGGAAAGTGCTAAATACCTCAGTCTTTGTTGAGGTGCTCAACACATTTTGGGGAACTCCACTCCTCACAGCATCAGAAGCAAAGTTAATAACAGTTAGCATGGGACCCCCAGAAATTAAGTCACCAACTACTCCCCTACTCTCTCAAAAGGCACATGCTCAAAAGAGAATAATATTTAGGCCCCAATCTAGCAAAGTTCTTAAGCACATGCTGAACTTGAAGCACATAATTGCATCAGCAACTCACATTTTTAAGTTAAGCAGATGTTTAAAAGAGAAGACTAGAGGACTCACCACTGAAGTGCCCCCTTGTGACTGGGCATCTCTGCTTTTCCTCTCTAGAACCTTCTTGCTGATGGTTGCTCCACTCCCACAGTGGTTTGCTTCTTCTCAAATGTTGGCGCTTCAGCCTGGTTATGTTTTAGCTCTATTCCTTCCAGGATAACAAGAGGTCCAACAGCTAGTAGTCCTAATCCTTATGTCTGGTGTTCAGTCCTGACATCCTCCTCCCAGGGTTTAAATTGCTCTTATCCCCACCCCCACCACACACACTACTTCCCAGTGCAACCCTGTATGTTGAATTCCAGCCCAGGGACCCTATAATAAGCAGCAAGGTTTGCTCTATCAGACACCTTGCTGCTGCCTCCCTAAATTCCTTCCCATCAGTCATTTCTTTAGCCACTTCCCCCACATCCCTTTCCTGGGCTTTTTGTAACAAGCAACTCCTCCAAGGTTTTTCTGCAGAGATCTGGTTCATGCTTGTGTGTTGGTCAGTCAGTCACAGGAACTTGCTCCAAGCCTCTATATTCCACAGATCCCCGGTCCCATGTAGGGATCCTAGTCACCCTACAGGGGCCTTCCCTCAGTTCTCTCCACTACTACAAGAGCTGTTGCAGAGTTCTCCCTTTTTCTTCACTGAGTCTTTCTACTCCAGGCTTCAGTCTAAATGCCCATTAGGCTTTACTCTCATTTTCACTTAGGCTTTAGAGCCTCCCAAATTTCTTCCTGGCTCATCGTGCTGTGGTTATAGGCATCTCTCTACCTTTAATCCCAGAAAAGAGAAGCAGAACCCTCCTAGTTATCTCTTATACCTCCTTCCTTCTGTTTCTTCCTGTATAAAGACCAAATGCCATCCCAGCTGGGTTTGACCACCAATTATGACTAACACCATTCCAGGTGCCACCCAGTTGTCTGAATGGGCTCAAACTCTTTGTTAACCATGAACCATGATTTACCAGTGTGGGGTTTATACATCACATCACAAAGAATTTTGCTTGATTGGGTCCTCTGAAAAGAAACAGAATCCATGACAGACTGAACCAGTCAAGAGGAAACTAGTGAAGCTAAAGGAATGTATTTAAATTTGTGGACAATTTGTATAAATGCTGATTGCACTGTAGCAATATTTTTTACTTATTTCTTAGCTACATAACATAACATAACATAACATAAGTATAATGAGCAATGGTTCCCCTTTACTCCTTATTTCATAACATATGATGATATTCTTGGCAATTTAAGATTTATACTTTTTCAGGAGTAGCATTTAAACCTTGTCTCTTGAACTGAGGACTTTACATGCTTCATATTTACCTATTGAAGTGTGTAATTTTGATTTATTTTATATGATTACTCAACTATATTGAATGTCATGGTCCAAGTTCAGAGCTGAGTCTGAGACTAAATCAGTGTAATTGACACTTTCCACTAATGCCTCAAATTTCTTTCTTATACTCATTCGGCCAAATTCATCTTTGCTGTACTCTCCAGTCATAAATGGAGTTTATGTGAACGAAGCTGGGAGATTTAGCACCAGATTCTTGCTAACATCCAATGAGTGCTGAAGGCAGCTGACATGGAGGCAAAAGGGAAACTCACCTTTGCTCCTTGGCCACATCTATCCAGGTATGGCCCTTCTTGTAGTTTAAAGAAACTCTCGATGCAGTTCTAACTTATGCTAGCAGCCATTCCAGCAATCAGGGATTATCCGTAAACAGACTGGAAAGCAAGAGGATGAAGTAAGAGCCATAGTGGTGGTCCTACATCACCCGGGGATTCTCTTGTGAGGGAATCTCCGCCTCCTTGCACACTTACATTTAAGTTTGTTTTGTGCTTCTAAGACTGACACAAAGCAGACATTGGACCTCAGAAATATGTCCAATGAGTCACTCAGATCCACTTACTGATATGAAACTTGCAAATCTCCTTTGAGTTTTGCTATGTTGGAGTTTTATGCTGCAGTCCTTGCTATGGAAAACTTCCTTGGAATCCTTATATTAGTCTCTTCAAAAATTGCACAAATGAAAAAATATTTTTTTTAAATGTCAGAAGCTGTCATTCAATCTTTTTTGCTCCAAACCAGCACAATAGCAGTGTTAGAACAGCACAGGCAAACCAAGAGAAAATGCAGAGAAATAGAGAAGGATTTTTCCAGCGGAGGCAGCAACAGCAGCCTTGCTCCAAGCATCCCACCTCAACCCATCCAGCACAGGGCATTCTTCCAAGAAAGGGTCATTATGTGATAGATCATTCTCATATTGTGGTGATGCCACTCATGCTGTGCCACACATTAGCATGGATCTGCTGTTAGTACTGTGGAGCTGATCATCTTGTGGCAAAATGTACACATGCCCCACCTATAATTCAAGCAGAACTTAACCTGGTAAAAAGGATGATGAATGAAAGCTCAGAATGCATTAAAAAGGTACAGTTTCATCAACCTCTATATCATCACTTATATTGGAGTTAGTAAATTTATATAAATTGCCCTGAATTTCATTGCAAGGAATGCTCATATTATAATGGCGATATTTATATGAACTTTTAAAAATGATACTTCTAGCATAAACCCGATAAGAATGGAATATTAGTTATTGCAATTACTGAGACTTCTCAGTAGCAGCTTGCAATTTCACCATTTGCCATTTAATGACCTTTCTTATTTTCCAAATAAATGGCTTCATTTCTGTCACAGAGGTGCTTCAAATATTTTATTTATGATGAATCTCTGGGTACGCTCAGCTATTATAAAATTTTGCTCCTAGTAAATCTCCTCTAAAGCCTAAATAGTAATTATTGTTCATATTTTGACAGAACAGCTTAATAACATTATAACTTTATCTGAAGGATGTTATAAATCTACAATAATACTGGCCTATTTAGTCTATCAGTAAAGGATATATCAATTATTTTAGTACTGTCAGTGTTCATTTCTTTAGAGTGCATTGCCTTCATCACTATATGTTAATTGGAAACAATAGGACAAATTCATCTCTGCTGTAACTATTTGTTCATTCATTTCTTATTCGACTTGATATGGGTTTAAGTCTCAGGGGCAGTCTTTGAGAACACAGTGAGTGGTTCAGTATTGGGGCTAAATTTCAGAAATCAATCCAGGGCCAGGCCAAGTCAAAACCATAGTGTCAGAGCCCATTCCCAAATTAAGAGCATGAAGTGAGAACAAGGCCAGGGCAGCTCAAGATCTCTCACCAAGGTCAGCAATGATCTTAAACCAGGGCCACTACACCAGGCTCAGGGTCAGGAGCTAAGTCAAGCCTACCTGATGAGCCAGAGACTTGGGATAAAGGCAAATCACAGGAAAGACGACCGTCTAAGGCAGAACTCCTCATTGCTCAGACAACTCACAGCAATGGCTTCCTGGTTTATATGGGGAGTGCCAGTCAAATCAAGAATCACAGAGGCTGTCACTCGTGCCCCTTAAGGTGAGACTTCCAATTCCTCCTGGTAGCAACTGTACCTGAGCCTTTGGTGGTTACATGAAGGCAGTATCAACCTTGAACCCTACCGAGCCTGGTTCTAGAGCTGTGAGTTCTTACCTGAAGTTAGGACTTGACAACACTGAGTCAACTGATAGCAATATAGATTATTTATACTGAGTGTGCTTAATTTCAAAATACAGAGCCAAAGATTTTGAAGTGACTAATGATTTAGGATATCTCAGTTTTGGGCTGCCAACTTCTTCTTTTGTATAACTTAAAAACAGCAATAATGTCCAGGTCTAATTTGGAAACCAAATTAATAGCTTCAGGTAACAGAGTGGATGGCAGAGATAACATTGGAATAGGAAGATTTGGGACATTGGTTGATGAGGTGCTCCATATTTTGAAGTCTATTTCGACAGTCACAAATAGAATTGTGTCTTAGTCTCCATTTATGGAGAATGTGGATGTATCTACCATGTGATGTGCAGATGCAATTCAAAGAGGACCATATTTTCCATGGGAACTGAAAAGCCACTGAGTTCTTTGTGTGGGTCACTGCCGACGCTAGCATCCTTCCACCTCAGATTCATAGGCTATGTCTACACTTGCAAGTTAGGTTGACTTAAGGAGACTCAAGTCAACCTAACTTAGTCCCTGTCCACACAGGCTTTCATTAAGTCGACTTAAGGGCTTCCTTAAATTGACTTAATAAAGCTCGCCTGTTAGGTCGACCTAACACTTAAGTTGACCTTATTAGGTCGACTTAAACCCAGTGTGGACGCATTAGGTTGACCTAATTGGCTAGTCGACCTAACTGGCATCCTGACCTTCCTCCCTGGGTTCATGGCTCCAGGAAGACCCCACGCTGGGCTACCACAGGGAGGACAAAGCCCTGCCCACATTACTCCTCAGAGCTGGCTGCATGTCTCAGGAGAACAGCAGCAGCCAGCAGCAATGGAGGGCCCCAGCCTGGACCCACGAGGAACTCCTCACCCTCCTTGCTATCTGTGGGGACAAGGCAATGCATTCCTGGTTGTGGAGCAGCCACCACAACTGGGAGGTATATGACATTATCTCCCGGGCCCTGGCTGCCAAGGGGCACACCTACGACATCCAGCAGGTCTGGGTGAAGATTAAGGACCTCCGGCAGCGGTACCAGAGGGCCCAGGAGGACAGGTTGTGTAGTATTAACAGAAGATTATATGACGGTCTAGGTAAATAGAGGGTGTAGTCGCCACATAGCCCTGACCTTTAAACAACCCTGCATGTGTATAACAATTCCCAGATGGTGTCTAATGGACAGAAAGCTGGTACTGTCAGCTTTGAAATGTGTCTTATCAATGGGGATTGGAATGTCTTTTCTACCTCACTGCTGGGGACCAAGGCCATTATTCTTTCTTGCAGAAAAGCAAGGTAACAATTCTAATGACCCTGGGGTCATGCTAATGTAGTAACTAGGTGGGAAAAAAGTTAGTTGTATGTGTTAGTGTGTAAAAAAGTGTATATAAGCTGATGCTTAAACCCCTCCTCTTTGGAACTTCACTGATGGGACAACTGCTGTGCTGATCGCAGTCCCTGGTCGTCATCCCAGGTGGTGAGGACAACACGGTCCCACCAGGCGCTGGTGGTTTACCATGCTCAGAGGCGACAGGGCATGGGGGCTACTGTCAGCACGGCAGCTTGCTGGGCCAGCAGGGTGGTGGCGCTGCTGTCTGCCTCCGGGCTGTTGGAGTCCAAGAAGACTGTGATTCATGTGAAGAGAGCGCTGGGCCCTGCAAAGCAAGTGTCGAGCATCGTCCTGACAAGTTGCACGAACAGAGTGCGGTTCATGACCTCCTCATGCTGCCAGGCACAATGGAAGGTGCTGAACTCACTTCCTCTTTTATTGGGATTGGCTGGGAAATTGGGCCCTTCCCAGGTGCCATGTTGGCACACTTCCCATGATGCACCCCTCCTAAGTCGACCTAGCAAGTGCCTGCATGGACATGCTAGGTTGACTTGGGCTTCTGTTGTGGATGCACTAAGTTGACTTAACGTTTTTAGGTGTAGACATAGCCTAGACTCTAAAGTCAGAAGAGGCCAATATGATCATCTAATCTGACCTCCTGCACAATGCAGGGCACAGAACCTCACCCACCCACTCCTATAATAAGCATCTAACCTGCAACTGAGTTGTTAAAGTCCTCAAATCATGGTTTAAAAACTTTAAGGTACAAAGAATCCACCAGAAAGTGAGACATGGCCCTTATTACAAGAGAAGGTGGGAAAAAAAAAAAAAGATTCTTTGCCAATCTGCCTTAGGGGAAAATTCCCTCCTGACCCCAAATGTCACCTTCCTCACCATTGATCTTCAGGATTAAACTCCAAGTCTTGGAGTTCTTCTAATGCACGCCTAAAAGGTTTTCTAGATTTGAGTTGGAATTGTGGTATGTTATTTAGGTTTTTCAAGTAATGTAAAATTCTTGTTCCCACTGTCATGCTAGGCCTGAAAAGGCCAAACCATTTTGTAAAATACATGACCTGAATCTAACCTTTAAAAATATATTGCAGGAAAACACAATGGTAGTGTTATAAGTAGGCTAGGGCCTTGATATGCATGTGTATTGTTAGTAGTTACTTGATGATGTTTACATCTATTTGGTTAGAGGTTAGCAAGGTAAATGAACTGCTTCCCTTACTGTTACTATTATTCTATTAGAAGAGGTCAAAAGGGAACATTAACGTCTACATGGAGCTTTGATGTACCAATGTAAACTATTAATGGTGCTAATGCAGCTAATTATCTGTGGCACCCAAGAGGTAAAGGTTTTACTTCAAAGGACAATATACATTGATATTTTCCACTTAAGGAAATACCTGTGAACTGTCATCAAAGTCCACATGAAGAAATGACCTGCAAATGCCCACCTTGCTACAGCTATAAAAGGAAGCTGGGAACATAATCCCTTTGTCTAACATCTGTCCAAGCTTCTCAGGGAAAGTTTGGGCCACAGGATTGAGATCCCAACCAGCACTGGCTTGGAATCACCCTGCTAAGTCTCATAGGAGAATTAGAGCAAACTCTACCTTGAGCAATGTGGTCTACATTTCTTTGAACTGGATTTCTAACAACTGAAGCTGTGAGGCAAGGACCTAAATCCATGTAGGTATTGGATGTATGCCTAAGATCAGCAAACTCCAAATTCTTCTGAAAACCTGATATATTGAACATTCAAATCATCGTATGTATGTGATTATTTTAACCCTTTAACAGTACTCTCACAGTTTGTTTCTTTCCTCAAACAATAAACCTTTAGTTTTAGTTACTAAAGGATTGGCTGGCAGCATGATATTTTGGGTAAGATCCAAACCTATACTGTTCTATGTGAAGTGGCTGACCTTTTGGGGTAAAGAGCTTGGAGTTTTAAGCAATTTCTCTCTTTACCAAACCCAGTGGCCATAGTGGGGACCAGTGGCTGAAATGCAGTAAAGGGGGCTGAGTATGTTAGACAAGCTTTATATTAACTTCGCTTTGTCTGTCTGTATTCCCTGTGCTTTCCCACCTTTCTCCCGCAGTAATGTTTATAGGTTTTAATGGCAATCTGCACCCAGAAGAAAGCTGCCTAAGTATCTGGCCCTCTGATGCAAAGGTTAGGGTGGCAGTTGCTGGTTTGAAGCCCACCCGGGGCTGAAAAGCTGCTGTTCATAGGATTTGATCTATTTTTAGTCTTGATTGAAAAATAATATTAAAAAAACCAAATTTTTTAAAACAGAAGATCTTAAAACCAATGCACTAATGGGGACAAAATAAGTACAGAAGCAGTTCAGATTGGTCGGACTTCTTATGCAAGGCATTTTAAGCACCGTGAATGCATTTGTTTGCAAAAGGGCGGCTGGCCAGTGTAGTATGTACAGTGGCCATCCAACCTTTGGCAAACAACTTTAAGTCAACCTTGTTAAGTCAACTTAACAGTAGACATAGCCGTCCACACTGCCTTTAAGTCGACTTAGCACTATTCCCCGTCCATACTGGCTTTAAGTCAACTTAAGAAGTCAACTTAAGCCTTAAGTCAACCTAAAGAGGGGAAGTTAAGTTGACTTCAGTCAACTTAATTAGTGCCCTGTGTGGACGCAGAGTTCTGTAAGTCAACTTAAGTGTCCTTAAGTCAACCAAAGTTGCAAGTGTAGACATACCCTAAGGCAAGCAATGCTTGATAGCACTTGGAAGATTCAGACTGTAAGGAGGACAGTTGTTGAGGAAATTACTATAGTAATTTCTCCTTTCTTCTTCAGCATGCTGGACCTGATTAATCAGTGTACTTAAGCATATACTTAACTTTAAACACGTTTCTAAGATATGAATATGTTTAAGAATGTTGCTGAAACAGGGCTACAGTTTCTACTGTCTATCTTTCTTTTATTTCTTTTTCTTCTCTTTCTCACTCTCTTTTCCTCCCACCTCTCATTTCTCCTTTTTTGAAGTAAATGATAATTGACCCCTATGTACATGCCTGTCAGGTTTTTAGTTCAGTCCAGATTGTACATCACTTGTACCAGTAAAAGTGGTGAGTACATAGCAAAAACCATAATGGGTTTTGTATTCTTCTTGAATTATTACTCTGTATGGTAGTTTGTTTGGAATAAACACACACTATTCCTTCATCCTACCCCATGAACATCACTGTTGAAACAAATCGTGTCAAAATCTAAATTTGTTCAAATTAATCATGTTTAGCAAAGATCAGATGTTTTGCAAGATCGATCATCCCAAACATTTTTCTTATTGGTCTTCATTAAACCATTCACCTCTACCATTTATGCATTATCTGGGCCACCCAAGATAAGCACTCTTATTCAAAAGCACATGCATAACCATTAACCACTTCATTACTTTATTCAGATCTTGAAAGCGCCATCTGATGAATTTGATGTAATAAGTTCATGTAAATCAACACTAGGTAGGTTTATTTTTGCTTTTTTAAAAAAATCTACCTGCCACCAAAATTTCACAGGTAGTCAAGCCCTTTTAAGTTCCATCAGGAAACAACAGATCAGGGATCACATCAGAGTCAAGTTATATATTCATATATTTATGACATTATCCTTATGCTAGCTGGAGATTGCTGAAAACTGGCTTCATGATTACTCAGCACCTCCTGGGGTATGAGCAGATGCTGTGAAGTCTGACACTGTTTTGGAAGAGAAAGGTCTCTGAACAGAAATCACTGTTAGCCATTTATTAAAAATAAATTCATATTTTTGTTTAAAAAATAATTTGGGAAGGGGTTTTTTTTTGCATTTTATACCTCATTTGACAGTTTATATATTCATTTTTTTTATCCCTTTCCTATCCAAATTTAAAACTTATATCAATTTCCTGAAGGACTTGCTTTTTAATTTGCAAAGAAAAAAATGTGCTCTGCACTTCAAGGCTGTAATTTGAAGACTCCAAACAGTGATTCAGTGTCACAACTTCCCAGTGAAGTAGCTAGGCACAAATACATTATCTCCTGTTTGCAGATGTTGAAGCTGAGGCCAAGGGGGTAAAAAGGGCTTATTTGAATAGAATCCAGATTCTCATTACCCATGCTTTAACTTCTAAACTAGACCTCAGTGGTTAAGTAGGCAAATTAGCAATTAACATTGCCCAACAGAGGCACAGTAGTGTGAATTCATTGTTTCCTTAACTATAATGGGTTAACAACATAGTAAAAGCATGCCGATTGGTTAATAATTAAATCACACAGTGCTTTAACATCCTGCTGCAGAGAGTCACAGGAGAGTCATTAAAAAGCCACTTGTGGGCTCAGAACCCTCAGTCTGAGTATAACTGCTCTAACCATATGAGCTTGTTGAGTTGTACTGTATGGACTGCAGATTACTGTGGCATAGTTAGTGTTTTGGAACAACATCAACAAGTGATATATGGATCATAAAAGCAATAGTGGAGTGGAGTATATATGCAAGTATCTCTTGTTTCAAGATTGTTAACTTTTTGGCACCTGTGAAAGTTGAGCTGGGAAAGCTTACAAATACCACACTCCAGCTAGCAGTTTCCAGATATTTGGACAGTGAAAGAAGGCAATTTAGCTGCCATACCTCCATTGCTTACATGGATCCCTGTCCAGTGCTAAACTAAAATCTTTTGTGCAATCATTCTCCCCTCATGGTGAATGACAGATCTCACACAGGATAAAGAATAAAAAGAAATGGGAAGACCAAAAAGGGAAAATAAAAAGGAGAAAGCTGTGGATAATATTTCTTTTCCTGAGAGGCAGCTGCAGAATTTGTAAGAAGAGGGAAGGGTTCTAGAGAGCAGCAAATGGAATGTCGAGGATGAAGGTTCCATGGCAGTTGGTAAGCCAGTTAAGAGGGGAGTGACCCTTGTAGATGAATAAGTGAATACACTCTTGTGTTGAACTGCAGCACCTAGGGGGTCACATTTAAAGGGGAGTCTACCGAAAAATCCAGTTTAGTATAACCTAAGCTCCTTCCAGGCATTTCAGTGTGTATGTAACATCTACTTAGATTCATTCTAGTGTCAAGTTCCAAAGGGGTAGCCCTGTTAGTCTATTGCAGAAAAGCAAGAGAGTCCTGTGGCACTTTTAAAGAGTAACAGATTTAGCATCTGACGACGTGGGATTTTCTCCCACGAAATATCATGCAATAAATAAATCTGTTAGTCTTTAGAACAACAGAGTCCTGTGGCACTTTTAGTGTCAGCAAGACACTTGTCCCACACACATTTTACATGTGTGTGTGTGTGTGTGTGTGTGTGTGTGTGTGTGTGTGTGTGTGT
>ML685790.1:10277938-10332330 GCA_007922175.1 Pelusios castaneus | reverse complement strand
TGTGCATTACTTTACACTTATCCACATTAAATTTCATTTGCCATTTGTCATACACTCCCCTGCATTTAATTTCCTCCCACTCTGTAACTTTCCTATCTTCAAAGCGTCTGACGAAGTGGGATTTTCTCCCACGAAAGTTCATGCGATTAATAAATCTGTTAGTCTTTAAAAGTGCCACAAGACTCTGTCATCTTTCTACAATAGACTAACACGGCTACCCCTTTGGAAGATTTCCTGATGACTAGAAGAAATAGTTAAGGATCTCTTGTGCCATTACTTCAGGTTAATATGGTCAAATTCTCCTTGTTCTTTTTGAAATAGGTGAATGCCTACTCTGAGTAGATACTAATAGTGCTAACAGGTACTCAGAGGCTAATTGGGAAATTATTAGTGGGTGACTAACTGTACTGTGGATTTGGGCAACTAGGATTTTTAGATAATTGGAATTTGAAGAATGGGAATTATACATAAGGTTTGAAAAACTTACCTTTGGGTGGGGTTGGCCAATAGCAGAACAAAAAACAAATTACCAGCCATAAAAGAAATGAGTTCCCTTTTGTCTGTATCCTGCAGTTCATAATTAGATTTCTTCTAGCACAAATGAACAGAGTGAGTCACTTTTCCATGGCATTAAGCAAGATATCAAATTGCTTTCCATTTTAAAATCCAATCAGTTGAAAATGATCAGACTCTCAGCACTGTTAGAGTTTGTATGAATCAATTACATAGTGTATAAGTGAGGCTTTTCCACATACCAGGCTTTCTGTCTCCTCCACCCTCTGTAATCAACACAAAGTACATTTTGATCCAGAACATTGTATTGTACTGGACTTATCACTGTTGTCTTATCAACTGCTATACAGCTCGTACTGAGGAGTTTGAAAAAGAGCAAATCTGTTATCTTGCGGAATCAAGTCCAATAATACAAGGAAGGGTCTTTTGCAATTATAGTGAGTCTGGGCCACATTCATCCTTCCTATTCTACTGAAGTTATATCAGCAATGAATTGGGCCAGGAAAAGAAGAACCATTTCTGTAGTTCTCAGCTGAGCTAACTGAAGGATTGTGACAGGAAGCACATCCATGCACTCCTAGGGCATGATTTGTGTAACTTCAGTTTTGCAAGGTAATTGTATGATTTGATGCCAAATGCGCTATAACAGGTTCCTTTGTGAATGCTCACAACATATTCCACATGATTACCATGGTGCCATGTTTCCTACAGCAACATGTATGTATAGACAGTGCTTTTTTTCTGGCGGAATGCACCGGAACGGCGTTCCGGCACCTCCCGACAGCGTCGGCCTCCCGGCACGGGGCCAGGATCAGGCTCCGTTGCCGGGGTCTGTCTGCCCTGCCGGGGCCGCGTTCGGTCCCCGCTGGTGCTCCCTCCCAGCTGTGCAGGCTGCGGCCGGGCTGGGGAGATTTAAATCTCCCGCCCTGAGCATGCGCAGATACAGCGTGCTCAGGGCGGGAGCGGCCTGGCCGGCAAGCAGCTCTGCCGGCCATCCCTGTAGTTCCCAGCCTCCAGCCAGGTAAGGGGGCGCTGGAGGGAGGCCTGGAGAGGGGTGGGGGTGGGGACAAGGAGACGGGCCGGGTTGTGGGGTGGGGGTGGGGACAAGGAGACGGCCCGGGTTAGAGGGGTGGGGGTGGGGACAAGGAGGGACCCCCGCGCAGGCCGGCAGCCCCCACCGCCCCCTCCAGACCCCCGGGGCTGCTTCCTTTCTCTTTTTTCTCTTCCTCTTCCTTTCCTTTTTTTCCCCTCTTCTTTGTCTTCCTCTCCCCTGCCTTCCTTCCTCTTCCCTGCCTTCCTTTCTCTTCTTTTCTTCCTCTCCCCTGCCTTCCTTTCTCTTCCCTGCCTTCCTTTCTCTTCTTTCTTCCTTTCCTTTTTTCTTTTTCTCTTCTTTGTCTTCCTTCCTTCCTGCTCTTTCTTTCTTTTTCTCCTCCTTCCTTCTCTTTTTTCTTTCTCTCCCTTCTTTTTTAAAACTTTTTAAAAATTAATTTTAAATAAAAACCTTTCTTAAAATTAGATTTCAATTCCAAATTCATTCCAATTAAATTAATTAAACAATTAATTAATTAATTCTATTTACAATCACTTTATCTTCAATTAATGACTATAATTTCTGTCTTGTGAGTTTTCCCCAAAAATTTATTCTGAAAAAGTTTTTCACACGGCTTGAAAATTTTGCACACAAGCCACCAAACCTAGAGGGAACATTGGCTACTAGTTGTGTACACAACAGCAGGCCAGCAGGCTAACATCGGTCAGTCCCACACTCTGGGCCTGGCCGGAGCCCACAGCACCAACAAAAAGTGTGTGGATGCATTACTGCCTGCCACCCAGTACCCAGAAACACAGGCCAGCAGCAGACGTGATAGCTACACATTCACGTTTTTTTCTAATTATAATACGGCCCCCCAACAGTCTGAGGGACCGTGAACTGGCCCCCTATTTAAAAAGTTTGAGGACCCCTGCTGTAAGACCTCACAGGTTGTCTTTCAGTATATTAGCGGCCTGCATAGTTAATAAAACTTAACAGTTTTTACCTTGTATTTTTATTTCTTTGATATATTCAAAAATTTACTGTTTACTGCACTATTTTCAGTGTTATTTCTTTATGACACGACGGACATCAATAGGAGTTCTGGTACCTTTTTTTTAGAAAAAAAGCACTGTGTATAGATGTGAAGCATGTTACAGGGTTCAGACTCTCGGGACTCTCTCTAGCACCGTGGCTGGAGATTTACATGTCAATGGGGATGCTAATGCCCTCCCTGGCTCAGGTAGAAGTAAAGACAATCACACAACAGGACAGACAACAGAGTCCTGTGGCACTTTTAAAGAGGGGAGGGGCTGTCAGCAGTTTGTAAAAACAAAGACACAGAGACTGTGAGGAGAGAGAAGCTGCAGGCTTTTGGCCGGAGAAGACACCATCTTGCAACCAACTTCAAGCAAGATCGGGGCCCTGCCTGAAAACAGGCAGAGAATGGCTATAAAACACCGAACAGCCGAACACCTTGCATGTAATCTTGGACTTTGAGGTCAGTTTAGATAGAGATGTTAGATTAGTATGTGGTTTATACCTTTTATTTGATAGTGGTCACCTATGTTCCCTCTAAGCTGCGCAGGTGCGTGGCTGCACAGCAGTGAAGTACCCCCGTGCAGCCCAGCAGCCCCCACCGCCCCCTCCAGACCCCCGGGGCTGTGGCTTTGCCACGGCAGACCCGGCCTGAGCCCAGCCTCTGGGCTGGCCTGCCCCAACCCCAGGGCGAACAGGCAGACTCAGGGCCGGGGCATGTGCACGGGCCTGCCTGCTTCACATGGCCGGGGCAGAGGGTGGTCACGGCCGGGACGGGCTCCCGGGCTCGCACCTGCCGGCTGCCTCGACTTCCCGGCCCGGGGCCGGGGTTGGCCTCCGGTGCCGGGGTCTGCTCTGCCCTGCCAGCGGCCTTCCGGGGCCGCAGTCGGGTCCCCACCGCCAGCGGCCTTGTCTTTCCTTTTCTTTTCTTCTTGGCTTCTTTCTTTCCTTCTTTGTCTTCTTTTCTTTCCTTCTTTCTCTTCCTTCCTGCTGCCTTCTTTCTCTTCTTTCCTTCTCTCCTTCTTTCTTTGCTTCCTTCCTTTCTTTCTTTTCTTCTTTGTCTTCCTCTTCCTTCTTTTTCCTCTTCTTTCCTTTTTCTTCCTTCCTTCCAATGTTCCCTCTAAGGTTTGGCGGCTTGTGTGCAAAATTTTCAAGCCATGTGCAAAACTTTTTCTGAATAACATTTTTGTGCAAACTCACATGACAGAAATTATAGGCCTTAATTGAAGTTAAAGTGATTGTAAATAGAATTAATTAATTGTGTTTAATTGAATTTGAATGAATTTTGAATTGAAATTTAATTTTTAGAAAGGTTTTTATTTAAAATTAATTTTTAAAAAGCTTTTTAGAAAGAAAGAAAGAAAGAAAGAAAGAAAGAAAGAAAGAAAGAAAGAAGCCGAGGCCGCTGGCGGCGGGGACCCAAACGCGGTGCCGGAAGCCGCCGGCAGGGCAGAGCAGAGCAGACCCCGGCACCGGAGGCTGATCCTGGCCCTGTGCCGGGAGACCAAGGCTGTCGGCAGAGTGCAGCCAACCCTGGCCCCGTGCCGGGAAGTCGAGGCGGCCAGCGGGTGGGAGCCCGGGAGCCTGCCCCAGCCGCGGCCACCCTGCTGCCCCGGCCACACAGGGCAGGCAGGCAGGCGCGCGCATATGCCCCAGCCCTGAGCCTGCCTGCTTCGCCCTGGGGGCGGGGAGGGCCAGCCCAGAGGCCAGGCTTAGGCTGGGTCTGCCACGGCAAGGCCGCAGCCGTGGGCGTCTGGAGGAGTGGTGGAGTCTGCCAGCCTGCGCGGGGGTTGCGACGGCTGCTGCATGGCCGCACAGCTTAGAGGGAACACTGCTTCCTTCTCTTTTTTTCTTTGCTTGCTTCCTTTCTCTTACTTCTTTCTTCCTTCCTTCTTTTTAAAAAAGCTTTTAAAATTAGTTTTAAATAAAAACCTTTCTAAAATTAAACACAATTAATTCTATTTACAATCACTTTAACTTCAATTAATGCCTATAATTTCTGTCATGTGAGTTTGCACAAATGTTATTCAGAAAAAGTTTTGCACATGGCTTGAAAATTTTGCACACAAGCCACCAAATCTTCGAGGGAACATTGGTGGTCACTCCTGACTCATTTATAGTATGTTTCTTCCTTGATTGGCCATGTTCTCACTTGAAATCGTATGGTGGTCACTCCTGACTCATTTATAGTATGTTTCTTCCTTGATTGGCCATGTTCTCACTTGAAATCGTACTCTGATCAATCAACTAGTAGTCGTTTTATCTAAAGCTGTGTGGTCTTTAGAGGGTGTGGATGTGGAAGACTGGGCACAACCCACTTCTTTGTTAAGTGGACGGATTTGAGACTAAGGTTATTGGCAATGGTCCCAATCCCTGTAGGGCAGTGGCTCCCAGGGTAGTGTCTGGGACTGGGTGTGCTTGCTTGGGGACCAACGCCTGTGTGGCTAGTGGATTTACACCCACTGCCTGGGACCAATTACACGTTGGTGGCTGGTGTGGACTGACTCAGGAGTGAGTGGTCACCCAGCAGAGTGGGGTGAATTGGGGTTCAGGAGCGGGGTTCAAGTGGTCATAGCAGCACACCAGACTGGATTTGGGGAGCAGCCTGTCACAAGGATGTAATAGAGTCCTCAGAGGTCCAGAGAGTCTAGTAGGGAACACACCCAAATTTCTAGTTTCCTGCCTCCCAGTGGAAAGGGCTTTCACTCTAGTCCTTAAGCCTTGTATGGAGCTTATCTTCACCTCAAGCTTGTCAGTGTCGTTACCTTCTCTTTACTAAGGAGGGTGGAAATGGAAGTGAGGACTTATGCCTCTCCTGTAACAGGTAGCATGGAAAGCTTGGGGTCTCCACTCCACTGGGCTTTGACCCAGAGAGGCAAACAGGGTCCGATATGCTGCAATGTCAGAGCGGCCTCACTGAATCACTTCCATTTCCCACAGTGTCTCCAAGTCTACTACAAGATAGCAGAAGAGAAGGCAGCCCCCAACCAACAGACGGCCTCAAAGGGAGGCTTTTTCAACACCTTTCTTCAGGAGCCCTCACAGTAGATCTGTCTTCCTCCCTAACCTCTCCCTTCTGAGCTGAGTTGCTCCCTTTTAAGCTTTCTAGCCAGTTGGAGCATGCAGCTTTGAAAGACTGAGGTAACCTGGGTCCAATATTGTTCTTTAATCCTTTTGGCCCCAGTGTGGGTTTGTTCACCCCATCAAAAAAGGAATGGTTAGGTCTAAGCAAGTGGTCAACTATGGACAGATGACTGCAGTACCCCAGCTTAAAAAAAAAAAAAAGAGTGGCATCTCTATTGGTGCACAGCAACACTCTTTGGTGAGACTGTATAGTTTTGGATAATGTTCTGCACAGCATGCATCTTTTAGTCCATAGATCTTGCTGTGTCACACTGCCATAGGGTACTGTATGACCATGAGTCATCAGTTAATGACAGATGTGACTTTGATCGTGTTCTTGATGGGGCTTTTTTGTCCCTTTCTTTTGAGGGTGGATTCTTCTTGCTTTTGTAGGGTTTGTCTGCATTGTTCTTCAGCCGTTAAGCTAGTGCCAGCAGTTTGTCATCAGGACAGGCTGATGTTGGAGATTGATCCCATCAGACAGATGCCCTTCATTCACACATCCAAACTAAGTTAAAAATACATCTAAAAGAAGTTTTAGCAAAACTTAGGCTGGGCAATACAAAGTGAAGTAAACAATTTAAAACAGATGTTTAGTTACAATATGGAGTTACATCAGACTTTGGTTATGATGTTAGAGATCAAGTGAATGAATGAGCCTGGTATTTATCAATGAATAATAGGCATTATTGCTGATAGATATTCTTGATGAATTTATATCATAGAATTGCTTCCAACTTTAGTGCTACAAGTAGTTATTTAACCTCATTGTCAAAAATGCACACCTTATTTCCAGACTGAGTTTATCTAGCTTCAACTTCCAGCCATTGAATCCTGTCATATCTTTCTCTGCTTAGATTGAAAATCCCATAATCCAATATGTTCCACATGGCAGTACTTATAAAATATAGTCAAATCACCCCTTAATTTTCTCTTTACTAAATTAAATAGATTGAGTTCTTTATGTCTATAGGGCATGTTTTCTAATCATTAATCATTCTTGTGGCTCTTCTTTGAATCCTTTCCAGTTTATCAATATCCTCCTTGTATTGTAGGAATCTGGTCACATTAGTCGCGCAGCTTACAAACCAGTGCCAAATAGAGAGGTAAAATAACCTCTCTACTTCTACTACTCAAGATTCCCATTTATGCATTGAAACATTTCATTAGCTCTTTTAGCCACATCACATTGAGAGCACATGTTCAACTAATTATCCACCAGATCCCCCCAATCTTTTTCAGATCACTGCTTCCCTGGAAAGAAACCCCCAATATGTTTGTCTGTACCCAACTTACAAAGTGATTGGGAATTTTTGTGTCATCTACAAACTTTAATCTATGCTTATTTTATCATTTCTTCCAGGTCATTCATAAAGATGTTAAATAGCATAGGGCCAAGAGCCAGTCTCCGAAGGACCGCACAAGAAACACACTCCACTCAATGGCTACGTCTACACTGGCAAGTTAGTTCGAATTAAGGAGGCTTAATTTAAGATAGCTAAAGCCATGGCTACACTAGGCTTTAGTTAGTTCGAATTAAGGGCTTCCTTAATTCGAACTAATAAGTTCGAATAGGGATTCAAACTAAAGTCAATGTGGCCATGTTAATTCGAACTAATTTCTTAGTTTGAACTAACCGGCCATTGAAATGAATGGGGATTGCTAATTCGAACTAAGCAAGTGCCATGAACGGCACTTGCTTAGTTCGAACTAACTTTTTCTAGTTCAAATTAAGCTAATTCGAACTAACTAAAATTACTTTAAAATTAGTTAGTTCAAACTAACTAATTCGAACTAATTTTAGCAAGTGTAGACACAGCCAATGATTTCCCCTTTATACAAGTAAATTTTGAGACCTATTAGATGGCCAGATGTTAATTTTATATTGTTCTAGTTTTTTCATCAAAATGTTAACGATATCAACTAACAAAGAAATGTGTTAATCTTCACACTACAGGCAGAACATGGTTCAATAGTTTTCCAAGTTAGGGCCTCTATGTTTTTTTAAATGAAAGATTAAGTTACCCATAGCACTTACATAGCCCATAATCAGGCAGCCCCAGCACCCATCAGTTCCATGGGCTCCAAAAGCTAGCGCTCAAGTCTGTGGCCCCAATCCTGCACAGATTTATACAAATGTTTAACTTTATGCTCATTACTCCTATTGAAGACAGTAGGACTACTGAAAGTGAAGCACTAGCATAAACATTTGCAAGATCAAGACCAATGAATTTCGCTGAAATAGTTATGTTGAGGTCCAAGGTGTTACCGTGGAAATTCAAAAGCAAGAATTATTGCTGTGTTCCTAATGTCAGAGTAAAACTAATTAATAAAAGCTTCTAGTGAACCCAAACACATTCCTCTCAAGAAAGATTTTCTGGAAGATGAACACAAAGATATGGCTTTCAATTCCACAAGGGCTCTATTTTTTTTTAAATGTAGTATTTATGGGGAATAAGCAGATAGGGAATGAATTTGCCAAAATGAGATATTTGCTTGAAACTTTGCTTCCTTTGATCGATCTGCTATTATGTACATGAATAAACATAGTAAATAAAAGGGAGATGGGGAAAAAAGTTTAACTATGTATGTGCAGGATAGGGAAAGAAATTAATTAAAGAAGAATTTTTATGAGGCAGGATTTTGTGTTTAGCAATTATACTATAGAAATTATATAAATTGCTAGCAAAACGTACTGTAAAAGCCTATTTAGCACTTCTCAGCATTCCACTCAATATGAAAGGGACAATCAGTTTATCATTCTCACCTGTGTTAATCTTAACTTCAGCATGAGTCTATTAACTTCAGCTGAGTTACTCCTGATTTACAAGAGAAGAATCAGGATCTTTACCTTTAAAATACTGTTACCCACCCCCCAAAAATGTATATAGTTGACATAAAACACTTCAGTTTTCAGTGAGGCAGATTGGCTGAATACATGCAGTATTGAGTATTGTTTTCGAATCTCCAAGATTCTTTTCAGAAATTGTGGTTATTGGAACATTGTTCCATCAAAATGTTAGCGTCAAAGTGACAAATTGGTATGACCTGGACAAAGGAAGTGACAAAGCCACAATGTAGAATCACACAAAAGTAATGCTACTGGCAGGAATGAGGACCAAATTCCAAGCTGATGTAGGTCAGCATGGATCTGACCCTTGAAGTAGGAGACCTGAAACTGTCCTATAGGAGATTTCTTGCCCTGCAGATTGAATTCAATAGAATATTGAGTTATTTTAAAACAAAACAAAACAAAAAAACCCCCCACACACCACTTTCTCTGGGACAACTGAAATTGTAAGAATGTAGGTCTGTGCCACTTCACCAGTGTCCTGCTCATTTTGGGGGCAGAATTCACTGGCAGAGTAATAAAAAGCAGATGCTTTCCAAGCCAACATCTTGTCTATATTGAAAGGTAGAGGAGCCAGAGGATAGAATCCTAGGGTGCGTCTACACTTGTTAATGAAGTCGACTTAAGCTTGCTTAAGTCGACTTAATTTACCCTGCATCTACACTACACTTTCCTTAAGTTGACTTAAGCAACTTGCTTAAGCCGACTTAAGGAAAATAAAGTCGACTTTATAAAACCTGGATTTAATTCAATTTAAGGCTTAAGTTGACTTATTTAAGTCAACTTAAGCCAGTGTAGACCTGGAGTAGCCCTAAGTCCACTGAGGGCTACTCCAGGACTCCACCACTGCCCTCCCTGCCGGGGGGGCACAGGGGGAGCCTGGAATGCCCCCCCACAGGGCAGGGCCGAGCCCTACCCACTCTGCCCCTATGCCCTGCCAGGGTTCCTGTCCCTCTTTGCCCCATTGTACCCAGGTACAATGGGGCAAAGGCTGAGACCTCTGGCACTGGGCAAGAGGTGCCCCCCCACCCCAGTGGACCTGCCCTAGGTCCCCCTAGCCCCTAGAAGTCGACCTAGGTGTCCAGTGTGGACGCTCTAGGATGACTTGGTAAGTTCCCATCAAAGTCGACTTAAAATTTAGGTGTAGACTCACTAAGTCGATGTAACTAAGTCGACTTAGCTAAAGTCGACCTAAAATTTCAAGTGTAGACATAGCCCTAGAAATGTAGGGCTAGAAGGGACTTTGAGAGGTCATCTCATCCATCACTCTGCAACGAGGCAGGAGCAATATATCTACACCATCCCCAACAGGTGTTTGTCTAACCTGTTCTTGAAAACTTCACAAAACAGGGATTTCCCATCCACCCTTGGAAGCCTATTTTAGTGCTCAACTAGCCTTATAGTTAGAAAGATTTTCCCAATAACTAGCCTAAATCTCCTTTGCTGCAAATTAAGTGGATTCCATGTTGTGATACATTCAGTGGACACAGAAATGTTGATCACTAGCCCCTTTATGATGGCCCTAAACATATTTGAAGATTGGTATTGGGTCTCAAGGACTTCAGGCTTCTTTTCTCAAGACTCAATATGTCCAGTTTTTAAACCTTCCCTCATAGTTAAGGTGTTTTTAAACTGTATATCATTTTTATTTGTTTTCACCTGGACTCTTTCCAATTTTTCTATATCTTTCTAGGGCAGAGGTTCTCAGCCCCTGGCCCGTGAGCCAAAAGTGGCCTGTGGGGCTTTTATAAGTGATCTGCACTCCCCTGCCACTAGATTGGAGCTGGGCTGAAGCCACCCCGTCCCAAATCATGGCTTGTAGCCAGGCTCTGGCTGCCCACTTCCCTCCCTCCCCAGCGCTGGGCTTTCTTCGGCCGGGTAGTAGCAGCAGGGGCCCCTGGTGAGAAAAAGGGAGGTGCTAGCCAGCCCAGGAGTGCTGAAGAGAGCTGGGCCAGGGCCATGGCTGAGCTGGTTGCTGCCTAAGTGAGGGCTGGCAGTGGTGTCCCAGCCTGGTCCTCGAGGAGGGCAGGACACCATGGAGGGGAGGGACTTGGACTGGAGTTGGCCCACAGGGAGCTCTGCACTGGGGCCGGTTTGGGCTGATCTGTGCCTGATACTGCCCCCTGATACACCCAGAGGAGCTGAACAAAGGGGACTCGCATCCACCTAGGACTGGGGTTGTGTCCCTGCTGCAGCATTGGCATTGGGGGTGAGAGCTGGGCCTGGTTCTGTGGGGGACCATCTGAGATTCCAGGTATTCATAGGCATCCAGCCCTTAAAAAAATTTTTTAAAACCCTTTCCCTAAAATCATGTTCCTGATAGTTATTTTCTCAGCTGCTTCCTAGAAACTGTATTCATTAATGTAATAACTGTGTGCTAAACCCAGAATTCCCTTTAATAAAAAGTTTTTCTACTATTCAAAGATGATTTACCTTTGCTTTCATTTAACATTGTTTTTATAATTGGCCCCTTTGATTAAATGTATTAATGTGTGTGGTTAAGAGGAGAAGGAATAGAAGTCTAGATCAGGGGAAGGCAACCCCTGACATGCATGCCAACAGTGACACACGAGCCCATTCGGAGCAGCACTCGGCATCCTCTGTGGTGCCACAGAAATTGCCACTCCTGCCACTAAAAGACACTCCAAATGGCTTTTTTTCAGGGGCGGCTGCAGTGTGGAGATCCATGCCATGTCCATGCCCCGGACCTACCATATAAAGAAGCTTCCCAGAGCTGCTTCTTTCTGTGGTCACTCCAGGCAACTTCTTTCCACGGTGTGCCTGGAGATAGGGGTCTCTGGGCATGCTGCCGAGAGGAGCCACTCCAGGTGGCTTCTTTCCACGAGTGGGCCATTGGCACCAGCTGAGGGATTAGGAGGAGGGGCCGGCACAGCGGTCGGCAAAGGTTGCTGACCGCTGGTCTAGATAGTGGTGTAGTAAGTCATTATTGTAAATTCCTCAGGTTACTATTTGTATAGAAGCACAGTATCATGGCTCCACCTTACTAGGATACAAAATTTTGCAATGCATAATGCACTCTCAGTCTGGCAATTTGCCATTCATTCATTCAACAAGTATTGTTCAAGATCTGCCATTGGACAAGAATGTTAACTTCACAGCTGTTGACTGATATTCAAGAAAAGGTGTTGCCTCAAGGTGCAACGAAAATAATGTTATGAAGCTCTCTAAACAACTCAGGCACTGTATTTCATAGAGGATTACAAGGTTGGTTTTCTAGACTAAACATTCCTAAAACACAGCATTCAAAAGTGGAAACCCGCACTGCTTGCTCTCAGAGAAAAAGAATGTTCTTGGGGAACCTAATGGCGATGAAAAGCTTTGCACCTAAATGCTGCTTTCTAGACAAAGAATTAGCTAAGAACTGGACTTTGGCAATTTTTAATAAGGGAGAAATGTTAGCTTTGAGCTCCTTGGGAAATTGCAAACATGTAGTTTAGAGTAAATAAAAAAAAAAAAATCTATATTCTCTTTCAGCCAAAGTTCATTTTAAAGAAGACAATTCTAATAATGATCTCAAGTAGCTGATTTCAGTAGATTCCCTCTGATTTACACTGGTGTAAGTCCACTTTGTTTAATTTAAGACAAACTGACCAGCATATGGTAAACATGTCAGACCTGTTTTGATATCAACACTAGCAAAAAACCCCATTGCTTTAAGGTTCTGAAGTGCATACCTCACTTTAAGTGTATAAGTAGCCCTGTAGAACAGAACTACTCAGTTGCTTTAAGTTCAGTATAGACTCTCACAGCAAAGAAAAGCTGGGTCAGCTGACAGGAGCTCATGAGGCTCAGGCTGCAGGGCTGTTTCACTGCTATGTAGACTTCTGGGTTTGGGCTGGAGACTGGGTTCTAGAACCCTGTGAGGTCTGAGGGTGCCAGAGCACCAGCTCCTGCAATGGTTCTCAACCTATTTACCATTGTGGGCCATACTGGTAGTTCTCCACATATTATGTGGGCCTCGTTCAACAATATATATACCTGCATGACCCTAAGGATGTCACATAGGCCAGGACCCCTTCCCCAATCCTAATTCCCCTTAGTTGAGCCTGCACTCATATGAGCGGTTGCATGAAGACGTGGCCTTTCTTAGAGACAGAAATGGAAGGATGGCCTGACACCCTACACGTGGTGAGGGTTAAGATAGTCATTGTTTTTGCTTCAGGCACAATTGCCTTTGTTCAGTGAAGATTAATGGAATGTCACTCAGATATCGATAAAATATTCATTGCTAAATGAGAATTAATGTGTTTTTTAAAGCCACATTCTTTAGCATGAAAACACATATCAGTTATTTCTCGACGCAAGTACATTGGCGCTAGAGTTTCACTAATATTCCCCACTGGAATTATACAATCATGGACAACAGTAGTTTGGCAGCTCTCAGACGAATGCTAGCACCAAAATTTCCAGTTACAGATTAATGGATTTTAATGTACTGCAGTTGCCAACACGGTTAAACAAACTTGTATGAGCAGTGTCCTTATAACAGCAGCGTAGTTCTACACTCTGCATTCATTTGAGTTTCAGTTGTGTGGCAAATATGATTGCTGTTGATAATGGAATATGTTAGAGCAGAAAAGTATTTTGCAATATACAAGAATGCATTCAATATTAGCTCACAGGGAATCAGTCATTATCTGTGATTAATGACTGGCTGGTAGCAAACAACCCAAAGCAAAGCCAAGATTAATGTTGTACTCAAACATCAGCAATTAAAGTGTGGCTTAGCACACATATTTGTAAATCAGCTGCCATCTAACTTATCCCAAAATGCAGGTCATATTGTGAAGATGCAATTTTTTTTTAAATGAGTATCAATAATTCTAGCATATTGCTAAACTGAACATCTAGCCTGCTCTAGGGGGACTTGTTTCCCATTTTGTGAGTGAACAGCCTACTGCTAGTAAAACTGTGCTGAAATAGGCATATTTTCACTGGGAGGCATTTAGAATATTACATATTAATTAAAAATAAACAGTAGAAATCCATTCATACAGATCTCTGATATTTTGCATCTTGGTTTATTCAACTTGCTTGCACAGCATACTGCACTTTTTCTAGACTCTCTTCCAGTCTTTTTACATGGAGCAGTAAAGTGAATTTGATAAGATAACAAGCAAATAACGTTTCAGAGATCTTGCCAGAATCATTTCCGTAATCTAATGTCTTTGTGTAGCACACAACAGGCAACTTTCTGCAACTGTGGGAGCAACAAGGAGAGAATTCCAAGATCCTGCATTTGGTCTGTGAAGCTGGAAATTAAAGTACTACCATTCCCCACCCCTTAAACCTTGACTGATTTACATTTGTAAGTGTGCATAAGAGCCCATTACACACGAAGCTGCTCTGAGTTGGGACAAGAAGATAGTGATTTTTGACTGATGTGATTGAAGCTGTGGTTTCAGGCAGTTGATTCAAGCTACCAATAAAGTGGAAGCCTGTTTACTTACTGCTACTGAGGAGACTCGAAGAGGGTTTTCGCTGAGGACTGGGCATCCACTAAGAATCTATTTGTTTAGATTTATTCCTATATTAAAAAACAATAAATCTATCCCAAACATCAGGCACTTTTAATATATCTTTAAAATCATACCAATGAACGCAAGACTGAAGGACTTGCTTCTCTACTACCAGATTAAGTTAAGAGTAAGTTTGCTCAACCCAATGGAGTTACATCAGTGAAAACAGATCCAAGAAAAGAATCAGGCCTAACAAGTCTACACCTCACTCATACCGAGAATGTATAACTACAGTAAATCAAGTCTTGAGAACTGCTACATTACATTTGGATTTTATAAAACTTGAAGACTAAATAAAAATAAGTCTGCATTATGGCTTCTCAAAATTCTACAAACAAACCCTAATATTTTGGCATCTACCAACATACTCAAATGGCCTCCCCACCATAGTATCTGAGAAACTCACAATCTTTAATTCATTTATCCTCACAACACTCCTGAAGTGCTATGATCCCAACTTTATAAGTCTGGAGGAGCAGAGAATTGAACTTGAGTCACTACCCACTTACTCACTGAACCATGTTTCCTTTCTATCTATTGATAATCAAAAGATGTATAAAAAGACACTAATAAATGTGGTACTAACTACATGGTTAGTAATTAAATCAATCCTCACAGCTACCTTGTTTAACGTCCACCCCCGGGGTGTTGCTCATCGGGGGTTGTGAGGGGACAAGGGTTCTTTTGGCCATAGGGATAATAGCCCTATTTTTAATCCGGTGACTGAGTGGAGGCCTTCGTAGTTATATCAGAGGTCAGGAGGAATACACAATAGAGGGTTGAACCGATCCAGCCAGTAACCCAGACTATCATTAAGGGAACTGACAGCTGTTCCCATAGGGGAAATAGTGAGAGCGAGAGAGGGGCACAGGGGGTTAATAGTGACAGGGGAAGTATCAAAGGAATCAGGAGAGTTATGAATAAAAAGTATTTATTCTCGATTTTCCTGCTTAAAACAAGTACTCTGGACAAGATATCAATTAAGCGAGTTTCAATAATCATATGATTGTAAAGTTACACTGTTTTACTGTTATGCTGCAGCAGGTCTTAAAGACAGAAGTAAATGCGCATTGAGGGTTTAATTGCTAAAGCTATCCTTATTACACTGCTATTGCCCCTACCTTTAAAGGGTATTGCAGTCTAACCTACCTGTACTCCCAGGCCGGGGTGCTAAACTACTTGGTCCCTAACCTTATACCTATCCCCCCCCCGTACTCTCGGGGACCAGGGTGCTAAACTCCTTTAGCCCTTACACCAGGACTCGGGGTGCTAAAAACTTCAGTTACTGTTTCATATACCTGTAGCTACTTTGAACCAGCCTTCACCGAGACCTGTTGCAGTTTCTTAATACTCACCGAACTCCTACCGACGTGTCAGTTCCGTCACTCACGAGGAATGGGTCCTGACCTTTCTCTGGTGGCCTCGTACCGACGTGTCAGTTACTCATTCACAAGGAATGGGTTCTGACCTTTCCCTGGCAATGGATAGAGCCCACTGGCTATCAAGGCCAAGACCTTGGGGCGTCTAGACTCTAGCGTGCCTTGGCTACAGACAGAGGCCACTTGCTTTCAAGGCCGAGACCTTGGGGCGTCTTGCCTCTGTCTTGCCCTACCGCCTGATTCTGCAGTCTCTGGGGCTGGTATTTATGGGGTGGCTAGACCCTCGTACCCCTCCTGCTTTGTTCCTGTGGTTTTTTTACACAATTTTGCAGGGAGCTCACGAGCTTCCGTGCGTCTTGGTTGCAAAGCATTTTGAGCTAGCTCACTGCAAGGTAAAAATGGGAAGTCCGAACTCTCCTATTTTGGAGACAGTTAGCAATTGCAAAATTGTCTTTGACAAGCAGTTTTTGCAAAGCAGTTTTTGTAAAGTAGCTGCTTTTGCTGCAGGATAATTTTGCAGAGCAACGTCTGAGTTCTTGGTATAGGTTCTGGTGAGCTGTTATTATTAGACCTTTGAAGATTGGTTCAGGCTTGGACCTACTCTCACTATAAACTATACTATTACTAATAAGCATACAAAACCCCTTATCTAAACCTACTTTCTACAATCAATAAGTTTTAAGCTGTATCTAACCCTCCTCATTGATGAGCAGATGTTATAGGAATTTCATATATCGCAGCCTAATGGATATAGAAGATGGAATGGGCAAGAGATGTCTAGATATTTTTCCTCCCCTTCTCTCCATGGAGGTATTTAAAGGGCTGAGATTGTTTCAGATTCATACTTGAGAAGGGCAAGGCTAAAGTGAATGGCTAGAGAGCTGGCATTATACCCCACAAAGCCAGAGAAACTCTGTGGGTTAGTTAATAGTAAGTCAGCATCAGTCTACCCATCTCCAGCTTCCGAAAGGAATCCCTAGACAACCTTCACTCCTAGCAGTACAAACTTCCATACACAACAGCTTGATGGCTAGAGAGTAATCAAGAACCCAGTGTCTCACCATGTTTGTATAGTGTCAGAGCCTTGCATTCCTCTCACTTAATATGCCCCAAACACAGGAGTTGACAAGTGATTGTTAAGACCTCCTGAAGATTGCGATTGAAAAAGAATCATGAGATATTTTGCTAAAGAGACTAGATCATGATCTTTGGCCTGTCTGCTGAATTCTAAATGTCTCTGGCTGCCAATGTTACCAAGTGTCACAAGTCCATGGGAAGGTGATTTCAGCATCTCCTGGAAGACCCAACCAAAACTGGGATCCAATTGCACTATATAATAGTGCCATCCATCCTAGAAAGCTTAAAATCTGGTGCAAAACATAGTGGTGAGTTTCTGAAGGACCCACCAAACTCGGAGACAAAAGATACCAAACATCCATTAGATGGAACAACTTTTAGTTCTATCCAGCTCAGGAGGAATTAAAACTGATCTCCCCTCAGCTAGAAGGCCCTAGAGTCCATTAGTACTCTCTTGGGTCAGCCAGTCCCCTTGAACCCTAATGTTCCATCTTTAGGGAACAGGCTAATTTTATTTTATTAAGTCAATTCTGACTTTTTTTTTTTTTTTTTTTGGAGTAGACACGTGCAGTCTTCTAGTCTTGAGAGAAATAGGCAAAATCCTCGAAACCCTTTCTCAAACTGTCACATCCAGGTCTTAAAGGAATAGCTCCAAAATACAAACCTCAAATATGCAACAATAAAGCCGATATGAACAGTGTCCAAAATCACCTCCAGGTTCCGTGATTATAAAATTGTTCAGACGATGACTCCCAAGTCCTGATACATATATGAATAGTTTTTTTCACTGCCACGTGGATCAATCAGTACAGCACAGACTTCTGCCACTTCACTTATAAGGGTAATGAGAAACAAATAGAGAGATGGCATTAGCTTCTATGGGGATAAACCTTTACCAGGAGACACTGCGCACATTTTGCTGGTGGTTTACAGAAGTATTCGTGAGGCAGCAATGGAATGCCAAGCATCAAGAATCTTTGATTCACTTCCTGGCTCTGGGAGCAGATCTAGCAGCTGCAAACATCACTGTCAAATGTAACAACTCTCCTGTCTGGCTTGTTTGTGGGATTGAACATGGGATTTTGGGAGATAAAGCGTACAAGTTACTAACACTCAAGCTAAACAACTTGATCCCTTAGGTAAGCAACCCCTGCCACCTGTGCCAACAACGGCACCCATGCCCATTCAGAGCAGCACGTGGCACCTTCTGGAGTGCCACAGAAACTGCCACTCTTGCTACCAAAAGCCATTCTGGTGGCTTCTTTCAGGGGCAGCGGGGGCACAGAGGGTCCCTGCCATGTCCATTTCCCCATGTGCCATGGAAAGAAGCTGCATCCCCAGGCACACTGCCACGAGGAGACACTCGGGTGGCTTCTTTCCATGGCATGCCCAGGAAGCACTCCCCTGTTCTCCTTCAGCCATGGCCACCGCCAGATTTTCAGGTGGTTGCCATATTTTTTTCAGTAGCTGGCACCTGCTGAGGGTGAGGGAGGAAGAGCTAGCAGGGGGGTCAGTAAAGGTTGCCAACCCCTGCCTTAGTCTGTAAAAGGTGGCAATAATAAACCACTATAATAGCCACTGGAGGGTGACACAGAACCACACTGTGAATATAGATCACAGAAGCACCTAATCCAAACTGCTTCTTGCAAATAACTAAAATACAGAGTTGTGAGATAATTCAGGTAAGAGTTGGATCTAGTACATTAGACACTGGGGTCCTATTCTCAATTCTGCCTGAGATAGCATCATACTGGCTTTCAGTTGTTTTAGCTAGTGAATGGCTAGTCATTCCCCTGAGATTGCAGTGTGAGCTCTTGCTCCATCGTATTTCCTTGTTCAGTAGCCCTCAGCAGTTGTCAGTGAAATTGCTGGGACCAAAATTCACAGTTTCTGGGTTTTCAGTTCAAAACATCTTCTGCCTAGATGACATGGGGAATCTCCCTCTCCCAAGTTGTGTGATGGCTGGACTTTTCTGCACCATTGCAAAATTGCCTGCAGCAGGTCCCACACCAACACACTCCTGCATCATGACCTGTGGAGAGCTGCATATGCCAGGAGGGAGAATCCCGAGTAGGAGACGTATCTGTTTCCACTTCCTTGGCAGCAGCTGAGCAGCACAAAAGGTGTGGAACAGAATAAGAAGTCTGCCACTCAGTACTCAGTGGCCCTTTGACCCCCTGAAATATTACATTCAACACTCAGACTGAGAAGATTGGATACAATTGACCCAATAAAAAAGCAGCCTCTAACACATATGCAGAACTCCCCTCCCGATGTGTTGGGAAAAAACAGGAGTCAGGTTGTAAAAAATCGTGAGTTTAGCTTAAAAACCCAAGCGATGTTGAAGACATTGGCTTATTTTTATTTGCCTTCCCATTTCTGAGACTTTAGGGTGCACTTGGATCACATTTTCAAGCTTCTTTCCATAACAGACTACAGATTTATTTTTTTAGAGAAACTACTAACTGAGAAATATAGTTTAATATATTTCCAAGAGCCAGGGAACATAATTGGGAGTGAATACAGTGAGGGGTGTTTTTGAAACAAATATGATTTGTGCTCACATTACCGAACTGGAAGAGAGTTTACTATCAACATAACAAACAAGGGCTATGTCTACACTGGGTAATTTAAGTCGACTTTAATTAAGTCAACTTAACTAACTTAAGGTAACTAAGTTAAGTCGACTTAGTGTGTCTCCACTTAAAATTAAAGTCGACTTTGGGGGGAACTTACAAAGTCAACCTAGAGTGTCCACACTGGATGCCTAGGTCAATTTCTAGGGGCTTAGGGGGACCTAGGGCAGGTCCACGGGGGCAGGGGGGCACCCCTTGCCCAATGCCGGGGGCTCAGCCTTTGCCCCATTGTACCTAGGTACAATGGGGCAAAGGGGGACAGGGACCCTGGCAGAGCATAGGGGCAGGGCTCTGCCCTGCCCTGTGGAGGGGGGGGCATGCCAGGCTCCCCTTGTGCCCCCCCGGCAGGGAGGGCATTGGTGTAGACCTAAGTCGACTTAGGGCTACCCCACGGCTACACTGGCTTAAGTCGACTCTAGGGAGTTGACTTAAGCCTTAGGTCTAGTGGAAAGGAGGTTTAATAAAGTCGACTTAATTTTAATTAAGTCAACTTTATTTTCCTTAAGTCAACTTAAGGAAAGTATAGTGTAGACGCAGGGTAAATTAAGTCGACTTAAACAAGCTTAAGTCGACTTAATTTACCAGTGTAGACGCAGCCAAGGAGTCTTGTGGCATTTTTATCAAATCAACATAACACTTCCTGGCAAGTGGGTATCTATACACTAAATGCTATTGTATTAGTCAAGCAGCACAATTTAACTTTGCTACCGATCAATAACTTTTCGATTACTATAGCAATAATATAAGTGTAACTGGACTAAAGCTATAAAATGCTTTCTATATCAGACTACTTCCCCAAAAGCAGTCAATATTTTAGACATGTCTCTAATAGATAGGGATTAGAGCTTCCATAGTTCTGAAGCATGCAGATACTGAAGGCAGTAAGAATAAACACTTTTCATCTATAAGCTTCTATAATAATATTAAGTCTTTTCCTTATTATGCTTCTAGTTTTCTTCTTTCCCTCAAGTAAACCAGTTTTGCTTTCTATTTATAAGGATGTGACTTTCTTCTAAGCATAGTCCAGATATTAAAATATCCACTTTCTCCATAAATAACCTCCTGCCCCCCTGAAAAAAAAAGAAGTGTGCTGCATATCTTCCTGGTACCTGTAGCAGTCTCTAGCACCAGACAGGCACCGCCTGGTGGTTACTCTGGTGAATTCTCAAGTGGTCCCCCTACAGGCAATCAGTGCTCAGACTTTGTACATGCCAGACTCAGCCCCCAGTCCTCTTCTGGGATCTCAGCTCTCCAGCCAAGACCCTCAAGTCCACCCCTTCCAGGATCCAACTAGATCCTACCTGCCCACTTTGCATCAGTGGCCAGGCCTCCTCCTTTGACTGCTTCCCCGTGGTTGTAGTCCAGCTCGCTCTGGTCCAGCCCAGTACTTAAAACAGCCTACGAGCCAGGGAGCTGGTGCCATTCCTAGTACAGAGCAGCCAAACCCTGGGCTGCTTTCCTGTAGCCCCAATCATCTGCAGTTCCTCACTGCCTGTGTCCAGTCGCTGTCTGCTCCTGGCTCCCCATACCTGGACTGCTGCTCAGGCCTCTGCTGCTATCCGCCCAGGTCAGGAACTCTGGCTCTGCTTGTCTGCTTCTGCAGCCCATATTCAGAGCTCTCCAGGGTATTGACTAGCACAGCCAGCTAGCCAAACAGAGGACCTTCTCCCTCCAGCAGACTGAGCAGTTTGCTCTGCTGCTGCCTAATTTATACTGCCTGCTTGCCCCTGATTGGCTGCCACAGCCAGGCCCCTTTTTAACCCTTGCAGCACCGTAGTGGGGCCCCTGCACCACTACAGTACCTGAAAGAGAGCAGCTTAATGTTTCATAATGCCTCATCCTGAATTCCTTGCCCAAATTTCCCACTGACTTCAGTAAGAGTTTGAGTAGCACAAGAAAAGTAGGGCCATGCTTCTGTGAAAAAGCAGCTTACTTCTCCACTGATAGTGGTGGATGCTGCCTGAGTTTACCTACTAAATACAATTGCCTTCAGGCTAGTTGGGTGGTTTGTCCCACCAGTCAGATCAAAAAGTCCTTGCCATTAAAGGCAAACACTCCAAATGAAACAGATGATTACACTGAAAAGGAGACCTTTAGCCTTCTTGGACCACACCCACCCTGCTAGGTCTGTGCTGTTTTCACCACTTATATCCAAGGGGTCATACAGTCCCTCATCCTCCCTAGGGGAAGCAACTCTGTCCTTCTCCTTTAGTTGCAGGTTTTTCCATACCATAGGACAGCAGGTATGCTCTCTATACCATAGGTAATATCCCTGGAACCTTACACCATGAATAAAGCTGTCCAATCCTCTCAAAATAACCATACTTCACCTTTCCAGGCCTTGTTGCAACCTTCACCTCTTCCACGGAAACTAAAAGTATCAGGCTTCTTTTCATCTGGGAGGAGATCATTCATAGGTCAGAGCTGGCACTTGAACATTCTTAAAGCTGGCTTCCAATGGCAAAGGCCCTTTAACTAAAGAGTTGCCAAAATAGCAAATGCTGTGAGGGACCAGAATAAAAATCTTTATTGCATTAACAGTTGTACTCACAGATATACCTGAATTTGAATTTTGAAATTTCCTCATGTAGTTACAATTTGAAAATTATAACATCTCAGAGTGAAAATTGAGTTCTTAATTCCACACATATATAACAGACAAGAAAGGAAGCCAAGATAAAGCCACTCTATCCATATAAAATCTAAGGCAAATTATACCTAAAAAATAAGACCCACAAGGCTGATTTTCTCCTGAATATTCTGCTTCCTGTAAAAATAGTGCCTGGCTAATACAGGAGTGTTAGTGCAAATGAAAAGTAAAGTTAGCATAGTGTGTTAAGCCTCTATACATGACCAGTGTGAACTGGATTTTTTTCAGAGACTTGAACAGATTCAGTCTGAGCTGGGTGCTCATGAAATTGATACATTATGGTCCCTTCTCTCCTGACAATTTCTGCCTGCTATATATTAAACTTTTTGTCTTGCCTTATTTGAGAAGCCTCAAACCATGAATAAGTTTCAGAAATGATCTCTGCCAACTCTCTCACCCACACATAGGGATGCAAGTGGTACTCACCCAGCCGCCGGTCTTCTCTGTCCAGGAGGTCAATAGTTCATGTCCAATTGTGTGAGGCAGCTGAATCCATAGAAATCTACATCACAGTTGTCAGAATTCAAAAGCATAGTTAAGCACAAGTAAACATACATAAGCTCATGGTAGGCCTCTTCTCCAAGGCGCCTCTGAGGGGTGTCCAGAAGTCTTTATTACTTATCTGAAAGCAATGGTTCAGCATTCATGGTCTCCTTTCCTTCAGGAGAGGGGTCAATGGACAGTGGTCAGTTCCTATCTTCCACCAAGTTCTCCCAAGAAGCTGAGACTGAAGGCCTGCTCTCTCTTTCCAGTCTGCCAACAACTGAGCTGGGCTTCTCCTTGTTATATCCTCCCTCCAGGCCTGATGTGTTGTTCTGGTGCAGCTAGGTGGGTCTGCTCTGGCCTGAAGCAGTTCCGTAACCCTCATCTGGAAAGTGTGTGGTTTGTATATCCTGTCACACTGTAGCAATGCCCCTGATCCACACTCTTCTGTCTTGAAAGTTAAGAAAGGTGGCATATGAGTTAACACCTTGCTGATATGAGTGGGGCAATTCAGACCTCTCTGAGTTATCATTCCAATCTCTCTGCAGACATCTCTGTGTTAGTTAACCTCAAAATTCAGAGCTCAGTGTTTCTTCACAACTGTAACAGCTTGACACTATTTTTGAGATTCTGGAGCACAAGACAGTAGGTTCAGGGAGGTACTGATGTATGGACACATACCTTGCCCTTCGCCTATTTCATTTACAAGAACTCATGGCCTAGGACAGTGGTCTCCAACCTGTAGATCACGATCTACTTCTGAACAGCAGTTGCGGTTAAAACCTATGACCCTTGCACCATCTGCTGGTGAAAGGTTGGAGATCACTGGCCTAGGACATTGACAGTCAGACAGAAAAACTATCTTTCTTTGTCTCTTCCCTCTCTCTCCATATTAGAATTCGTTCTTTAGCTTCCTTTACCATAGTATCTAAACATTGGACATGCCACTGTATTATACACAAGGAGTTAAGTTTTCAAAAAATACATGCATGGTTGTACAATTTATGGCCACAAGCCAGTTATCATGACTATAATTAAAGAAATTATGTGTGCAAATCACCATTTTCATGTGTAATGAGCCATTTGCACGTGCAGTTTGACTGTGTGCAAAATCATGGTAATTGTGTGAATATGTTTCTGAAACCTTAGACCAATATACTATCTGGTGACAGTGTAAGTGGTCCTGCAAGCCAGGTGCAGAACTCAGTAGGTTTTCCATAATTTTAAGAATACTAAAAGAATCTTTGGTGTCTATGATCACGTGCTTCACAATTTGACTGTAAGAATCCTGACAAGAGTAATCAGGACCAAAGGTCAAAGGAGGGCCATCCCTGAGGCTGAGAGTAGTGAAGAAGTTCCAATCAAGTCAATACCACAGAGCAGAATCCAAGTCAGCTTTCAGGGCCTAGGTCGGGTGGTGAGGTCCAAAACAAGGCAAGGTCAAAGCCAGGCATTCACAAGCAGGAATGGTCTTGAAAGCTACAGGAGATCCATGCTGTTGCCTGAACACTTTCTTAATGACATTTGGGTTTATTTAGGGCAAGGAGTCAATCAGGAACCATGGAACTGCTGCCTATCAGACCCCTCGAGGTGGGATGGCTCATGGTCTGTGTCCACAGCAGGTTATGAGCAGTGCAGAACTAGCTGGTTATAGCTGCTGCTGCATGGCAGCATGGAAGTGTTTGTTACTTAGCAGTCCTGCAAACCTAGGGCCAAGAATTTAGGCTTTCTATTGACATCTGTGCTAGTAGTAGTAATAATGTAACTCTTATAGACCTACAAATGCTGACAAAAATCTATGCTGCATTCTTGCTTTTTATTTATTTTTAATGAATTTGCTTTGTCTTTGTCCCTCTTTTGTGTTTGCTTTCACTAAATATTCTAAATGCATTTATTATCTTTTTCAGTTATTATATAGTATCCCTCAAGAAGTGCCAAAGTATTTAAAAATAGAAACAGGACAATAGTCAACTCTGTCTTCCTTCCTGCATTCCAGGCTGTTAAGTAAAATAAGTAAAGCCCTGCGCAGATACAAATCTGTGGATCCACATCCAATCTGCATCTACAAGAAATGGTCCACGGATAACTACATCACATCCCAGATGCAGATATATTGTGCATATCCATGGCTTTGCAGAGCCCTACTCAACTGTAGAGCCCTGCACATATACAGATACGTAGAGCCACATCCAATTTGCATCCACAAGAAATGGTCCCTGGATGCATTGCAGATATCAGAGGATTTGCAGGGCTCTAAAAATAAGTCAAATAACTTGTTTAGTTTATAGAGTATATTATGAGCGTGAAAGAGAGAGAATGAGTGTGAGAAAAATTAATGAAGGAAGGAGAGCTAAACTGAAGAAATGAGTTAAGCATTTTATTCTGCAAGTGGTTAGTTTTTACTAGGAACACAGGAAAGAAGTGACTCACCAGAACAGTAAGCGAAATCTCTGTAATACACTCTTGCCTGAAATTGTTTGAGAAGGAGCCAAGATCCTGGAAGCTGATAGATGGCCTGATTTTCTGTTAGCTTCTTGATCAAATTTCTTTAAAAAGCTGGTTGGACCCCAGCTGGTAATTTACAAGGTCTCTAAGGTCTACTACTAGTTGAACTTTTGCATGTTTCGGTATGCTTGATAGATTCCCCTCATCAAGGGCATTCTAGAAGAAATCCTGGTGTTCTCTCTTACCATCTGGAAAAGCAGAGATCACAGTAGCAAAAATATGTGCTCCCGGACAAATTCTAAAGTGAATGGGATAAATGTCTGAAAGAAAAGCTTTGTGGCTTTGTTCTACCTCTTGGCTTTTTGCTTTTGGTGACTCATGAATGAGAGAAACAAGCTTATTGCGGGGTTCATATTCCCTTGAAATAAGATGATGACTCCTTGCAGTGGGAAGTGTTGTGTTTTAGAATAGAATTGAGGCAGTCTGAATTTTTGAAATAATTAATGATCCAGAAAAAGGTCTGGGGGCAAAATTTAGTTGCCCCTGTAGCTGAGAAGATGTATGCCTGTGGCATAAGACTGAATAAATGATGGAATCTGGCAGAACCAGATATTTTCAGGGCTAAACCATGGTGTTGATTTCTTCTTGTCTTGTTGCAATGGACTGAATTTTCCTTTCCATCCTCAGGAGGCAGTGATCGGAAAAAGATGGAAGCGGGGGGAAGGTTTGGATTCATGCATTTTGCATGTCTCAGTTTAAGGATTCATTCCAGGATACTGACATCTGTGTTTGTGGGTACAGAGACTACCTGAATTATTTAGGCCTAAATTTTTAATGTGATCAGAGATTTTGAGTACCTCCACTTCTGGTACCCAAAGAGAAACATCTTACAAAGGCCTGATTTAGAGAAAGATCAGTATGGGTGCTATTTGAGAATCAGGCTGCTTTAAAGGTGTCTCTGTTTTGGGGTGCCCCACTTGAGGCCCCCAAAATATCTCATGTCACTTTTGAAAATTTAAGATATAGTGCTGTTATATTTACACGGTAATGTACTGAACCTAAGATTTCTTTCTGCTCCCACTGAAGTTTTTCTATAGCATTCAAAGAAGGAAGATTGAGCTGATAGACGAGACACCTACCATGAAGAGTTTAATCTAAATGTTTGATCTCCAGCAGGCCAACATTTAGTTGGCAGCCCATATAAGGCAATCAATTTTACCTCACCCAAAACTTAGCTTTGCACATGCAAATCTGATAGCTTCCCCTCCCTAGAAATTTCAAGGATGCTTATCAGCTTCCTAATACTCTGGTCCATGCTACTCTTCAAGCTACTTCTGAAACCCCACAACATTCAAAAAATAGTTCATGCAGTTTGTAAAATTCAACTTCATGAGGTTCACACACACCTAGTATTAACTGCAGGGGGGTCAGACTGAACCAATTCATAGCTGGCTTTTGCCACCTTTTCTTGAGCGGCCCCATCAGTTGCTGCAGAATCCATGTTTTCTTTTTAAAAAAATATTGTAACTATAAGGATCAGAGGATATTGTGAACGTATAGTGATGCAAATACTAAGCCTGCAAACAGAGAGAAGTGATAGCTTTGAGGGACAAGTGCCCTCTCACATAGCTCCATGGGCAGAGAGAGAGAGGTAAACACAGAATTACTGAGTTTCTTCTGTCCTCAAGATTCACTGCTTCCACATGCAAATGTCTGGTGGTGAGAACTGCAAGGCATGGCCTATGGGTCCACCTCTGTGTAGATTCACATGTCTCCCAGTTAGGGATACACAGCCAGGACCGTCCTTGGGGGAAGTGGGGGCAAGCAGGGCAACCGCCCTGAGCCCCGTTGTTCCACAGGCTCCCCCACTTCTGTGCTGCCCATTCCCCGCTGCCTTCAGCAGCAAGCCGAAGGCAAGGGGCAAGGCGGGAGCATGTAGCCTGGCCTCTGGGCTGGACCGCCGTACTCTCAGAGCAGAGCAGCTGGCCCAGAGGCAGGGCAGGAGACCAGAGCCCGGCCCCTGGGCTTGCCTGTCCTGCCCCTCATAGGCTGATTGGCACTGGGCCCTGCAACCCCCAGAGATGGTCCTGTACACAGCAGCCCCAGTTGCTGCTACAGCCTATGGACGGTACTATGACCAACTATGCAGCCAAACATCAGCAAGACACTAGGTTTGTGGAGGTGTGGGTCTCCTTTCATTCAAAACCAACTTTCTCTTTGGAAAGTGAGTTTGCTTAAAGTTTGCATTAGGCAGAGTGAGAGTGAAATATTTCTCATGGAGTGATGTGAACTATCCAATTCACCTCAACTACTCAGTGCATATTAACACTGAAGCCTAATTCGGACAACTTAAATGTCAATACTCTCTGTGATTTTCATTTGAGGAGAAACATTTGTGACCCACACTCAGTGTGGCATTCTGTCCACCTATGGATCATATAGAGGTTGATGAGCCTGCTACTGGCTTGATTAATAAGGCAGTCTCTTTTAGCTCCCTAGAGACTCCTGCTTTAGCTCTATCTAGGGCAGTGGTTTTCAAACCTAGAGTTGGGACCCAGTACTGGGTCTTGGCACCCCCTGCTGCCGTCACCAAAAAACTGGAATGCATTGCTTGAAGATGTAATTGTTGGGTTGCAGACATTTTTTTTTCTGGGTCCCAAGAAAAAAAGTTTGAAAACCACTGGTCTAGGGCTCATATTCAATCCGCATTGACTATGACCCACCCAGGAGCATCACATCTCAACGGAGTGACAGGGGCTCTCCTACCCATGCCTGTCCCAGGACAGGGCAACACTTGAGATCTAGGCACACACTGAGCAGAGCATCAACACTGACCCTTGACATGCTAAGAACTGCTCCCTTATGCTCCTGTGACTTGTGCTGCGTATGAAAGTCATCAAGGTCTGTGCTGCACTCAGGGGAGGTTTGGTGATCTATACAAGATGTCTCAGATAAACATAGGAGTAAAATCCACCAAGCAATAATTTACCTCTTGTCTGTTAAATGCCCAAACTGCCCCAAATTCATGTTCAACTCTAGCTGGCTTAATTTATCTGGTGCCAGCCATGTGATTACCATGTGTTAAAGCAGATGGGATTACAACTTGTTTGACCTCATTATATATTCCTAGGAGAAACTCATGCCACAGTGTGTCTGACAGGAGCCCTCCATTTATTTGCCTCTTACATTATTGCTAATTTAAACACAGAGAACTATTCCCCATATATGTATTTTCATCAGTTTACCATCTGTGGTAAAAACAGACCCTTTGTCCTATAGAGCAGCAGCCGTAACCCAGGTCACTGAGGCAATGCACATCTCAAAACTAGACTGAAGCCAGCCGAGTCAGCACAGGTAGCATTTTGGTCTTCCCAAACTTATTCATTTAGAAATTACCCTTATGCCAATTCCCAGTAACACTAGTGGGATATACAGTTTCTGGGGCCTGAGTCCCTGGTTCCTTACTTAAAAGACTAAATAAAAGATGTCTGTAGGATGTTCCATTTGTTGCAATTCACAGAGTTTCCTCTCCCTTATGCCATGTTTTTCCACATAGGGAGAATGAAAATGTCGCTAAGACGTCAAAAATTGCACCTAGATTTACTACTGCACTATTTTATTACCATTGTAATTAATTGTGATTCTTCCGTAAAAATAAACAAGGAGTCCTGTGGCATTTTTAAGGACTAACAAATTTATTTATCACATGAGCTTTTATGGGTAGAATCCCACTTCATCAGACTCATGAAATGGAGGTTACAGTATGAAAGGAGATGTGTAAATGCAATAAATAGTGTTATTGATCAGTTTGCATTCCTCTAACATAGACAAACCAGCAAAATCTGGTCTTGGGAGCATCTAGAGTACTAAGAACTGTTGCTCTAAAATAGTTTAAACTTATACAGGCTATGGAAGTGACAAGTTTGGGTGATGAGGGCAGAGAACAAGCTGTCCGATCACAACTCCATTAGAGCTTAGCTCACAGAAAAGTATTGTCATTCCCTTCCCAAATGAATGGATAGTACAACAATAAAAGGATATGGGGCTAAACACTAGAATCAGGAATATAATAGCGTAAAAAGAAGGAAGATATGAGCATTCAGCACAAAATCAAGAAGTTGAAAACAAAATTGATCATGGAACCAAAAGACATGAGAAGACATTTTTGGATTCTTGTATATGAGCCTGGGTAACAAACCAGAGCAACTGGAACTGCTCCTTTGAGAACGTAAGAATGGATGGCCATAGTGGGTCAAACCAATGATTCCTCTAGCCCAGTATCCTGTCTTCCAACAGTGGCCAATGCCAGGTGCTTTAGAGGGAACGAACAGAATGGGTAATCATCAGGGGATCCATCCCATCACCCATTCCCAGCTTCTGGCGAACAATTCCTGCCCATCCTGGCTGATAGGCATTGAGGGACCTACTCTTCATGAACTTATCTAGTTCTTTTTTTGAACCCAGTTATAGTCTTGGCCCTCACAACATCCTCTGTCAAGGAGTTCCACAGGCTGACTGTGTGTTGTGTGAAGAAATACATCCTTTTGTTCATTTTAAACCGACTGCCTAATAATTTTATTTGATGATCCCTAGTTCTTATGTTATGAGGAGGAGGAGTAAATAATGATTCCTTATTTACTTTCTTCACACCAGTCATGATTTTATAGACCTGTATTACAATCCCCCTTTACTGTCTCTTTTCCAAGCCCAAAAGTACCGGTCTTGTTAATGTCTCCTCATATGGAAGCTTTCCCATACCCCTAATCATTTTTGTTGCCATTTTCTGTACTTTTTCCAATTCTAATATACCTTTGTTTTGAAGGGGCAACCAGATCTGCATGCAGTATTCAAGATGTGGGCATACTATAGATTTATAAAGAGGCATTATGATATTTTCTGTCTTATTATCTATTTCTTTCCTAACGATTGCTAACATTCTGTTAGCTTTTTGACTGCTGCTGCACACTGAATGGATGTTTTCATAGAACAATCCACAATGACTCCAACTTCTCTTTCTTGAGTGGTAACAGCTAACATAGACCCCATCATTTTATATGTATAGTTGAGATTATGTTTTCCAATGTGTATTATTTTGCATTTATCAACACTTAATTTCATCTGCCATTTTGTAGTCCAGTCACCCAGTTTTGTAAGATCCCTTTGTAACTCAATTCAGACCTGGTCTATACTTACAGGGAAATTAGGCAGCAGTTGTTGGGAGTTGTTGAGAGTTAGCTTACATAATTTATTTTGACTTTCTAATTCCTCTTCTGCACACTGTCTCCTCTACGTTGTGCTGACAGGAAATGCATTACCCATTGATACAACACTATGCTTTTTGGGGAAGTGGTATTATTGAATCGCCTTCCAGATTGAATGAACAGGTCTTCACTTCTTCTTTATCAATTTGAATAAATTGATCTGATGGTGGCGAATTTTCCACAATCAGTGAAGACATAAGTCCAAAGGAGATTGAAGGTAACTGTCTTGAGTAGTTTTGTATCATTTACAAATTTTGCCATTTATGAGCATAACTTTGATCTAACTATAATTATTATTGAAACCTGATAGGATGATTCACAGTACTAGATTATTTACATTAATTATTATATGCTATGTAGGAGGGATCAAGTGGGCAAAGGGAAAGGCATTCTATGTCAAAAATGGCATTAGCTGTTTCCAAGTCACTGATAACTAAGAAGAAAATGATCTTGAATGCTTATGGATCAATCTCCTCACAGATAAAGCACAAGATGCAGTATTAGTTGGTATCTTCTGCAGACTACCAGATCATACTAAAGCACAAAATGGCCACCTCCTTACACTACTACCTATAAGGCCTAGGGAAAAAAGATGCAAGATTGTGGGAGATTTCAGTTTCAGTGATATATGCTGGAGGTCTCATGCTAAATATCTTTGGGATTTATAAACACTATAGATTACAATTTCCTAACTCAAAAAGTGTTGCAGTGAACACAGGGATATTCTTTACTGGACCTTATCTTAACAGATAAAAAGGAACTGATCACAGAACTAAAAGTTAATGGTAGCTTAGGGTACAAGCTATCATGACTTAATCACATTTATAATGTGCAAGCAGAATAAAGTTCAAACCAGTTATATATACTTAGCGCTTTAATAGGTCCAGTTTCACAAAGCTGAAAACTATTATGAGCTAAATTAGTTGGAAGAAAGAATTTAATCAGAAAAATATGAATGATAAATGAGAATAACTTAAAAACAACTTAGTAGGTTGCCCAAAAAGGCACTATCACATAATTGAGGAAGAAGGTTGTACTAGCTAAAAAAACTGACCTGGTTTAGGAGAAGGGAGGCAGCTATAAAAATAAATGTATCTATAACAAATGGAAGAAAGAGGAAGTTGAGAGTAATGAACAGAAGTCAGGAATTATAGAAAATTGCTATGGAAAGTAAAGGGACACAAGGAGATATCTATGCCAACAGAGTTAAGTATAATAAGGAGGTGAGTTTTTTTAAAACAAAAAGATATTAGGAACAAAAAAAGTCCTGGAACAGCAGCATTAGCGCATTAGTAGATGGAAATGGTAGAATTATCAATAATAATGAACAAAAATAAGTCTTCAATAAATATTTCTATTCTATAGTTGGGAAAAATAGATTATTTAGTCTAATCACATGGTGATGATAATATACTTTCTATTACACTAGTATCTCTGGAGGATGTTAAACAGAAACTACTAAAGTTGGACTTTTTAAAATCAGCAGGTCCAGATAACTTACATCCAAGGATTTTAAGTGGCCAAAAGAGCTAATGCAATTCTGGGGATGCAAGCACAGGCATTCAATAGAACAAGAAAGGTTATTTTACCTCTCTATTTGGCACTGCAACTACTACTGGAATACTGTGTCCATTTCTGGTTTCCATAATTCAAAAAGGATGTTAATAAGCTGGATAGGTTCAGGAAAGAGCCATGACATTGATTAAAGTTTTAGAAAACATGGTTAATAGTGATAGACTCAAGGGGTGCATTTATATTGGCAACTTAGGTTGACTTAAGGACACTAAGTCGACCTACACAAAGCCATGTCCACACTGGGCTTTTCTTAAGTTGACTTAAGCACTTCCTTAAGTCGACTTAATAACACCACCTCTGAAGGTCAACTTAAGCCTTAAGTTGACTTAAAGTCAGTGTGGACAGGGAATAGCGCTAAATCGACCTTATTAAGTCGACTTAAAGCCAGTGTGGACTCTGTTAAGTCAACTTAAAGTTGACATAACTTTACAAGTGTAGACATAGCCAAAGAGCTCCATCTAGTTAGCTTAACAACAACAAAAAAGATTAAGGAGTGACTTGATTACAGGCTGTAAGTATATACATGGAGAACAAATATTTAATAATCGGCTCTTCAGTCTAACAGAGAAAGTTATAACATGATCCAAAGATTGGAAGATGAAGCTAGATAAATACAGACTGGAACTAAAGCATAAATTTTTAGCAGAACAATTAACCATTAAATGGACATGATGTATTCTCTATCAGTGACCAATTTTAAATCAAAATCGGATGTTTCTCTAAAAGATGCACTCTGGGAATTATTTTGTGGAAGTTCTATGTCCTCTGTAATACAGGAGGTCAGACAAGGTGATCACAATGGTTCCTTCTGGCCTTGGAATCTATAAATAGAGAGGAAAACAAGAAAGACTCAACCAGGGCATTTGGAACAACATACAGCAAGTTCAACATACAGTTCAAACAATATGCATATTTGGCATGCAAATAAAATCTCTCTCCACATTTCAAGCAGTACAAATGTGTAAGAGAATCTCGCTTGATATTACTGTATTTTCCCAACACAGTAGCCTCTTATTTTGCCACCTGCTGTTGTATATATGGTGAATAAAAAGAGTTATTTGTGCAGAACATAGTTGGAAAAGTTTCGAGAAGAAAAAAGTTGCACACAGCAGAAGTAAACAGAGTGAAGAACAGAATTCCTGAGCATCTGTTCCCATATTGTAAGGTTTGGCCTCTTGCAGCTTCAGTACACAATTCAGCAGTGCCAAGAATGGACATGAGACAACAGAATGTCTCTGCCAGGAATTAGGAGAGCAAGAAAGCAATTGTCTTAGAGGCCATATGCTGTAAATAGACTAGGATGACCTTTACAGATGTTTCTAGAAGGCTCAATACACTTAAGGGGTAATACTAATACTACAGCTGCAACCGGCAAGTTCTTCTCAAACCTTTCAAAGCATAACATGCTGAGCTGGTAAACTGCAGCACAAACCTTGCATATCTAACAAGACTGATCCAATTTTCAGTGGTGCTAATTACCTATAGCTCCTACTAAAGTCAGTAGGAGTTGTGGGTGCTTGGCACCTCTGAAAACCAGTCACCTTATAGCAAATATCTTTGTATTCTTTGTAGAGAATGTAGTGCTGGTGAAAGGCGAATGGCTGATAACATAGCAGAATAATCTTCTGTGCATTCATCTAAAAGGAACAAGCAATGCAATTGTCCAGCTGGGCACGGACGTGGTTTAATTAGCGCACAGCTTTATTCACTTAAAATGTTAACTTAAAATATCAGTTTGGTCCCAGACGTCCCATTGCTGGAACTCCACCATCTTCCCTTTGCATGAGGTTAATTAGCCTATAAAAGGGGTACCAGATGTAGGAACCCTGAATCCCACTTCCTCTGGTCTCTTAAGGGATGGGCTAGTAAAAAGAAGATTCACTTCCTGCTATATATACCAAGCATAGGAGCCCCCACCCACATTTCTCTGCTTCCTAAGGGGAAGCTAGAAAAATGAGTCCACTGTACTGTCCACTGTAGGAGCCTCAGATCCTTCTTCCTCAGCTCGCTTATGGGAAGCCATTCTTGAAATCCTTTTCCAATCCCTTTTATTCAATAACCATATTCCTTCCATATCGAGTGCTTCATTGGACATCAACCACAAGGAGTAAGTAATTTAGCTTGGCTGCCTCCCTTTACGCCCACTGGATTCTTAGATATTTATTGATGGATTGAATCCTTAATATCAGACAAAAATATACCTGTTTCTCTGTAAGAGAAGTGTACCCCATCCTCCCTGAATAACTCAGGTGCCCAGTAAAATATGTTCAGATGAGGAATTACCAAACCTTCTTGGTTACATATGAATTTAGTCATCTCCCAATTCACCTCTCCTGATCATACTGACCAGTAAGGGGCTTTCCAGCCGCCCCCACATTGTGCTGCAATATCAGACCAAACAACACAACTTGGAACAGTTTGTAATAAATCAACCAATTCAGTTCCCAAAACAATGAATTCTAGCATGTTCCATGTTCCTCCTTCACTTTATCCTGGCTAAGGATGGCCAGGTTTAAGGCAGACTGTGGTTCATTAGTCAATAAGCTCACAGCCATTTTTACAGTTTTTTTTCACCAGTAGGCCCCATCCAACAGATCCATTGTCAGGATAGATGCTGATTGTGCCTTACAGTGGAGAAAAAACTGTAATCCTGCATTAACTAGCATCCTCAGTAATGAGTGAGCGTAGGTGGTTATATAGTCAAATTAAGGTTTATAAAACCCAACTTCACACAGCTCTGATTCAAATTCAGCTGTGGTTTTAGCATGCAGGACAATTAAGCAGACTTTTCATTTGGTACACTTCTTCATGCACTAGCTTCATATTTCCTGCCATAGGATATCGCTGACTTGGATTTTTTAAAATGTGGCTAATTTACTAGCAAAACTGAAACAAGAACTTGTTTCAGTCCTTAATGGCTTGTTTTTGACAGGTGCCAAGTACCCACAGCATCAAGTGAAATTGAGAAGCACTTTGGGCGTTCATAACCTGTCAGGGTCAGCCACTACATGATAATATTTCAGATCACCTAAGTGCTGCACAATCTCACCATGACCTATAGTGCCATGATCACTTGAGCTAGAAGTTCTTATTTATAGCAGTTTATTAAGCTTGTCACAAACTAATTTAAATTAATTCTATTTGGTCATTTCCCAGCTAATAACCATATTTTATTAATTGAATAATTGACATTCGTGGTGATGGTCAGATTTGGTAGCCTATCATTTTCATTTAACATTAATCTTAATGAGCTTCATGGTAGTTAATCAGCATACTTACTTTTTTATGGAAACAGTCATACCTCTTGCTGAAAGCATGACGTATCTGGAAACCAAGAAAAGTGCCGGCTAAATGGCAGTTTCACAGCAAGCAGTTAATTTCTCAACAAAATTTAGTTGTTTGATGTAATGACCGTAAAGTCTCTCTTTTCGCCGTCTGAGTTGTAAAGCCTTATGAAGAATTATATCTGATCTATACTGCCATACTGGGTTGATGGGAGATATACAAGCCACATGTTATAGCAACGCATATCTCCTGTCAACTTACTTACCCTGCCTTATGGTGGCATCTTCACTGGGCTTTGCTGACTGGAAAAGCTCTCTGTTTGACACAGCATTACACTTTTCTGAGGGGTGGAGTTATTATATCAAATGAAGAGCACTTCCAGGATCAATTTAACAGGTTTTCATTGCTTTTTTTCCTATCACCAGCAGTTAAGAACAATTTTTCTCCCTCCTCCTTGTAACAACCTTTTAGGTACTGGAAAACTATTATTATGTCCCTTCTCAGTCTCCCTTTTTCCAGACTGAACAAACCCATCTCTTTCAGTCTTCCCTCATAAGCCAAGTGTTCCAGACCTTTAATCATTCTTGTTCCAGACCTTTAACCATTCTCCATATGGAGAGGCTTCTCAACAGCAGAAGAGAAACTAGAAAACAACATGATAAATTCCAGGAGAATGTACAGCCTAAGCCCCCAGCAAAAGCATCAGACAAAGCAAACCTGAAGAAGGCAGCCATGATAATTAATAGAGGCCCATTGTTACCCTGCCTGTTTTTTTCTATCCCATTATCCCACTCCCATTGCTATAAGCTTTCCAAGTATTGTCAGCACTAAGGCTATGTGTACACTACAAAAAGTTAGGTCAACTTTCTTAAGTCGACCTAAAGTTGATCTTATTAAGTTGACTTAACAAAATGGTTTCCCTGAACAGGGACTTAATAAGTTGACCTAACTGCCCTTACGTCAACCTAATAAATTGGACTTAAGCGTCCACACTGTGCTTAGGTCGACCTAAGGAGTTGACTTAAGGGTTAGGTCGACCTAACTGGTGGTTCTTATTAAGTCGACCTAACCTTTCATTAAGTCAACTTAAGGAATTTCTTAAGTCGACTTAATAAAAACCTGGTGTGGACAGGGACTAAATTAGGTTGACTTAAGCCTCCTTAAGTTGACCTAACTTGTAAGTGTAGACATAGCCTAAAAGAGTCAAAGTCAAAAAAAAATTGAAAGTAGCCTAAAAATAATTAGATGTTTTAAATAAAGAGTCCATTGTGGGTTTAGACTGTACAGTTGAAAATTCAAACCTAAATGCATACAAACATGTATGTACAAATACACAGCTCCCTGACCCACCCTGTTCCCCTATGTGCCTGCCCCGCAGCTCCTCCCTATCCTAGCATTCTATACACCCTGGCTCTTCTCTAACCCATCCCCTCACCCTGCACCCCAGCTGCCATCTCAGCAGTCCCCCACTTCCCCAGCTCCCATTCCCTCCTGAAAGGCTTCTGCAGCTGCCATCTATCTCCAGCCCACAGGGGCAGGGGCTCCTGGACTGTGGTGGGAGGAGCCAACTTTGCTGCTGCTGAATTTAAGGAGGGGGCTCCTCTACTGTGTTGCACTTGTTCCATGGCTCTGCTCTGATCAGAGTCCACAGGGGCACTCTGGTACTGAAGCACAAGTGGCAACAGCATCTTTTAGAAGCCTAAGTGGGAAAGTGCATCCCACTCATGCAAAATTTCTGAGGAACCTGGGGGTTTGTGAGCACCTGCAGAAATAGCCCAACATTGCAGTACTCACAATAATATCACAAGTGTTGCCAACACAGATTTTCCAGCCTATTGTCGAGAAGAATTCCAGTCAATAGAGATGATCAGTCCCAGGCTCTCTTCTTGCTCCCTCTGCTGGAATGATCCCCCATTTCTTCTTACACCCCCGACCAGTGTTTAGCCGGCAAATGGATACAAGCATTTCTAGGTTACAAATAACAAAATTAAATGGATCACATGATGGCATTCAGTTAGCGTTTCATGAGAGTTTCTGTGGAATCTCTAAATTGTGACAACCTCTCCCATTCTGTCCTAAAGGGGAATTCATGAGTGTCATAACTTTCTCAGCCTCAACTGGGATTCTCAGTTTCAGAGGACAGCCAAACTGAAATGCTGTCCCCTGGGTACCTTCTCAGATAGTCCTTTTATCTTGCGTCAATAAACCCTCTCCAATCTGTGAGCACAAGCATCCGTGTGTAATATGAAAGAGGTTTTCAAACATGAACAGGCTAAGAAAGGAGCAGTCATAAGGATCGCTTTCAGTTCTGTAAATTCTAAATCACACTCTGTTGACCACTGAAATGGTTGTTTTGTTTTCTTACCCAGACTATGCAATGTTTCCCAGCATGGGTGAACTCGGAAAAGAACTCTCTCTAAATAGCAGCAGAGCCCAACAAAACTCTGCACATCTGTGAGTGTCCGGACAGTTCTGCACAGCCTCAATTTTCTTTCTTTCACTCCAAATGCCTTCTTTTACCTGTTGCTGTTTCTTAGAAACATTCAGTGAACAGACAGAAATCACAAGAACATTACCATCTAAAATTTCCCTGAAGCACTGGATTACAAAACAGGTTTCTTTTATTACACACGTTTCCCTTGCTGGAAAGCTAAAAGAACAGGTAGTTGTGTTATGGTTTCTGCTCCACTGAGGCAGGGCAACTTGTTCACTGCAAACTCTTTGTCCAGAAATAAGCGGTTTCATCTGGGGCACACTTTTTTTTTTTTTTTTACATTTCTTACAGAATTATTGTCCATAATGGAATCCAAACCACCTTTTAGGACATTTGTTATCTTGGCTATCTGGATTTCTTGCTCAATTCCATAAATCCACTTTTCAAACCAATTTTCCCCCATTTTTGGACAAGTGCCAATCCCCCAGTTCCTATCTCTATTTGAGACCAGTCAGATCTTTTTAGCATGTCTGAGCTCTTAAGTGTTATGTTTGAGTCCATGTTCACTATTCCTGTGAATTCCATGGCACCCGTTACATATTCTATAACTAACTCCTTTTACTATTGTTTAATGGCCCAAATCAAAATAAAGACTGTGGGGCTGATCCTTGTATCTTCAAGCTTTGCCCCTTGTGCTTGATGTTTCCTCATTTGTCAAACTGGAACTTTTACCAGGCATTTGTGATGCTCTGTGCTTTTATTTTATTTTAAACAATCCTTTTTGTGGCCCAACTTTTCCAGTACCAACATTTAACTGAACTATTTCCCTTAATATTTGCCTTATCACCAATATCCCTCGTTTTTACAAACCATATTTAACAAGGTTTCAAATCCATAAAATGTATCATAAACCAAATTAAAATTCCCTGTTCTACCATATATATTAGGCACAGATCTGTACTCATAGGACTCATGGTGCTCAGCTTCCATCTTCCCCATTAGTGGTTACTTTCTTTTCTAGTGGGTTGCATCAGAATCTGTAGCAAATTACACAGACTCACAAAGGGTGTGTCTACATTGGCAACTTAGGTCGATTTAAGGATGCTAAAGTCGACCTACACAAAGCCGCATCCACACTGGGCTTTTATTAAGTCGACTTAAGCGCTTCCTTACGTCGACTTAAGAACAGCTTAAGTTGACTTAATAACATCACCTCTGAAGGTCGACTTAAGCCTTAAGTCGACTTCAAGACAGTGTGGAGAGGGAATAGTGCTAAGTCGACCTTATTAAGTCAACGTAAAGCCAATGTGAACAGCTATGTCTACTGTTAATTTGAGTTAACAAGGTTGACTTTAAGTCGGCTTAACAGAGTTGACTTAACTTTATAAGTGTAGACATAGCCAAAGTGTCATCAGTCTTCTTTGCTGATCTTGGGCTACAAGCTGAAGTTTAGCTGAGCTTCTATAAACTGGTCCATTTATCCTGGGAGTACTCATTAGAATCTGGAACACAAGTATCCTCAGGTCCTCTGGCTGTTGAGGTGGAGTCTCTTCCTTCCCCCTCTCTCTAGTCATTAGTTGTGTTCCAGACAATCCAGATTAATAGTAGGCTCCAAACTACTTGTCAAGAGCTTGTACCAAATCTGGTGAATACTGTCTATTTTCTGTGATAAATTCTGCAGCTCTGTAAGAGAGGGCCACAGAAATTGGCTGCCAGAAAAGAAGCCTCTCCCTTCATCTCTCTTACTGTTCATTTAGTCTATGATGATTAACTGAGTCAACTTTACACCCTCGCTCCCCCCCCCCTGAATTTTTTTCCCCAAAGATAATGGGCTTTTGTATTATTTGAGCAAGCTGATCTCTCCCTGCTGGGTCTCTGTGGGTTACAAATGGGGTAGAAAAGTACAATGAAGTAACATGATTTACCCAGTTCTTTAGCTGGTCTGATTCCTCATGCAGGTGGTTGACATCCATAGTGATCTTCAACACTTTGAATTCCTTCTCTAGGTTATAGTTTGGTTCTTTTCATCCAGACTAGGAATTTTCTTGCTGCTGCTCCAGCAAAGTTTTTTTTATTTCTGACTGCAGGTCATTTTTCAGTCCTTTCAAAGAAACCTCCTGTTTTTGCTTTAATTACTGTTGAAATGTCTCCAGCACTTGTTTTAGGTCTTTTTAAGTTCCTTTTTGGATGGCTCCAGCTTTTGTTTTAATTTCTTTTGGCTAGTGTTAAATCCCAATTTAATATCAATTTGCTTTGATTGCTGTGAGCACCTTTCAATATTAGCTCCCACTGGAGTCAGCAGGAAAACCCAGCCCACAGTTTCTGTCTTTTGAAGCTCTCTCCTGTTCTCTATGTCACTGTTGCCCATTGGCATAAGCAGTTAGCCAATATTCAGGGCATTGAAAAGTTGTTTCCATTAGGATGCAAAACTGATTATACAAGTTGGGAAATATTTTTAAATCTTGTTTTTTTAACAAAAAATGTACAGAAAGTCCTATTTCCCTGAACACAGTAGAAACAAACAACTTCAGGCAATTTGCTCAAAATTTTCCATGTTTGCCACGCTAGCAGGTGCTGTTTTCAAGAAGCACTGGGTTTCTGTGTCCTCTAAGATCATACTCACAACTTCTTCTCCAGGATTTCTCCTGGCTTTGTGCCCCTAGCACATAAAAGCTGCAAAATCAATATCCTATCCCCTACATTTGCAATCAGACCACACAGCTTAGCTCTGACCTGCCATGTGCCTTGGACAGTCCTTCCTTTGTTTATAATCATCTCTGCTATATAAAGAGACTTGCTTCTTGTTTGGGACACCCACTGACTTTAATTTAGGTCTGTGATTGTCTTTGGATCAATGACTAACGTGGTGGCAGCCACTAGAATCTTTCATCATAGCTGGATCATCTTTTGTTAATATTATGTTCTTTGTCTCTTCATGTCAAGATCCACAAGATCTTCAGAGATCCTTGCAGGCACCTGGAATTCCAGAGATCTCATAGCCTGGCCATGAAAGCTCCAGTTAATATCGCTCACCCTAGGACCCTAACAGAACTAGTTACTGTTACAAGTTCAAGGGCTCTTCCACTCCTCAGTCTCAGGAAATCTAGCTTATAATCAATAGGCATTTGCCCTTGATTTTCATGAATTATTATTTCACAGACATTTAGGTTAAAAGAATCATTTCACTCTAAGTTTAACATTATCTTCTACCACTATCCTCAAGAAAGCAAGCTCTGGATAGAACTCTTGTAATTTTAGTGCATGCTGAGGTGGGGGAAATTATTTGATAAATAGAAGGGAAGAAGGGGTTGTTTTGTGGAATCTGATCATGAGCCGTTTTATGAAGACTCATGTCTCAGCCTGCATTTTGCATAGTTTAACGGCCTCACAGCTACTCTCTTCAGTTTGGGGTTACTCAGAATAAGGACCACAGTGTGCACAGAAGGATAAGCAGTCATTACCACTACCAAGGCCCATGTTAAGCGAAGACTGCTTTTGGTCAATATATCTGACAAAAGTAATACTCCTATCACAAAATAAGAAATGTAGAAAAAAATGAAAGAAATCAGTCCTTTAACTGCGCTGACATGAGCCTTGGCAATGGTGTCCCTGGAACTGCTTGCGTGTTTTTCCATCCTCTTGTTGTGTCTCCATAGAGAAGTAATTAATAATAGCGCAGCAACAATGAAGATAAAGAAAGGAAAGGAATAGCCAAGCATGGCCATAACAGTGAGGCCAGAAGATAAATGACCTCTATAGGTACATTCCACTGTGGTGTTTCCAAACAGTATATTTGTTGAATTGCCTGTGTAGTTTTCTTGAAAGGTATAGACTGAAGGTAGACAGCTGACCAACGAGACCAGCAAAGAGCCCATGAGTAGCTGTGGCATTAGCCCTGATATTCTGCACTTCAGCCAGAGGAAGAGGGGGTGGCTGAAGTTGGCGATTTTCACACAGTAGAAGACACTGAGCCAGGTGGCAAACCAGAGACTGAGAATATTTAAATATGTCCAAAGAACATAGAAGATTCTCCGTATATCACACAGTCCTTTCATCCTTGGAACTAACGCAAAGAGGAAATTGTTAATGAATATCATGCACTGTAGGAAAAGTCTGGAGATGCCCAGGCTAGTCAGGATCATGTCACAACAGGTCAGTTTTCTGCTCCTGATCCACTCACTGCAATTCACAACAATCATCAATCCATTTGCTGTGATCCCTACAATGAACTCAACTACTAAAAAGATCAAAGCAATAATCATTTCAAGAAACATGTTTCTGCTTGCGATCATAATGCCTGCCCAGCTTATAAGGCTCTTCACTGAAGTGCCAGACTTCTGGTATCTTACTGGGGCCTGCACTGTTCTCCTGGTGCCTTTTTATCACAGCTGAAAGTAAGATGGGAGATGTTTTCAGCTATTGAACACGGAAGACTCAGCTGTGTTTGCTATGATGCAAATCTCAGAAAGATTCTATTACAAATGTGATGATCTGCTCTTTTCACATGCATTTTATTTGTATATCTATTTCCATACTGCTATGCAATGACTGTCTTTTTGAGCTGCTTACCAGACCTTTTTATCCTGAAATTCTTTATTTTTGTTTATTGTTATTATTTAATTATTGAACCTATAATTTTATGTTGGATTACCTCCTATTCATTCGACTTGGAGGAGCACTATATATCACTCCCAGGTTGCACCTGTTGCACAATACAGCCATAAGATTTTTCAAAACCCTTTGTTCACAAAAAGCTGATTTTTTTTCCAGAGGTTGCCTAAGCTTCTTCTTGGTCTTATGCTGAAATGGGATTTGAATTATAATATTGAAAGATGGACTTAATTTGCCTGGGAAATGTAAAGTCCAGGTGTATTTTATCTGTGTGCCTACGGACAGAAGCCCTAACTCTCAAAATTAGCCCAAGCAATGATTCCTAATGCATCACACTGTCTTAACATGACACTGGGCAAAAGGAGAAATTAAGACTTCCATAATTCCAAAAACAATGTCAATAGTCCATAATCCATAAGCCATGACTGTTTCTCTCCTAAAAGCAGGCTGGTTCCACTGTCACAAGAGACCCCTAGCTGCAGTGAAGTGGATGCAAATCAGTGCAGGATTCTATTATGGATTCTCCATCTCAAATATATCTATGTATTCTTCAGATATATTGATATTTATAGACAGTGACAACAAACTGATTACTGTATATTAATTAATTGCTTTTATTTTTTGTTGGGATTATTAGACCAGAACTATCCTATGGATCTGTAATGGGGCGTTCACACCACACCAGTTTAGAAGGAGTTAATGAGGCTGCAGAGTGGTCAGTTAACCTATAGGCCACATCTGAGGGAATTAAGTGGCCTAAGTAAATTCCCTGAATGATGATGTAGCTCAGCTGAGAAGAAAGAGGAGCGACTAGTATAAAGCCAGTAAGCTGACAGAAGAAAGTGGCAGCATTGAGGGAGCCTGTGGTCTCTTGCTGGACAGTAGACTTGGAAAGAAGAAAAACTAGGTGGGAAGGACAGGGCCAGAGTAAGCAGCCTGGGAGGCCTGGCTCAAACACCATGGCAGCCTTCAGGTGAGCAAGTGCTGGGGGGGCCAGAGGCTGCGCTCTGTGGCCTTCCTACCCCAGCACTGGTCTATCTAGACTGTCCCTGGGGGCAGGGCTGGTTGAAGCGTGATGTTGCCCTCCAGGGTCCCAGCTAGACCTGCCCCTGGAGCAAAGTGAACATGTGTCAGCCCGCCCCGCTCCCCGGAGGCAAACCAGCTGGCCTGAAAGAGGGGTGGGAAGGCTGTGAAGCCTGGCCTCTGGCCCAGTTCCCTGTCCCACCCTCCCACCCCAGTGCTGTCAGGGCCCTCCCAACAGCCACTGGTGCTGTGGGGGCTCAACAGGGCAGCATGGGAGGGTGGATCTTGCAGGGGCCTTAGGGGCTGGAGCCCAGAGCCCCCCTTCAGGCCAAGGCCTAGGGCTTCAGCCTGTATAGATGTGTTAATCTGGCCCTGGGAAAGGGTGTAGTAAAAGGCTAAGGAAAAAGGTGGCAAGGTTCAAGAGTGCACAGACCTTAGCTGTTGATTAGAGGGTCCCTGAGCTGGAACCTGGAGTAGATGATTCTCCTGGTAAGCCCAGATTCTCCTACCAACCACTGGGGAAGTCGCATCATGGTAATGGGAAGACTTCCTGAGACAGCTGTTATAGAAGGATGGAAAACACAAAGGGTACGTCTACACTTGCAGCTTAGGTCGACTTAATGATGCTTAAGTCGACCTACAGAACGCCATGTCCACACTGGGCGCTTATTAAGTTGACTTAAGTGCTTCCTTAAGTTGACTTAATAACACCACCTCTGAAGGTCGACTTAAGGCTTCAGTCGACCTGATTAAGTTGACTTAAAGCCATTGTGGACGGGTATATCTACACTATAGGCTCTGTTAAGTCGACTTAACAAGGACGACTTACATCAACTTTAAGTGTAGACGCTCCGTTAAGTCGACCTTGTTAAGTCGACTTAACAGAGCCTGTAGTGTAGACATAGCCCAGGTGAGCTGGCTAAAGGCCAAGCCTGGAAGACAGAGTACTCCGAGTCATGCACAGAGAAAGAAACCTTGCCATCATTGTGCAACATTACCATCTTGTCATCTACCATGACTACAATGCCAAAGCCCTTTCCTTGCCTTGAGGGGCATGACTCTACAGTCACTTAAAGTGGACCATCCACAAGGACACCCCTCAAAAAAGAAGCAAAGATTTCTCTCAGTAACTGCAGTGACATTCTTCAAGATGGTTGCGCCAATACATGCTCCACTATTCTCTCTCTTCCCATCTCCTGCGGAGTTTTCACGCTAGATACTCTATGGTAGAGAAGGAACCAAGCTGTGTGTTGGTTGCACAGTGCTATGTAATTGACTGAAACGGCTTGAGATGGGGACAGTGTGTATGCGATCCAACCAGGCACTGCACTACAAATGTCTGATTACAAGCACAAGGGTGCACAACCACCTAAAGTGGAGCACCCACAGGTACAATCATCTCAAAGAACCTCAGTTACTGCACTGGGTGAGTAACCTTTTCTTCACTCTCCCCTTAATCCACAAAGGATCTCTCACTGATATCAGTGGAATGTTTATACAGAGAACAAAGGGGAAATGTTTATCAAACTTATATTTATTATTTATTCAGTAATTTACTGTCACATTCAATACCATTGTATGACTGTATATCCCCATTTAGGCCACCGCTACTTTTACCCTTTGTTCCTCTTCTTTCTCCATCTTCCTTTCTCTATCTTTGCACATTCCCACTGTTCTCTCTGCATTTTATTCCCTTCAGAAATGCCCTACTCCCACCATTAAGGGCTTCACTACAATCTTTCCTTTTCCATCCAATAAAATGAGTCACAAGGGGACAGTTAATGTTGACGTTGAAGTGTCCTCATTTGCGCACCGATCTGACATCTCTGTGAGATTAATAGAAGATGGGGGAGTTCATATGTGTGAGCCATTGCTTCAGGTTGTCTGCCAACTCAGAGATACTGCATGACCTCAGTTTACACTCAGTTCACATTTGAAAAGTTTTCTCTGAAGCCATGTGGGCAAGAAACTTACTTTTTAAAAAATGGAAGTTTAGAAGCTGCATAACCTGATTATGTCGGAATACATATGTCATGGAGGCATGTTTGACACCCCTCCTCTACAGGGACTGTATGTACAGGGGTTAAAGTAAGGGGGAACGCACTGGAACGCAGTTCCAGGGCCCACAAATTTGAGGGGGCCAGAATTCCAGGGCCCCTAAAAATAGAAAATTCTGGTGGAATGCATGTTCTGCCCTGCCCTGGCTGCTGGCAGGTCCTACGCCCCACCATTGTTAATCACAATACTTATTGTGTTATGCAGTGTTTGCTAGTTTGTGACAATAATTGCTATAGACATAAACGCCATATAAAATTATAAATATTTTTATGGAGTGATAACCGATGCATGTGGTACTGAGAAGTGGTTGCAAATGCCTACCTGGGCTAGGGCCCGCACATGCATGAAGGGGGCCCAGACAACATGGGAAATTCATTTGTATATTAACTGTCTTCCCAAAAACTTTATATTAGCAAAGTGTGTGTGTGAATTCTAAGGCCCAGAGACTTGTTTCTTAGTCTGAGTGACCTGTACTCAGAAATTTTTATATGATTGAGTGTTGGGCTTCATCTAATTATACTCAGTATCTCCAGGTCTGTGGGAATCCAGGTGTCCCGGGAAAAGTCCCTTCAAATTAATAAATGTTGACAAAAGCATGCAGTGTTGTTGTACCCATGTCAGTCCCAGGATGTCAGAGAGGCAAGGAGGGTGAGGTAATATCTTTTCTTGAGCCAACTATCTCAGCCACCTTGTCTCTCTACAAAAGTGTATTATAAACAAACCTGGATGATTGGTCAGGGATAGTAGTTACGGCAGATGTTTTCTGTAATAGACAAGTTCCAAAGGGATAGCCAAGTTAGTCTAGTTCAGCAAAACAAACAAGGAGTTGATGAAAGCGTGAAGTGGGATTTTCTCCCATGAAAGCTCATGTAATACATAAATTTGTTAGTCTTTAAAAGTGCCACCAGATTCCTTGTTTGTTTTTCTGTAACAGAGTGAGTGATTGATAAGGACTAATTGTTGTAACAGTTGGGTTCTATAATGGATGAAATAATGACCCTTTGAAAATTGTGTTGAACTCATTAAGAACTGTATTTACCCTCCAAATGGTTGTATCTTTGTCTCACACATTATAAAAGGAAAGAGAGTTGAAAAGTTAATTTGGGAATGTGCAATCTTAGCATTTCCCCAGGTACAGAGAAAGGATTAAACTACCTTCTCTTCACCATCTACAGAGTGTCTTCTTTCTCTGTTCTGTATAGATCTTTAATAACCTTTAACTTAATATTTCCATTTGAGCCTGTTATATGATAACCTTGAAATGTTATTAAATTTAAATATGCAACAACTTGGTGACCTTGTTATGACTGTCAGTATCAATATCATTTGGATCCAGATTAACTGCAATAGCAAACTGTGTTTCCTGGTAGAGGCTGGGAACAGTACAGAGCATTTTACTTTACTGTTAAAAAAACTTGAGTGAATAGCTCACTCCAGCACTTGGCAATAAAGTACCTGTGTGGAAAAGAATAAAGTACAACTAAAATAATTATAAGAAAGCCTTGAAATAGGTTATATTAAGAAAAATGTTTGCTGACAAAGGGAAAAACACTAAAAAATTATATAATGAATTTTGTTATTTAATAAGGGATTACTTTATTTTCAGTAAAAGCAATCTTTGGAAATATGTTTGTAAGTTGTTTAAAAAGGAAACAGAGGGAGAAGGTTAAAAAAGCTGCAATTAACCATGGAAATATATCGTATATGTAAAACTAATTCCTAGGGTTATGCCTGTATAGCCTGGCGCTGGAAAACAACGATAAAGAAGTGAGGCTGCCAAAAACAGACTGCACAAAAACAACCCCTTGCTGGCAGACAGAAAATCTCAGTACAACAGTCAAATGATAGAGAGAGAGAGAAAAAGCAAAACAAGAACCTAAACCAGTAATTGAAAGATGCAATTGTTTGAAATACCTCATCTTGTAATTGGGAAGAGGCAAGAAATAAAACTGGACACTTTCAGGAACAATTAGTTAGAAAACCAGAGACGCAGAGAGGAAAAACTTGGTTAGGAATCTCAAAAACACATAGAGGAAGTACACAACATCAGGTTACAGCAAGGCTGTTGGGGCTGGGGTGGTAATTGAAAGAAAAGTCTGGATATATCTAACTCCTGCCAGTCTCTGGTTTGCCACCTGGCTCAGTGGCTCTTACTGCATGAGGAATGCCAGCTTCAACTGACCCCTCTTGTTCAAGCTAAAGATGAGACTAGCAGAGCCACTGACACAGCTACTCATGGTCTCCAGTATTTAGATAGCGCAGTAAAGACTATCTGGAAGCACAAGAGTGGAATGTAGAAAGAAGGGTACTTCCTCCATTGGCCTCATTATTTCAGCCATGCTTGGAACATGCATTCATTCCATTATATTTTGTATTTGATCCATACAATTCTTTGTTGCCTCTCTGTGCAAACATACCAGGAGGATGGGCGGGGGGGGGGGGCGGGGGCCGCCCAGAAGCAGTTTCTCAGGGATGCCAGCACTGAGGGGCAGGACAGTGCTGTCACACCTCTCATCTCTTTCCTGTTATTCTACATTGTTCATTTTGTGTCACTAGCTCTCCTTTTATCAAAAACATTCACTGACAGCTGCCATTACATGATATGATTCTATGGACTGATGATTGTTGCTTATTCCCCTGAGAACAAGGGTCTCCTGATTCTAGGCAACCCCAGGCTGAAGAAGGCAGAACTGAGTGCTCAAAACCAGTGGTTCTCAACCACTCAGTAGTAACACATTACTGGGTCTTCACTCAGTGGTATGTGTGTCACTGAGAGCAGGGCCGTCCCTGGGGGGGTGCGAATGGGGCAATTGCCCCGGGCCCCACAGTTACATGGGCCCCGCCCTATGCAGAGCCCGTGCTCGCCGCAGCTCCTCCTCCCACAGCCGCCCCGCTGCCTTTGGCAGCGAGCTGAAGGCAGCGGGGTGGGGCGGGCCAGGCTGGAGAGGATATGCCTGGGCCTATGCTCCAGCTTCCCCTCCACCCCCCACAGGCAGTCTTGGCCTTGGGGCTGGCTCCCCACCACAGGCAGCTTCCCGGCCCAGGGCCGGGGCTGGAGCTGGCTCCCCCTGCCCTCCACCCCCAACAGGCGGCCGTGGCTCAGCCTCCAAGGCCAGGGCGGGAGTCGGCTCCCCGTGCCGGCAGCCTCGGCCTCCTGGCCCAGAGCTGACTCACTGGGGGGCAGAGCAGGCCTGTGGGCCCACCACACTCCCCTCCAGCATGGGGAGTGGGGGCCCCACTTTGGCCAATTGGCCCTGGGCCCCGCTGCCCCCACGGGACAGCCCTGATGGAGAGCTGGCAGCTGTCCATTGGAGCTGGAGTGCAGTAGCAGCTTCCCAGTAGGGGGACTAGATTTGGCAGCTGAGGGGCTGGTGTGTCCTGCAGAGTCACGCATACTGCTAAGCATGTTGTGATCCACAAAAGGATAAGAACTGCTGTTCTAAACCATGCCAAGTGCAGGCTGAAAGATGAGACTCCGTGAAATTTCCCATGATAAAAACCCACAGAAAGTGAGCCCCTTTCTTACCTCTGGGCATTTATCACAGCATTTTAGCTATTTATGCATGAACTAAAATTAGTTTTCCACTCAAAACTTTGCTTCTTGATGGTAGCACTAGATGACAATGCTAAACTTGGAGGGATTGAATTTATTTACTTTTTTTTTTTTTTTTCCCTATATTCATGGGACAAAGAGATTACTGACCCTGTGCAGTAACTGAGGTTCTGTGAGAAGTGAGTCCCTGCAGGTGTTCCACTCTCGGTGTTGATGCACCATCAGGTCCTTGATTGGAGATTCTTGCCAGCAATGCTCCTCCCTGTCATGCATGTGCCATCCCTGTCTCATGGCGCTGTTGGCATCCTTTTTAGCACACACAACTCAACCCCTTCTGTTCCTTCTCTACCATGGATCCATATGTCTAAACTCTGAAGTAGAAGAGAGGAGGTTGGAACACACACATCTCAAAGGCTGTCTACACTAGAAATGCTAAGTCAACTTAGTTAAGTCCACTTAGAGAGTCCTCACCAGAAACTGAAGGCGACTTCAAATGACCACACTGGCAGTTGCTAGGTCAATAGAGGAGTGGTGCACTGTGGGAAGTGTGCCATGGGGCACCAGAGAAGTGCCCCCCCCCCCGGCCACTCCCATAAAACAGAAAGTGAGCTCAGCATCTTCCCCATTGTGCCTGGTAACATGGAGCCTGAGCAGGTCATGGACCACACTCTGTTCCTGCGAGTTGTCAGGTTGGTGCTCAGCACCTGCTATGCATTGCCAAGCCTTCTCTTCACCTGGATCACACTTCTTTGGGACCCTGACAGCACAGGGGCAGATAGCAGCATGCCCACCACATGCTGGCCCTGCGAGCTGCTGCACTGACGGTGCCTCCATGCCCTGTCGCTTCTGGGCATGGGAAACCAGCAGCGACTGGTGGGACTGCGTCATCCTCACCACCTGGGATGACTAACAGTGGCTGCAGAACTTTCAGATGAGCAAGCGGTCCTTCCTCTACCTGGTCTGTAAGCTCACCCCGGTTCTGCAGCGCATGGACAACCGATTCCCACCCACCCTGTGGACAAGCGAGTGGCCACCATGGTCTGGAAGCTGGCAACCCCAGACTCCTACCTCTACATAGCCCACCAGTTTGGCATTGGCAAGGCCAGCGTGGGGGGATGCCCTCCTGCAGGTCAACAGGGCCATCAACAGGGTCCTGCTAGCCTGTCTCATCACTCTGAGCAACCTACAGGACACCCTCAACGGCCTCGCAGGACTTGGCTTCCCCAACAGCAGGGGCATCATGGACAAGACCCACATCCCCATCCGAGCCCTAGAACACTGCGCCACTGACTACAAGAACCATGGGATTTGGGGGCTTTGGGGGAAGTGCGGGAGTTTGGTGGGAGAGGGTGGGAGCTGCAGGATTTGGGGGGAGTGTGTGGGTTTGGGGGGAGGAGGTGGGAGCTGTGGGGTTTGGGGGGAGGAGGGTCAGGCTGGGGGGCTGGTGCTAATGGTCTGGGGCAGGCGGGTCCTAGGCCTGCACACGTCCACCCTGTGTCCTGGGCCACCGGAGACCAGGGATGCTGGGGTCCCGGGCAGGGGCACCCTCCACAGGCTGAGGGTACCGGAGCTCCACCAGCTGCTGCAGGCATGCCGTCTGCTGCTCGAGTGCTACGGTCTGCTGCCCGAGGGCTACGGTCTGGTGCTCAGCGAGGTCGACCAGGCGCTGGAGCATCCCCTGCCCAGTCCTCTGGTGTGCATCCATGGTCAGGCATTCCTTGGACTCCTCACTGATGCGCACCAGCTCCCCGAGGTTCTCATCCCAAGAGCGATGTGCCCTCCTCCTCCTGGTTGGGGCTGGCGGGGTTCCGGGAGTGCCACATCTCAAGGGCTCAGGGGCTGCTGGAGAGAAGCAAAGAAGAGAGCTCCTACCATTAGCTGGTACTGTGTGCAGCCTAACAGCAGCTGCTGTACCCTGCCTGTCCCCCTGCTTCCCAATCCTTTTCCTTTGGGACAGGGCCCCCTTGGCATACACTGCCATGATCTACTGCCCAAGTCAGGTGCAGTGCCCATGGTGGTGAGCTGCAGGCAACCCTGCCTTGGGGGGTCTCTCCTGAGGCCACGTGCCAGGTGCATGCTGTCTGGCCTTGGCATTCCTGTCTACGGTTCCCCCACTCCATCTCCTGACACACCACCGTACCACTCGGCCCCAGCTCCCCTGCCACATGGCCTCCTGCCCCTGTGCAAGGTCCTCTGCACCCCCCCCCCCGACCCTGCCTGTCCTTGGGCCATGTCCCCCCTGCAGTCCCTATCTGACAGGCATGCACAGCCCTGCCCACAGGGAGAAGGGAGAGAGGGAGTGAGCACTCACCAGCAGGTGCAGCAGGTGTCTGGTGCTCTGTTCCCTTGCCCTGGTCATCTTCAGTGGGGGAAACCTGCTCCTCCTCCTCCGGGGCTGTCTCCGCCGTCGGGGCAGGGATCAGCTCTGGGCTGGTGGCAGGGTCTGGGGTTGGTGGGGTGCCCTGCTGCTGAGTGCTGGTCTCCCTCTCCTCCAACACCACATTCTCATCCACCGAGCCCTCCTCCTGGTCATCATTGAGGAAGGGGGGCTCGGTAGAGTCAATGGGGTGGGCTGGCGGGCCGCTGCTCTCCTGCTCCAAGAAGGCAGTACCGGCAGCTGGTGGTGGGAGCTGCCCCTGCCCTGAGCCTGTCCTCCTGGGCCTTCTGGTAGCCCTAGCAGAGGTCCTTTATTTTCAACCACACCTGCTGGGTGTCATGGGTGTGCCCCTTCTCCGCTAGGGCCCGGGAGATGGAGGCATACATGTCCCGGTTGCAGTGACTACCCTGCAACTGAGAGTGCACTGCCTCATCCCCCCAGATCTCCAGGATCTCCTGGTGGCTCCGGGAGGGAGCCCTCCAGTGGCACTGGCTCCCCTCTGCCAGGGCTGCTGTGGCAGGCCTGGACAGTTCTGCGAGGCAGGGTGGGCACGGCTTTGTCCTACCCTGTGTTTGCCCAGGACAGGTTCTTCCTTCCTGGTGCCAGGAATTCTGGGAGGAAGGTCTGGAGGCCACTGAGGTCAATTTAGCTAATTAGGTCAACCTAGGGCATCTACACCGGATTTAGGTCACTTTAACAAATTAATTTAAGTGTTAAGTCGACCTAAAGACCAGTAGTTATTAAGTCGACTTAAGGAACTGCTTAAGTTGACTTAATGAAAGCCAGGTGTGGACGCAGCTTTGTTTAAGTCGACTTAAGCCTCCTTAAGTCAACTTAATTTGCAAGTGTAGACATAGCCAAAGAACCTTAGTTGCTGCACTGGGTAAGTAAACTTGTCTTATTCTTTGGACATGTCTTCACTGATGGTGGCAAAATTGCTGCCATCAGATCAGCCTTACCGATTGACTGATGGAAACCCACTCAGTCGATCAGGAAATTAATATATTAAGACCATCTAGGCAACTGGAGTGGTGCTGAGTTGAAGGAAGGCCCCCTCCCTTCAACTCAGAGCAGTGGACATTCCAGGCATTGAGTATTTGAACTGAGAAAAGTCTGTTATTTTAAGTAACTTGAATATCTCCATTTCATGGCTGTCAGAAATGATGGGCAGTGTAGACCTGCCCTTTGAGTAGAGTCCCTGTTGGTGCTAATGTAGGTAACTCTCAAGCACTACCCTTAATTGATGGAAGGGACCTTGGAGTTGTATAGAGGAGAGTACTGGTAGTCCCATTGACTCATCAGATCTGGATGCTTGGTCAATAGTATAATGTTTCGTGAATGTATGGGCAGAGGCCCAGGTACTGTTCTGCATATGTATAAAATTGGTATATTATTTAGAAAAGCTGTGGATGTAGATACTAATCTGGTAGAATGTATTTTGAGCCCCAGTGGTAGTGATACACCTCTTTGGATGTAGCATGTATGGATGCACCTGAACTCCACTTTGAGAATCTGTGTGTGGATATGGCATTACCTTTGCATCGTTTTGTGATTGATGCAAAGAGTTTGGGGGATTTTCTAAAGGGTTTTGTTCTTTCAGATGGAATGCAAGTGCTCGTCTGATGTCCATTGTGTGCAAGGCAGCATCCTGTGAGTTGATGTGTGGTTTTGGGTAGAACATAGATAGGTGAATTGATTTATTTAAATGAAATGCTGATGTGACTTTGGGGAGAAATTTTGGGTGGGGCCTGAGCATAACTTTCTAGAAGATTATGTATGCTGGATGAGCCATGAGTGCTTTAAGTTTGACTAAGTGGTGAGCCAATATGATGGCCATTAGAAATGATACATTCATTGATATATGAATTAGAGAGCACATTGCTAATTGCTCGAATGATGGCTTAATAATCGTCCTTGGACTAGATTGATGTCCCACGGTATTGTAGGAGATCATATATCTGGGCATACGTTCTGAATAACAGTCATGAAATGTTTCACCATTGGATATGCAAAAAGTATCTTATCTATCTGACTGTGGAAGGTGATGATGACTGCTAGATGGACTTTGAGTAAGTTAATCAATACTCCTGATTCTTTTAGGTTTAGAAGATAGTCCAGTAAGATTAGAATCAGTGCAGTTGTGGCAGAGACCTGTTTCTATTTCTATTTGCCATGAGGCGAACCTGCACCATTTCTGAAGGTAAATTTTCCTTGTAGCAGGTTTTCTACTGTTTAATAATGTATGCCTCATTTGTTCTGAGAACTCCAGCTTTTCTTGCCAGAGTCAGTTAGAAGCCAAATTTGTGTAAATTTGTTTCATTTTCTGATAACCTTCCTTGTACAGTGGGTTTCTGTAGGTATGCTCCTCAGCATATTAGAGATGCATCTGTGGTAATCATGATTGAGGGTGTTTCCCATGTGAATGGGATCCTTATGATCAGGTTGTCAGGTTGAAGTCACCATATTAGCAATTGTTTGACTCTTTTTGGCATCACTGATGTTTTGTTTAGAGAGTGCTTGTATGTTCTGTAAAATGTTGACAGCCTTAGCTGTAGGGCATGCATGTGTAATTCTGCATATTGCATTACGAAGGTGGTGGCCACCATATGTCCCATCATTTGTAGGTATGTACACACATTCAGGTCAGGCTGTTCCTTATTGTGGATTCCAGGTTTACTACGGTAGCAAACCTAGCATTTGGTAGAGATACTCTGATTGTAAGTGAATCCAGGTGAACCGCTATTCATTCTAATTGTTGTACAGACTTGAAAGTGGACTTTTTGTTGTTTATCATCAGCCCCAGTTTTTGAAATAGTGATCTTGTTTGTCGAATGGCTAGAATGGGTTGCAGTTGGCTGTAGTAGTTCTTCTTTCTCAATCATTTGTAGTCCAAGATAGAGCCCTCAGCAGTTCTCAGCTGTTCAGAAGGATCCCTGAAGAGGGAAGTGGAAGGGGGAAGAGGTTGGGTTAGTGGGAATAGATGTGAAAGGGGTGGTATACCCTCTTTAGAACAATTTCTAAAACCCACTTGTCTGTTGTGATCTTTGCTCAGTTGTGGTAGAAGGGGCATAGGTGGTAATTGAACAGGGTGGTTATTGCCATCATTACTGGCACTGAATGGTGAAGGAGGTCATGCAGATCCTCAACTAAAACTTCAAAATTTTGATTTGGAGGGTGCCAACCGAGATGTCAAATTTTGGTTCTACTGTCAGGGATTGGTGACTCAAACCCTGGTGGTCCAAACCATGGCTGTGAGGGGTACCTGGGTTGTGATATAAGTCTAGATGTCTGTGTGCTAGGTCTAGTGGGAAAAGAACATTGGGAGGAGACTAACCCTTCATATCCTTCATCCTCATTGTCCCTGGAGAACGGAATTGGGGAGATGACTTCCTTGTGGGTGAACTGTACCGGGAAGGTATCCGTACCATATAGTGATGATTGAGGTGTGGC
>ML685790.1:10233991-10265365 GCA_007922175.1 Pelusios castaneus | reverse complement strand
TCCCCACTCCTCTTGGCCCCCGCTGGTTCCCTAGCCCCCTTCCCTGCTCCTCTTGCCCCCCCAGCTCCTTCCCCACTCCCCCACCAGGTCCCCACTCCGCTCATCCCCCCCAGGCCCCTTCCCTCTTCCTCTCGCCCCCCCATGCTCCCCTCACCAGTTCCCTGACCCTCCCAGCCTCCTCCCCGCTTAACAATTTCTACCTCCTGTTTCTTGATTTGCTGATATGTTTTATCTGGGTCTTAGAAAACCAGTATTGGAATAATTCCCCTAAAATCAATTTTTAAAACTTCCAGCTGTATTTTTAGGTCTTAACATAGACAAAAGCCAAAAATGGATGCTGGTGGACAAGAGCTTTATAGGAAAGAATTTTACAGCTGCAAGGGACAGAAATAAGGGAAAGGAAGACAAAACAAGCCAAGTTAGATCCCATTATCAGGGATTAACATAAGTGGTACTCAGGTACTCACGAGCATCTAACCTTTCAAAAAGCATACTGAAAACTTCCCCCAAAGCTCACGTGTACCAACACACCATGCACAGCCCTGGGCTCACCCACCTCGCCCCTGCCTGAAACCACGCCCCCCACCACACTCCAAGCCCCTGCTGCTGGTGGCCCGGCTCCCAGGCTGGATCCAGCCAGTGGATCCTGCTGCCACCACCGGTCCCAGGCCGGATCCTGCCTCTGGCCTTGGGCCGGATCCAGCCCACACCGCCAGCCCCAGTTCCCCAGCTGGATCTGGACCCCGGCCTCTGCTGCTGCCACCACCTGGCAGCCCCAGGCCAGTTTCTGCCTTTGACCCTGCTGCTTCCTGGCCAGATGCTGTGACCAGCCTCCTCCCACCTGCCCTCCCCCCCAACTGGGTTGGGGCTAGCCTGTGAGGACCCTGACCCGGGGCAGCTGCTGCCCCTTGCCACCTACCCAAGAGTGTTTTAACTTTCCCTCCTCCTCTGCATCATGTGCCTCAGCTACATGCTGAAGAGCAGGAGACTTCAAAGAGCCAGCGCAACCTGCACATACAGACCCTAGTTCCCTGCGTGGGTGGGGCTGGAACTCCTCTTTCCCCTGGGGGAAGAGAGGGACAAATGTGACATCTGATTGCTGAGTACCAAACAATTTCTGCTGGTACCCTTTGGAGAACCTGATCTGAAAAATTGTCAACCCCTGTCCATTATCAAGACTGCCATGATTACAGACTGTTGAACATGCGTTATGCTGTGCTGTGTACTAGTGATGTGGCTGGTGACATAGCTTTCTTGAAGTACTGAAATAATTGCAGGCATTGTCCACAGAGCAGTACATTTTTTATTTGAATCCCACCTTATTACTTGCTGTCATGGAACTATGACTCATTTCCAGTTAAGACCAGCCCCAATAATCTCAGTGTGAGAGCGGTAGGGTACAAAGACCGATCTCTAAAATACAGTGAATTTGTAAACCCCAGCGTGAATTCGCTGGAATGGAGCAGGCTTACATGACAGGACTGTTAATTAAAAATGAGCTACTTCGGTCCCCAAGGGAGAGAAGGGGGACCAGACCTCCAGCCTTCACACACTTCCTGGGAGGATTCACTTTCATTTCAGTGACCCTCAAAGGCTATGTCTACTCTTAAGATTAATTCGAACTAACTTAAGCCTTGGCCACACTAGGCTTTCATTAGTTCAAATTAAGGGCTTCCTTAATTCAAACTAATAAATTCGATTGCTTAGTTCGAACTAATCTTTAATTCGAAATAGTTAGTTCAAATAAAGTCAATGTGGCCATATTAGTTTGAACTAACTGCTTAGTTCAAACTAATCGGCAGATTGACCTTCATGCAACTGACTAATTCAAACTAAGCAAATGCCCTGCATGGCCACGGCTAGTTTGAACTAACATTCTAGTGGGGCCATGCTAGTTCGAATTAAGTTAATTCAAACTAACTAAAATTAGTTTGAATTAGTTAGTTTGAATTAATTAATTCGAACTAGCTTTTGTAAGTGTAGACATAGCCAAAGTGTCTAGCTTCCAGGTATGTTGGGGATTACAACAATCTCAAGTAGAGCAGCTAAGATTCTGGAAGAGAGCCTGTTGTTCAGTGTTGTAACAGGGCACACAAACCCTTTAAGACTAGAGGGGCCAGAAGATCTCATTCCAGGGATGTTGGAATAAACAAAGGCCCTGGAAATAATCTTCTAGAAGGATGAGAGAAAGTAGTCCTGGGAATTAGAAACTTGGAAGGGGAAAAAAACAGAACGAGGAGTTCTGTATGTGTAGGGTGAGGCAGGTGTTCCCTTTCCTCCCAGCCAGTATAGAAACAGATCTTCAAAGAAGAGATGTATATATGTTGCCTGTTCCCTCAGAATAGGGTATGCACTGACAAAGAGAAGGAAGGCAGCTGGGAGAGCTGGAAGGCTGAGCTCCAGGCGGGGAATGATGGCTCTGAACAGTCCAGGGCAGAGCTGAGTGTGTGGCAGAGGACCCAGAGATGGGTATGAGTTTGTGTGTTGCTGTACTGGACTTTATTCTGGGTGGTGACTGATGGCAGTCCTGAGAGACTGTGGAGAATTTTTCTGGAGCTCCAAAGATGGGGAACAGAGCAAGGATTCTGTAGAGGCACTTTTATCCAAGTGGGGATGCTCGGTAAATGGCAACCATGTTATAAATGCCCAGAAAGCCTGAGCTACACAAAAGTCACTGGGAGAATAAAACATTATCTCAGGCATTCCTCAGGTGCCCATCACTGTAATTTATTGAAGCACTTCCACTTGTTCCTAGCAGAGACAGCATCTGTAGCTCTACAAAGGGAGAATAGGTTTCAGGGGGGGTATAAGAAAAGACCCCAGAAAGCACTGAATCCCCCCACACTCCCATCCCCCCCAGATGTTTACATGCTATGGAGAGCTGCCACTTTCCTGTCTAGGAAGCAGGAGGCAGAACGGTGCTCCAGCAGAAACAGAATGTACCTCCAAGCTTTCTGCTCATAAACCAGTGTGGTCAGGTCACTCCTCCAGCATCAGCATAATTCACATTTGTGGTCTACACCCAGTTAAGCTCTTTTCACACTTATATCACCAAATAATGCATTGACACATACTACATACCATCTTGGACAGCTGCTCTTTTATGTTCTCTCTAATTGTTTCACTGCTTCCCCTTCCCCATCCCCAGTCATCACCTGAAATTATCTGTTGTCAATTCTCTTTACTCCCCCATCCAAACCTACCATTTCCAGCACTTTTACTATCCATCTCCTCTTACCATGTCTCTTCTCTGCTTCATCTTCTTCCTAGCTACAACTCTTCTGCTTAGGTTGAAAGAATAGCTGTTTCACAGATTGCATTATGTTAATCAGTAGAATAATTTCTTTGTATCACCAACGTCAGTCTGTTGGTATACGTCCATGTCCTCTTTCCTTCGTGTCCAAGGCCAGCTTCACATATGGAGAAGACTCACATAGCCTTGGCCTGGCATGTAGGAGCTTCATAATGTAAATATCTTTTATTCAAGCAGTATCTGCTATCAACTCAGCTTTTTCTGTCATGAAGGATCAGCAGCATTTCCACTATAATTTGGCTGACAAGTAAGTCGTGTTTCTGTCAAATGGATGAAGCTGTTAAACTGGTTGTTGTTTGCATAGTATAAAGACCTCTAGAATCCTGAGATGCCTTCATGCCAGGGATTCACTACCTTCCCCCTACAAGGTGAAAGAACCTTACACATAGGGAAAATATGTATTAACCTATTTTAAATTGACTAAGAACTCTAACCTTTAGGTGCTAGTGGGCATAGATTAATGCTTAATATGGACATAATATTCATTTGTCCCTAAAGTTAGACTTTTTTTTTTTTTTTTTTAATATAAATTGTCTAGCTTTGGTATCTTCTCCATTTCCTTTCCTGGATGGAAGTAACAGGTAAAATTTTCGAAAGCAGGAAGTAATATAGGAGCCAAAATCTCATTTACAAAAGTGATTTGCAATGAGTGTTGTGTTCTCAAGTAACTTCTGAAAATAGGATTTAAGCACTTCAGTCATGTAGTTACCTTTACAATTTTTAACCTACATTCTAATCTGTGCATCTGAAGCACAAGGGCTCTAATCCTAACTCCAGCCATTGTCTTCTTTGGAGACCAAATCATTTAGTCATGCTATATTCCATTTGCTCAACAATGAAATGGGGATAATTAATATTTAGCTACCTCACAAGTCAGGTTAGAATTTGTGAAATGCTTAGTGAAAAACAGCACACTGGGTTTCCTTTCTCTGGGAATTCAGGCTCACCATTTCTTCATTGTTTTACTTTGTGGATGAAGCTCCAGAACCAGACCTGTCAATCACTAGATGGGGGACTTGAGTAAAAAATACCTTAACTTTAACTGTTAACATTTAATAATTGACTTCTCCTGATTTAAACAGTCTCCAGAGCACAGTAGCATAAATTTGCTTATGAACAGAACTTTGCCCTTTTAAATTTAGGAGTGGGGGGAAGTCCGAATGGGAATCTAGGAACACAGAACAGAATCATATAGATATCAATGGATTCTGCTTGTCACTTTGGTTCACTAATATTCTGTTGGAGTTTCACTCCCATTAAACTCCCAAGAAAGTGCTTTTAATAACTCTTCCCACACTGAAAGCAAAAAAGTTCTGCATTCAAAGGCTTACTGAAGTATTATAGCATGCAGGGTGTGCCTAGGAATGGCAGCATCTGACAAAGCTTGCACTGTCTGGCAAACATGTGACTACACAGCCAACCCCTCAACCCTCCTAGCACATAGACATGATTAACGTTAAGAGGCTGACAGAACTGAGGCCCAAGCTGCTTTCTTGCACATTTTTTCCTAGGCTTCAAAGGGCGTTTTGGCTCAGACGACATGAGGTGCTCTTACTGGATGAGCTATGATCTCCCTCTTTTATTTTCTTCTTTAATATATTTTAATAAGATACCTAGCAATAAATACTATTTTGTCTTTTATAGCAGGGTGTTAAAGGACAGATAACTGTAGATTTTCTGTATGCCCAGGATCTTGCCAGATAAATCAGAACTGCCTTGAGGATGTTGATCATATGCTTTAGTTATAACCTGGATATTAAGGAGAGCCATTCTCCTCACATTGGTAAAACACTGCTGTCTTTTGATACAAAGCAGTAGTTGAGATGAAGCACCACCTTATTCTGTACAGGTTAATACTGAGATTGGCAATGCCATTACTTCTGTGCTGTTCTGCATACAGATGTGATGGCCATCAGAAATGCAACATTGATGGATAGGCAGAACAGCGATACTGCAGAACACTGTAAGGGATCAGATGGAATATTCAGAGATGGGCTGGGTCTCAAGCTTCCTGAAGTCAGCCAGTGCATAGCCTGATTCCACCAAATGGGAACCTATGAGGGCATTTGGATGTTGTCTCTGAGCAAACTCCACTTGAAGAATCCTGGGTAGAGAATCTGAAGAGGGTCACTGAAGAAATGTTACTTTCTGGAGACAAGGTCTTGAGGGGTTAACATAAAGTCCATGAAGAGCATGGCTCTGTGGGTGTGTTAAGTGCTAGGGCCTTACCTAATTGGAATCCATGGAGTCAGTTGATCCTTGGATCCTTCTGCTGGTCTGAAGTTGAGAGCTGTGGAGCTGCTTCTAATACCTCTGTCCAGTGTTTTGCCTTTGAAGGGTTACTGAAGCAGGATCAGTCATAGCCCCATCTGTTGTGTTCTATGCTGCACTTGAGCAGCTTCTCATCATTGCTCTTACGTGGAATGTCAGGTTTTCGGGTAATGGACTGAAGCGAGGCTGACGATCTTATTGCCAGCCCTTGCTGTGCACCACAGCATTGAATGCTGAAGCCCAGGAAACTGCTTCTGCCAGTGCCAATGGTGGAGTTGATGGCTGAAGCTAGATGTTGGAACATGTTGGCTAAGAATGTTTCTCAGAGCAAAATGTGTACATGAGACTGTTGCACCAATGGAGCACATTCACAGTCGCATGAATAGACAGGCTCCTGAAAAAAAAAAATCACAGGCTAATTCCCTGCTGGGACAAGAAAAGACACCAATCTGGAGCAAAATCAGAATGTTTAAAATGAATTTCTTATGCTTTCGTAGCTCAAGGAAAACAGGTGTGGAAACTACCTGTTGCTGCTGCCAGAGGGTAGATCAAAATTCATTTGTTTTCATTTCTGAAGACAGAGTCAGAAGACAAGTGATTAACAGGTCTGATTTTTAACTTTCTAGCTGCACAGGTAGTAGTAAAATCCAGCATGGAAATGGAGAGTCTGGATGTGGGAAAGCAAGCAATAAATGTTATTGTCAGAGCAATGTATCTGATCCAGAAGAAACAACATACAATGTAGCATCTTTCAGGAAAGGAAGTCTATCTGGAAGTACTTTTAAGAAAATGTGATTTTCTGACTGAATAATTTAAGGTAAGTGTTCCAACAATAGAGAAACATCTGAACTTTACTGGTTCTGAACCACTGAATTACATATATGCACACATTGTATAATGTTCCAGAAACACTTTATTTAAAAATGGAGTTGTAAATGCATAACAAAATAACATACATAACGTAACAAAAATAAATAAGGAGAACGTGTTTATATAAAATAACATAGTAAATTCAAAATGCTTATTACAGAACAAAAGGGTGTAAATGCCTGAATGAACACAAACAGAACCTTGTGTGGAGAGCCTGAAGTTTTAATTTTTCCAAAACCATTTCTTATTTTTCATGTGTCTGGGGAAAAATTCTATTCCCAAGGATTAAACAAAGAAAGAACTGAGATAGTGGTTTTGGTGCACTAATTTTTCAAAAGCTGACTTTATTTTCACCCTTCTGCACCATTTCAAATATTTCCTATAGCCTCTGTAAACTAATGGTGTAGAATACTGAGTTGTATAAGAAGGATAGTCTATTTTCTTTTAAACTTTAAACACATATGAAATCCATTATACCACAGATAATTGGTTTTCTTAAATCACTACAAAAAAAATTTTTTTTTTGCATTTTTATTAACTGGTCCAACATTTTAGTGATTTCTGAAATCCTGTACAATTAAAAATGTACAGAATGTATTTTAAACATATATCATATAGGATTATTGCTGAACTACTAAAGACCATTTCATAAAAGCTGCAAAACTGTACTTGTACTTGTAACATTAATATACAGAGACTGATGCGAATGCAGGAAAATTCCAGTCTATTAGTTACATTTAACAGAAATAAGATTCCTCCAAATTAGTGTTCTGGAAATACAAGGTCATTTACTTTTATATTTATTATTTCCAAATGTTACGTTACTGAGACAACTTATAAGGAAAATAGCTTTATGTAGGATATTTTAAATAGACTTGCTTTTCAGTGGTATAAGCAAGATATCTATAGTGGTAGTCTTATTCCAGCGTCCTTTTAAATGTATAAGACAGAGAGACTAATGAGGGATGCCATAGGAAAATATACAGAAGCAATTTATTTGCTTGGGAATGAGACTATTGATCAACCAAGTTATGACTACTATCTCCAAATCTTCAGAAGAAAATTTTACAGCTCATGATCATTCCAAGGAACACACATCGCTTTTGTAAACTTATGTTGCATTTGAATTAGTGACTTAGTATGAGAACCCATTTGCCTCAATATGCTTTTTAATGTCCATACAGTTGTACATTTAAACTTGTTTTATAGTTTCAATAAACATTTGGACAGAAATGAGATATGAAATCCTTCTACTTTCATTAACATCAAAAAGACATTTTGAACAAGATCAAAAAGTGCCAAATAGTCCTTTTGGAAAGTGGATTAAAATACTGCTGTGTTGAAACAAGTACAGTACTATCAATTTTCTATGTACATCAAAAGACTGACTCCTATTGATATTGATATGTTCACCTACCACTCCCAGGAAATTCTTAGTGCAAACATAATAGTTGGACTTTGTAAATCCCAAGATAATTTATGCAGCAACAAGGTTATATAAATCACAGAACTGTTTGAAAATTTCAGTATGCAAGAATGAATGCTTTGCAAAGTCTGTCTTATCTTATACAATAACATGTCATTGTACTCAAAGGTAACACATTCCATATAAATCATCTTATTCAGAATCAAACATAACTGTTTAATAATTCTATACAAACTTTAATTGAAGAGGTCCATTTTTAGAACAGCTTGGCACAAGAGACTTGGGGTTTCAGTGATATTGGATGTTAGTCTGCTTGCAGGTCACTTTAAAAGCATGGCTTTTAAAAAGAAAAATCTATGAAGGGAAAGAGTGCTGATAATTCTGTTTGCAAAGCACACAACCACAAAGGGCAAACCTGCCACAGTCTGCTTTTCTACACTGGTATCCATGTTCATCTGTAAGGTTTGAAAAGGATGTGCATGACAATCAAAGCATCACAGTTAAAGAAAATTGGTTTAACAAAACAACTGCAGTTTGATCAAACTTTTTTGTATAAAACCAACATTATGACTCTTTATATATTTCTAGACATTCCACATTGAAGGTAATTATGACAACAATTAATAATGTCATTCACGCACACTGGGATCTTCCTCTTCCCCATCTGGATTGAACCTGTTGAAATGTATGCTGAAGTCAGGCTTGGATTCAACACTATCAAATGTAGATGAAACAGAAATGATGGCAGGCCGAAGGGCCCTAGCTTCTGGTTGACAGTTTGGTTGTATATGAGCATGAGTACTGAGAGAAACAGGGCTGGACTTCTGTTTAGGTTGAGCTGGGAGGACAGGGCTTGCGAATCCCAAGTTACTGAGAGCATCCAAAGTACCATCAGGGTCAATCATAGCATTAATCACTGACCCACCAAGGAAAGGGTGGGAGGGAAAGAAACAGAACAAAAACAAAGGTTAGGGTTTTGTGCTTTGAGAAAAACAACTCTTTAACTAAGTCTGTCTCATGCTTTCCAGAATTGGAATTCATAAATATCTTTGATATCTTTCCCCTGAGTTAAGAGTCTGCAATAAAGTAGCACTGTTTGGTTGAATCTGTTCGGAACCTGAATAGAAATAATACTATGAAGATTTGGTTCTATTGATTATTGCTATGATCCCAGAATATCGACCGAGATCCTGGCCTTTCTGCTGGACATTACAAAATAACTACCTAACACAAGAACATGAAGGTGCCTGTAGCTTAGTACATTATCTCTGGGAGAAGCCTTTGCAAATACTAAATCTCAATGGTTCAAGGAAACTATACAAAGTACGGTTTGAGGGAAAGACTAGAAAAAAAGAGAGGGTGAACAATGTAAGTCTAGCTGATAATCAACTTGCATGTGGTAGCATGTGAGCCAAAAACTCTTATAATGGCACATGCATTCACATGTGAAGGTCTTTAATTTGTAATATTAGTAAAATATTATATCTCTTTCAGTAATATTATATAGTAATGAATTCTACAAGTTGATTAAATGCTGTACAAAACAGTAATTTCTTTTATCCCTTTTAAATGATGGTATTAGGAAGTACCTAACAGAGCTTCACTGTACAATTATTTGATATGTTTACCATGTATTTTTCTGCCTTCTAAACAGAATTGATCTGTTTCCATAAAACTTTCATTAGATTGACCATACACCTAAATAATCACTGTTCTAATCTTTGCTTAAATTACATTTTGTTACTCTTCTCAAGATCTCATATTTTTAAGTCTCTTAAGGTAAAGTGACTTAACCCAATCATAGTAATCAAAGTATATACATTTATATAATATTAAAATATTTCCTTTATTACTCTTCACCCCTTAATCCAGATGTATCTTAGAATTAAATTAACATTTTTGAGTTTGTGTACAATGAGCATCTGATAACTTTAATGAGTTGTCCAAGATGTTTAGATCTTTCTTTTGAAATTTTCTTTTTTAAAAAAATCACGCATTAGAAGATTTAAAATCAAATTAAAATACAAAAATAGTAAATTACAAGACAACTGCAACATACAAAAACCCCAAAGACAACACAACCCAATATGGCAAAGAAATACACATTAACATGAACCATTACTCCATCTCTCCCACCTAAAGTATCATTTACTCTTCATCTCACAAACATGTACACGTGTGCGCATGCACGCACGCAGTAGTATAGGTTCTCCTTAATGCAGTCAAACTTGGTTAAATTATTAATTTAAAGCTCCATTTTATGTATTTTATAAAGGTAATATACATGTGATGTACTCTTAGGCCATGTCTACACTGGGGATGCCATCTAAAGTTAATACATCAACATAATAGAACTGGAGGAGAGTGTCCACAGGACACTCCTGCTCCAGCTGCTTCTGGCCCCAAGTGTAGACACTGGGCCGGGGCTGCTGCTGGCTCCCAGAGCCCCAGGGCTGGAGCTACCACTCCAGGACCCGGTGGTAGCCCCCACAGGGGCTGTTGAGCCGGCAGCTCCAGCACCAGGACTCTGGGAGCTGGCAGTAGCCCCCGTGGGGGGCTGCCAAGCCAGCAGCACCATCTCCGGGGCTGCAGGAGCCAAGGCTGCCGAGCCCCCAGCTGGAGGCTAGGGTCTACACTGGGGTTAAGGCGAATTATTAAAATTCACCTTTAACCCTATGCCTCTTGGAAGGGTGGAGTTACAAGGTCGACTTGTAACCTCCCTTAATTCGACCTTCCAGCTGCCTGAGTGTGTACCCAGGCTGTAGAAGGTCGAGGTAAGAAGCGTTACATCGGCCTAACCCCATCAGTGTAGACAAGGCCCGAGTCATGTCTGCACAGCAAACTTTTATAATGGGAGCATATATCATCCCCCACAACACATCCTCATAATTAATCTTGACACAGGAAAAAGCAACAGTGTCCCTTGAAACAGTGATGTACCATAAACACCATTTAAATCAAAGGCTTGAATAAAAGCACAATAAATCAATGTGAGCCATTTTAGAAAGCCTTAATACTACCTACCCTACCCATTATTATTAGATGTTTCTGCAATGGATTTAGACATAAAGCAGCAAAATACTATAAAATATTAAATGATTTATACCTTGCAATTGTTTTTCAACTCGTTTCAGCTCCTGCAAGATTGATGAAATCTCCTGGGGAAGTACCAAAATTCAAAGAGTTAAGCTACTTTTCACTAAGAAAAGGCAAATTTAATAATTCAATAGTAAACTTACAAGAAATCTTCTCAAACTGTTTGGGTTGTATATCCCTATAGTAGACGTACTCTTGTTGAAGATGGTTGGGAAGAAAAAATAACCAGGGTCCCTGGCCAGATGGCACAGTAGGTCAGCTACTGTGGACTGCACAACTGGTTGCCTTATCAGAATGAAAGAGTTCCTTTAACTGGCTAGTTGTCCATATTAAGCCCTTAAATGGGGTACATGGGTACCAAAGTTCATTCCATTCCTTGCCCCTGGAGGGGCCTTCTGTAATAAAGTTTGACCCTTGGCTTATGCACAGGTGGTGCATTTTTCCTGGATTTTGGGCTTTAAAAGCCTGGGTCGGCTTATATGTGGGTCGGCTTATAGGCGTGACTATACGGAAAACACCATGGTTGAGCTACCCTTTGTAGTATTTTAAATGCACATTTTTATGAAACTGAATTCTAGTGAACAGAATGTTTTTCTTCTAATTTTGCTCAACATTCCTGAGATATGAAAATTTTACAAATTTAAAAGACGTTGAGTCAAAAAGTCTCCCAAATTCTTTTTCTTGAGATTGTTGCCTTACTTCTTCCCCTTTAAAACATGCCCAATCCTTTAAGAATTAGAAATCAGGTGAAAATGAATTTCATTCTATCCCCAAAAAATATATCTTCATACCATGCTTGAAGTTTTTACAATAGGAACTTCACTCTCAGTTCGCAACTTGTTTTCAATTTCTTCCCAATTCCGGTCTTTGTCCTTAAACAATATTCTATAAAGAAGTGTAAAATTTTTATTTTTAAAAGAGATACATTACCAAATACTCTATTTTTCAAAGATCTACAGACCTAGGATTTTAAAAAATAGCTTTGGAAACACAAGAAACTGGAATTTGAAAGGGAGACAATTACTAGTCCTATCATTATGGTTTATATTGTTAAGACTATATAGAAGAATTTAGCTAAAAACACCTATTGACAATAAAATTAGCAGTCACATCTAAATATCTGCATTGTTTTGGAAAAAAAAAACATTTAAATATCAATCTGACTTTTTTTACCACAAAGAACTGCATTTTTAAAATCTGATATTTTATTAGAGGCAGAAAATATTTTATAAGTGAAAAAATAAGATTAATAGATCAAACCTGACTCATTTTCATACTTTAAAATAATGAAAAATACAGCTTGTTAGCAAAAGAAAGAAAAATATGTGTTGTGCAGACTTTTTCAACTCATTTAATAATGCTGACCGATTAACAAAAAACCCAGCATAGTCTTTCTAAGGGTGGACTGAAGTTCTTTTTTATAATGACCTACAATCTTGGGAACCTCAAATGCATGTATATGATTTAGTAAACATGAAAGTTTTAGTACAATAAGAATAAATTTCCTTGTATTATTTGTTTTACAGCACCCAAAAGAACACTAGGTGCTTTGCAGATAACTTCCTGTTTTATGATTTTCCTGCGCTATTGACCGGTTTTTATATTCTCTTGGTATATCATATAAATGTTATTTCAGATTGTCAAAGTTTCACATCATTAAGAAAAGGGTATCTATGGGTATTTAATGTTTGGGTTGATAAATCTTTATTTTTAACCAATGAATAAAAGCCACTAACTATCACTCCATATGACAGTATATCCTCAAATCTGCCTTCCCTCTGAGTAATTCAATTAGTTATTAACAAATAAAACTTCAACTGCAATCATTGCATCTGTAAGTGGTATTTCAGAACCAGAAGCAATCTACCTATACTTCTCCCATTCAGAGGACAACAGTGGCATCCATACGTATTTAGGTAAGCAAATTAATCCGTTTAAAGCACCATCAAAAGGCCACACACTTTAAACAAACACTAAATTGGTGGGGGTACTCTCAGGAAATCATTCTTTTTAAACGTGAAAATTGGTGTGATGTGTGGCATTTTACACCTCTTAAAGGTTGGGATTTTTTAAAAGAGACTAAGAGATTTGTGTGTCCAAATTCCATTGAATTGCAGTTGGGTTCTGGCATGAGCTTCCTTAAACTCTTTTTAAAATATCAACTTAAAAATTATCATGATGGTAGAAGAGTCTAGTTTTTCAAAACTTGTGCCCCTTTATTATTAATACATTAAATTTTGCACACAATTCAAATTTGTCCTAATTTATCTCCTGACTTTGTCATTGATCTTCCTGGTCACTGTTGTCCCAATATCAAAGCAAACACATCTTGAGCTTTTCTTGTCAAATGTTTCACTAAGAGAATGTTGCTAAGAAGTACAGACTCAGGGTATGTCTACACTGAATTCAGGAAGTTTCCAGAGGGGTAGCCTGTTAGTCTGTGTATAGCAAAAACAACGAGAGTCCTGTGGCATGTTATAGACTAAAAGATTTTCTTCGGCATAAGCTTTCATGGGCTATCACCCACTTCGTCAGATGGAACAGAATAACCATTGGAATGGTTAGCTCATTACAAAAAGTGATTGTTCTGTTCACACATTGATCAACTGGTGTGAATAGGCCCCATCTGCTCTCTGAACTGACTTTGCTAACACTTCCCTCCTCCATCCTGGCATGTGTATATTCACCTCTCCACTGTGATTTCCACTTCATGCATCTGACGAAGTGGGTAATAGCTCACTAAAGCTTATGCCGAAGAAAATCTGTTAGTCTATAAGGTGCCACAGGACTCTTGTTGTTTTTGCATTCAGGAACTGTGATTCAAGCATGTGTACACAGAGCTGAGCCAGCTGCGTTTGGGCTAAATCAAAGCTAGCTTGCATAACAATAGTTGTGGAACTGTGGCAGCATGGGCTATGGTTACTTGAGTTACCAGGATCTTGGGCAAACAGGGCTAGCCCAAGTTGCCAGTAACCCCTGTTATGGTTAACTGTTATTGTTACCCAAACTAGGTTTGATCATAGCTACTTGGGTATACCTACACGTACCACAGTCATACTTCTCATCTGTAGTGTAGACATGCCCTCAGTGCAGTGGGAACAAAGCAAAAGACCAAGGGAAAAAGAAAATGAGTGCCTTTAATAGATAATCTAGAGCAAGGATAGGCATTAATAAAACCTCTCTTTTCCAAGAAGACAGAATAAACCAGGAAATTGTCAAGGGTATGGAGAATGACGACTCTCTTGTGAAGAAATCCACCTATTGAGGACTCAGTAGTTCTAGAGGGACAAAATCATTTGGTTACAGATACACTCATCAAAGAAGTGGCAGGAAGATATTCAAGATTTTCTGGCAAGGAGTGAAGATGTAAAACTCACCTTTTCAAAGCTATCGAACTGCAAGCCTGCAGACCTGAAAGTGTGACTACTTTTGAACCATTCGGACTTACCTGCAGGCTGATGAGCTACAAAAAGAGTAAAGCTAGTTAGGTCCTGTAGCACTAGCACACAACTTCTGGAGAAGTTTGGAAAACACTGTATAGAGAATCAGCTCTGACTATACTTTCTGTATCTTCTACTTGCTTGTTTGTCATGCCGAAAACCAGTATGAACATAGTTTCTTTAGTGCCTAAGAGTTGTGTACTGTTCCTTACTCCTTACCTGAAGTCAGAATGCACTGATTTTGGTATTATACTTATTAGTTTCTGTGGAAATGTTTGTGACGCAACAAACAAACAAGGAATTTATGCTTCATGTAGGGACTATGCAGCTAGGCCACGAGAGCACGTTCCTGTTGAATGCAAATGTCCTTAGTAGAAGAAAAATTCAAAAAAATCTATGAGATATGAACAAAATTGTTTCTAACTATTATATTTTCCAAAATTCACCAGGAAGTACTCAACGCTCTTCCAAGAAACCGCAGAAGGTATTGTGACACTCACTCAGATCAAACACTTATCTTTTCCCTTTTTCCCCCTCATTTACTCTCTTCTTATTGATTTAAAATTTTTCCTACCTTTATGTCAAGCGATCAGGTCTCTTCTGATGGCTTCAGACTGACTCCCTCAGGAGTTAATACAGGTTGTGTCTCTATTTTTCCTCTATCTTTAGCTCTACTTATCTTTTAATCTCTCCCTCTTCCCTAGGCCCATTTTTTCCAGCCTCTTGTTGGCTTTTTTCCACCCCTGTCTATATTCTATAAGTATTTTGCTTTTCTGTGCTGCCCTTCCCCTGATTTCTGTACATCTTTTCTCACTTACTGTTATGTCTGGATATAGAATCACAGAAGGGACCACGGGAGGTCATCGAGTCCAGTCCCCTGCACTCATGGCAGGACCAAGTACTATTTTAAACCATCTCTGATAGATGCTTGTCTAACCTGTTCTTAAAAATTTCCAATGACAGAGTTCCACAACTTATTCTAGTGATTAATCACCCTGACAGTTAGGAATTTTTTCCTAATGTTCAACCTAAACCTCCCTTGCTGTAATGTAAGCCCATTGCTTCTTGTCCTAGTATCAGTGGTTAAGGAGAATAATTTTTCTCCCTTGTTAGGTTTTAATATTTTTCTGTCTTTTTAGACATTTTTTATGTTAGGTCTCTTCTGTTACAGCTTAGGTACTTTTCCTGCCAGAAAGTTGTGGCATGAAACTCAAGTTAACAGATAGGCATACCAGACCCACCCAAGGATAATGGTGCTGTGAACAATCAATAAGGCAGTGGTCAGCTGCCTACTGAGAAATTTTGGCTTAGATGCGAACAATACATTCCCCAGACTTTCTGACTATCTGTAAGGACTCTCCTCTCCATCCTCCTACTCCACACTAAATATAGTCATAGGGCCTTTAATGTAATTAAAGTGTTTCTGCATCGGTCATTATCACCTCTGTCCTTTCTGTGTGTAACAAGGTCTGTACTTGTAAGTAAATAGGTAAAGAATTCCAAGTGGATTATGTAACAGATAAAGAAACATATATATTTGACGACTGTAACACCACCAATTTGAAGCTGAATCCAGTCAGCCTTCCTTCTTGGTACCTTGAATAAAACCTCTTCCGTGTTGTCTGTGTAACCTGGTCCTTTGGAGGATCCCCTCATGCTTTCCACCCTCCTCTTGTAACAACCTTTTAAGTGCTTGAAAACTTATGTCCCCTCTCAATCTCTTTTCCAGACTAAAAAAACCCAGTTCTTTCACTCTTCCCTTTTAAGTCAAGTGTTCCAGACCTTTAATCACTTTTGTTGCTCTTCTCTGGACTTTCTCCAATTTGTCTACATCTTTACTGAAATGAGGCGCCCAGAACTGGACACAATACTCCAGTTGAGGCCTAATCAGTGCAGAGTAGAATGGAAGAATGACTTCCGATGTCTTAGTTACAATACTCCTGTTAATTCATCCCAACATAATGTTTGCTTTTATTGCAACAGTGTTACACTGTTGACTCATTTTTAGCTTTTGGTCCGCTATGACACTCAGATCCCTTTCCGCAGTACTCCTGCCTAGGCAATCATTGCCATTTTGTATGTATGCAATGGATTGTTCTTTTCTAGGGAGTACTTAGCACTTGTCTTTATTGGATTTCATTCTATTTACCTCAGACCATCTCACCAGTTTGTCCAAATCGTTTTGAATTGTGATCCTATCCTCCAAAGCACTTGCAACCCCTCCCAGCTTGTCATCATCGGCAAACTTTATAAGAGTATTCTTTATGCCATCATTTAAATCATTGAAGAAAATATTGAACAGAACAGAACAGGACCCAAAACCGATCCCTATGGTATCCCGCTCATTATGCCCATCCAGCATGATTGTGAACTGTTGATAACTACCCTCTGGGAGTGATTATCCAACCAATTTCACCTCCATCTTACAATAGCTCCATCTAGGTTGTACTTCCCTAATTTGTTAATGAGAAGGTGATGCGAGACCATATCAAAAGCCTTACTAAAGCCTAGATATACCACATCTACCATTTCCCCTCTATCCACAAGGCTTGTTAAACCATCACAGAAAGCTATCAGGTTGGTTTGACGCAATTTGTTCTTGACAAATCCATGCTGACTATCACTTAACACCTTATTCTCTTTTAGATGCTTTCTAATTGATTTCTTAATCATTTGCTCCATTATTTTTCCTGGTACAGAGGTTAAACTGACTGGTCTATAATTCCCTGCGTGTCCTTATTTCCTTTTTTATAGATGGGCACTCAATTTGCTCTTTTCCAGTCCTCTGGGGCCTCTTCCATCTTCCATGATTTTTCAATGGGTCAGATATCTCCTGCGTCAGGTCCTTGAGCATTCTAGGGTGCATATCATCATGCCCTAGTCCTTATTGAATTTCATTCTATTTACCGCAGACCATTTCACCAGTTTGTCCAAATCATTTCAACTGTGATCCTATCCTCCAAAGCACTTGCAACCCCTCCCAGCTTGATATCATCCACAAACTTTATAAGTGTACTCTTTATGCCATTCTCTAAATCACTGATGAAAATATTGAACAGAACCGGACCCAGAACCGATCCCTGCAGTATGAATGAAGTATATAGCCTTTTCCATCTATCTTCACATATGCTTTTTGTAGCAGATTTCTATAAGTAGCCACGTCTTTCGCAACAGGGAATTAATTTACTTCACAAATCCTAATTTTTCTTGATCATCAAGAAGCTGGAGTAATAATATCCTTTTAAGTACATAAATAACAATAATATACTTGATTTATCATGCAATCCGCATTTCACTATTACTACTACTACTAGCTGAAATATGAATCTAAGAAACTTTCGAGTGAAGAAAAAAAAAGTCCTACCTGATTTTGCCTGCTGTTTTGTCTATTGATTGCCTTATCTTCCGAGAGAACTGGAAGACTGAGGACAACAGCAAGCTATCTCCCATGACCTGGAATAATTATTTTTAAAAGGAAAAATTAGCACCACACTAAGAATTAAGTACTGCGATAAAATACTGTGATTTTGTAATTCCTCTTCCCACTTCACATCAGAAGGAATTTGACTATGAATTTACTGTTCATTAACATGAGGAATTAGTACCTCTGGGTTGTCCATGGCATTCTATAACAAAGCACTGTGCAGGTTTTATTACACAGTTCTTCCAGTGTACTTCAATCCTTACCAGAAATATCATTGTTATTATAATTGTCCTCTTCAGAGTGACTAAGTAACTGCCAGCATTGAGCTATGATGATTCAGTGATGTATGAAAGTGGACATGAATGTGAGAACAAACTAATGTTCACTTGTAATCCATGCTAGAAATTAAACTCAGGACTCTGAGTGAATAATTCACTTATGCAACTCAATAATCATTACTTCATTTAGTATCCAACATAGTCACTATCTCTAGGCTACTATACTGCACCTATCACCATGGTATCTGAAGAAATGGTTACTCTCCTTGCGCAGTAACTGTGAGTCCTTAAAGGTGTTCAACTCTAGGTGCTCTGTTGCCCCTTTGAGTGAAGAATTCTCACATCAGTGTCCTTTCAGCCCACACATGGATGTTAGTCAGTCTTCTGTCCTGTGCCACTATTGTATAGCACTGCATGCACAAACCATCTTCAGTTCCTTCTCTACCACAAAGTTCCATGACAGAGAGCTCCAAAACAGACAGATGAGTAATGTAGCATCTGAATGGACACAAACAATCTCGAAGAACCACAATTACTGCATAGGGCAAGTAACCATTTCTTCTTTTTTGAGTAGAGTCCTTAGGAGTGCTCTGCTCTAGGTGACTACCAAGCAGTCCCCTCTAAGGCAGATGGGGCTTCAGAGTCAAATCCTGTACAGAAGAAAGTATAGCCGAGCCTAACAGGGTATCAGAGGTGGAATTGTGATTTATAGCATAGTATTCAGTGAACATATGTATAGATGCCAAGTAGTGGATTTACAGATTTCAATAATCACCATATTCTTGAAGAATGCCATAGAAGTATCAATGGATATTGTGGAATGAGCTCAGACATCTGAAAATAGCTGAATATTGTGAAACTCATAACAAGACTTAATGCAACATGATGTCCACTTGGAAAGTCTCTGGTTAGAGACTGCCAACCCCAAACTGTCAGCAAGACAAATAACCTGGGAATCTTTTTGAAGGGATTTGTCCTGTTTAGATAGAAAGCCAGGCCTCTCCTGATGTCAAGGGTGTGTCGAGGTCTCTCCTAGCAATTTAGATGCAGTTTGGTATGGAAGATGGGCAGGTGAATGTGCTGATAGCTTAGCAAGAAACATTAGGCAAGAATTTCAGGTGAGACCACGGTGTGATCTTGTCCTTAAACATTGTGTGTTGTGGGAAGAGTATGCTACCAGGGTTCCTATTTCTTCAAACCTTCCTACCAACAGAATGGCTATCAGAACTGTCCTCTTCACTGACAAATGAAGCAGTGAAGAGGTAGCCAAAGTTTCAAAGGGCATTCTTGTGAGGCATTTAAGGAACAGACTGAGGTCCCATACAGAAGTAGGGTGTTGGACCAGCAAATAAAGGCTTCCCAGCCTTGGAGGAATCTCACTATGGTTGGATGGGCAGACATGGAATAGCTCTCTATTGTAGGGTGGAAAGCTGTGATGGCTGCCAGATGGATTTTTAGGAAGCTCATTCATAGTCCCAAGGTTTTCAGAGTCAGGGTCTAGTCCAGTATATCTGGAAATGATGCAGTTGTCTGTGAAACCAGACTGGTCACATCAACTGGCGAACTGCATCCATTTTTGAAATACATGTACCAAGTAGATTGTTTCCGGATGTATTAATATCAATCTTTTTACATCCTCTGAACAGGATGTCTAGTCCCATGAGCAATCAACCAACAACATTTTGAGACAAAACATCATGAAATTGGGATGAAGAAGCTTTCCACCCTCATGGGAGAGGAGATGAGGAATAGTGTGAAGAGTAAACAGGGTGCAAACAGTCAGCTACATCAGATAAGAAAACCATGTTGTGTGGGCCAGTCAGAATTATTAGAATGATTCTGGCTCTGTTTTTCTTTATTTTGAGCAGAATTGTGGCAATTGGAGAAGTTTGCAGGAATATGTACAGTAAGATTGATGACCACTGAATGTGAAAAGCATCCCAGGGTTTGGTGATCCAGTCTATCCCTTAAGCAGAAGTGGGTGTATTTCTTGTTTAATTCTGTGGTAAGCTAGTCTATCTCCAGGGTGACCCATTCACAGAATATGTGGTGTAATATGCTGGGTCTATTCCATGCTCCTGGTATGGGAAGAAGTGTCTGCTGAGTGTATCTGTGGTCATGTTCTAAATGTCCAGAGGATAGGCCTCTGTGATCTGGTTGTGTATGCACCAATTCTAAAACCTGAAAGCCTCAATGGAAGAGGAGGGGGGATCTTGCTCCTCCCTTGGCAACGGATGTAAAACATGCATACTATATAGTCCATTATAATCTTTATCTCTTGATCTCTTTCCCTTAATTAGTGGTAGGAACTGGAGACAGGCATATCTGACTGCTCTGAGTTTCAGAAGATTGATGAGTAGAATCACATCTTGCAATGTCCACTTGCCCTGGTCCATGTAAGTTTCTAGATGCGCTCCCCATCCTACCAGAGAGAAATCCATCATTAGAAGGCCACTCAGGGAGAACATGCAAATGGTTCTCCTGGGCACATATTGTTCTGGTCTCTCCACCAGGTGAGGGATTGTTTTACAGAGGTAGGTCTGGAAAGAATCATAATTAAATTCTGGTTGGTGAATAAACAGTTCTGAGCCTACTTTGAAGGCAGCACATTCAAAGCCTGGTGTGTCCTGTAATGAAGATGGTGGCTACTGTGTGTCCTAGTAGTTGAACACAGTTCCTGACTGTGGTTTGGGGCTAAGCTGAATTGTGTTTGCTATTGTAGCCTTTGCTTATATTTCTAGTTTATTGCTTATATTTAGGCCTAGTTTATATGCATGTATTTTACTATACATGTATATCTTTATAAGTTTAAGAAATTCTAATCTTATAGAGGTATACTTAGCATAAGTAGGTAAGTTAGTATAACTTTTGTATTAGCAGCTGAAATGCAAGGGACCTATAGGCCTCACTGTAAAATTTTTATAAATTTCCAGGATGATTCTGTATGTAACAGCTTTGCAATATGTAGGTGGATGTGAAGTTAAAAATATCAAAGAGTACGTCTTGTTTTCCTGTGATCAGGCCATATCAGCTCTTCATATAATATAGGTAACTAACAATTTTAGTGAAGTATTTAACTTTCCAATATATCGCCACAAAACCCACAAAATAAGTAAACAAGACTAGAGGAAAGGGGACATGGAATATTCTAGTAGGGAAAATACATCAATTGTACGCATGAACCCCTTAACCAATAGTCTAAAAGTACCCTGACAATTTCTGGGGTAAGGGCCCATATTTGGGTAAGGAAGTATGAAATCATTTGATTTATTTTTAGAGGGGTATAAAGGTATAGAATCTGTAATGTGTAAGAAAGAGGTATTTAAATTCCTAACATCTGGTAAGCTACAAAGCTTCCATATCTTTCACCTTGAGCTCAGTGTCTAATCTACAGCTTTCTTCCTTAGTTTTCTTCTTTTACTTTCTTTTTATTTTAGTTACATTTCAGTGAAGCTAGTTAAATTTGCTTAAGATTATTAGAGCCTACACTCTTCATTTCAACATCTGTATCCTAAGGGAGTATAAGTATAAACTACTTATAAATTGTTTTATAGACTATATAGGTTTAGTGCTAAGTTGTTAACTGTATAAGGTTTGTATAAGACTCTTAAGTTTATTGTATTGTATTTGATCATTTAATTCTTTTATTGTTTTATGCTTATGATTTGATAATAAAACTGTTATAAAATGTATTAAGAATCCTTTGTAATTCTAATTATTCCTTGGGGAAGTCCTTATTTGTAATTTTATCTGTGGCTGGACTGGACTAGAACCCTCTTCTGTAACAATCAGGTAAACCATTACTTCAGGTCTTCAAAATTCCAAATTTATCCCATAATCCAGTCAACACTATGCTTGAAAGATCCACAAACCTGTGCAAAGAGAAAGTAGGCTCTTGCTGTTACTCAATCAAGATGTGCCCCTATGAAATCTAAGTTTTGCCCAGGAAGAAGGTGGATTTCTATATGGTCACTTGCAGGCCCAGTTTGAGGAAAGAAATCTATGTCCTGGGAAGTTTCTTGAGACACCAGTTCCAAGGATCAGCCTTTCAGTAACCCATTGTCCAGATAAGGAAATACTAAAATCCATTTCCTGAGGAGTTATGCTGCTACTGACATGACTTTTGAAAAGATGCTTGGGGTGGATGACAGGCAGAAGAGTATCACTCGTGTTGAAAGTAGTCCTATTCAACAGTGAAATGGATGGAAAACAATCTGGAAACGTGTGTTTTGAAGATCAAGGATTGAGAAGCAATTCCCTTTCTCTAGTGATGGAATTATCGCTGCAAGCATCATCATTTTGAATGTTTGTGCCTCCACAAAGAGTACAGTAGTCCCAGGGCTAGGATGGGTCTCTCCAACCAGCAATCTTCTTCGGTACCAGGAAGTTCCTTGAATAAAACCCCTACCCTCTGTGCTGCATGGGGATTGATTCTATAGCTCTTAAGCATAAGAGAGAATCTATTTCTTCACAAAGCAAGCTGTTGTGGGAGGGCTCTCTGAAGAGATGGAGAAGAAGGGTTCCTTGGTGGAAGTGAAATAAAGCAGACAGTGATCCTGTGGAGATAATATCCAAAACTCACTTGTACATACCTATCAATTCAGGCTCACCTGAAGTAGTGAAGGCGGTTGCTGAAGGGAGGAAGGCTGGTGAATCAGTGCACCTAAAGAGGCTTAGAATGGCAATTCAAGTCCTCAACAACTCCTTAAAATATTGCTGTTTGGAGGTGGACAGGAGTGAGGTGGGATGCAATGTATAGGTCTTCAGGAGCTAAGGAACTGGATGGGATCTCTGAGCTATTTGGGACTTGTTGAGTTTTCTTCTTGTAGGCGGTTCTGTAAATACCAAAACAAAGGAAGGTAGCTCTAAAGACCTTCAATATTAACCGAGATTCTTCCATGTTATCAAAAAGAAGGTCCTTAGCTGTACTTTGGACCTCTTTTGTGAATCTAGAACATTGGAGCTAAGAAGCTCTCCTCATTATCACTGCTGGAGTTGTCAAATGGGCAGTGGTATCAGGTATGAAAGGGAGTCTTATAGGGTTATCCGGGCAAGTAGTTGGCCTGCCACAATAACTGCCTGGAACTGTTCCCTGTGTTCTGTCAGCAGAGGGTCCACAAAAAAGTTCTGCTTGATATAATTAATGTGGTTGTACTTTGCCATTAACATCTGACAATTGGTGATTCTAAACTGTAAGGAGGCCAAGGAATAAGACTTCCTCCCCAATAAGTCCAAACACTTGCGATCTTTGTCATGAGTCATGGTTTTAGCATGGTGCCACTGCTACCTACTATGTTCATTCACTGTGTCAACTACCAAGGAGTTAGGCGAGGGATGAGAAAAATAAAAATTCCAAGTCCTTTGCCAAGACATAATACTTTTTATCTACTCTTCTATGCATAGGCAAAAGAAGCAGAGATGTGCCAGATGATCTTCATTGGGTCCAGAAGCGGCTCCTTAACAGGCAAGGCTATACAAGTCATTGTGGGTGAATGGAGAATATCCAGCAGCTTAGGATGTGGCTCTGTCACCTTCTTGAGGTGAATTTGTAGGGAGTCCTCAGATCCTGGAAATATTTAAAATTATCCACCTGGGATGGATTAATACAGAAATGAAGAGGAAATACTGGCTGTAGGAGAAATCCCATCATTGGCCCTAGCCTCCATCCCTCTAAGGATTCCTCCGGAGGATCAGGTCTCCTGGAAGGAGCATGTCATGCAGGTTGCCCCTGTCTATGGAGAAGTAGTACTCGACATTCAGGAAAATTGTTGGTGATAAGTTACTCTGGGGTCCCAATATGGCCAGGAAGGAGGATGTATAAGGCATAGGAGAAGGCACCCAAGAGTGCTTATAGTAGCCAGGCATTGGTTGTGATTTTGGACCACAAACAGTGAAGGCCTCTAGGAAGGGCCTCTGTAGGAGTAAGGGGAGAACCTTGAACTGACATTTGAGAGACTGAGGCCATGTACACACTACAGGAATAATCGTGCAACAAGCCTGTTGCGCGTTAAAAGTCACGTGGTTTTTGTAGCGCAGGGTCGTATACACACTCTGCCGCTTGTGACGGCACAGAGCCCCCCCTGCAATTCGTGATTTGACAAGAAACCCAATTGAATTGTGGGAACCTATCCCACAGTTCCATCCATCCTGATTTGGCACTAAGAATCCTGGGTAGAAGGAGAATAGCGCTGAGCACCATGGGTAAAGTCTTGGTTTCCCATGGTGCATTCTGTTCCCCTTGCGTCACGAGAGTTGCTACTAGCAACTCACGCCCATTTTCAACGGTAGCGCATTGCTTCCTGGAAGTCCTTTAGCAGCAACATGGATCCAGGTCTGATCTCGACTGTCGCCTTCAGCATAATGAATACATCTCGGCTGGTGGCATAGTATGCGTTCAGCTCTGAATCAGACCAGGATTCGGATGACCCTGGGCTGCTGACTGCCATGCAGAACAACAGCACCGCATTGCTGAGCTCCTTTACAGAGCATCTGCACATGGTGCACCACTGGTTCTGGTCACGAGAGACAAGCACCGAGTGGTGGGGCCGCATCGTTTTGCAGGTGTGGGATGATGACCGGTGGCTACAGAACTTTTGAATGCGGAAAGCCACATTCATGTGTGAGGAGCTAGCCCCTGCCCTGCGACGCAAGGACACCAAAATGAGAGCCGCCCTCACCGTGGAGAAGTGTGTCGCAATCGCACTGTGGAAAATGGCGACTCCAGACTGCTACTGCTCGGTCGCAAATCAGTTTGGAGTTGGCAGGTCGACCATCGGGTTAGCACTTTCACAAGTGTGCAGAGCCATTAATCGTGTTCTGCTCTGGAGGACAGTGACGTTGGGCAACGTGCGGGAGATCATCGATGGATTCACAGCCATGGGATTCCCGAACTGTGGAGGGGCAATAGACGGCACGCACATCCCTATTCTCGCTCCGGAGCATCTTGCGACTGAGTATATTAATAGGAAGGGATACTTCTCCATGGTGCTTCAGGCACTTGTGGATCACAGGGGGCGTTTCACGGACATAAATGCGGGGTGGTCGGGTAAGGGGCATGATGATCGCATTTTCCGGAACATGGGCCTGTACTGGAAGTTGCAGGCAGGGACCTTCTTCTCCGATGATAAAATTACTGTTGGGGATGTGGAGATGCCCATAGTCATCATAGGAGACCCAGCCTACCCACTGATGCCTTGGCTCATGAAGCCCTATACTGGAAATTTGGATCCCAGCAAGGAGCGCTTCAATTACCGGTTAAGCCGGGGCCGAATGACTGTAGAGTGTGCCTTTAGGCGCTTAAAAGGCCACTGGTACTGTTTGTACGGGAGGCTAGACTTAAATGAGGACAACATTCCTGCCGTCATTGCGGCGTGCTGTGTCCTGCATAACCTCTGTGAAAATAGGGGAGAGAAATTTCCCCCTTCATGGGACGTGGAGGCTGAGCGGCTAGAGTTTGCCTTCCAGCAGCCAGCCACTAGGAGTATCAGGGGGGCACAGCTGAGAGCTGTCCGCATAAGGGAGGCACTTAGGGTGCATTTTAGTGATGGGGACTCATAGGAGGCATTGCATCACTGTGCAGTAGTGTTCCCAAGCACTATTGGGTGCTGATTGGGGGGGTGGAGGGACGGTGCTGGTGGGCGTGTACTGTACTATGCTCGAATGAGTGAATACTAAACATGCAACAACTAATCTTTTTGTGTATCAATAAAGACACTGTGCAAAGTTCAAGTGATTCAATTTTATTATTATAAAACATTAAATGTTTACAGTAAGCAGTGCCTGCAAAAGGGGCAATAGATGCGTGTAGGTGCGTGTCTCAATGCCATAGCTTGGTGCAGGAGTGGATGTAACATTGTACCAGGAGGGTCCCTGGGCTTCAAAGAACTGCTTTGAGGGAGAATGGGGCATGGGGGACAGAAAGTGTTGCTGTGGCTGCAGGGGGGGGCAAGCCTGGAGCAGCTGGGTCTGCAGACCAACCATGGTCTTCAGCAGTTGGGTCTGCTCCTGTAAGATGCTTATGAGGGCATCCTTCTGCTTCTGCCTCTTCACATTGTTTTCTTTGCGCTCCTGCCAGCACTCCTGCCTCCATTGTCTAGTCTTCCTTGCTGATGGCCTCATTGGACTGCATCAGCTCCTGAAAGATATCCTCCTTGCTCCTGCGAGGCCTCCTCCTTATCTGTCTCAGGCGGTCAGCTGGCACAGACCACTAACCGGCCAAGGTCGTTTCTAAGGAAAAATGAAACATCATAAGTAGTGCTATTGTTCTCACTTTGGTTAAGGAGCCGGTAACATGCTCTCCCGACACATTCCGCTGTGCCCACGGAACAGGGCATTGCCGGGGACTGAAAGGGCTTTTGCAAAGGGAGGTTTGGGTTGCCGAGACAAGACACACAGCTCTGTGAACTATTTGCAGTGCTTTGGGCGATTAGTTCACATACGGCACTGCCATGGAAGCCGATATCTCGCTGCTTAGAGTGCCTCTGCAAGCCAGAATGCATATCCTGCATGTCACTGGTTTTCAGCCAGGACCGTACGCAGCAGGCTTGTGCGCAGCCATGGTTCCCGCTGCTGTGCTTTGCAACTGGCGAGGGAGAGTATCCCTCTATGGGGGAGGGGAAACAGTTGCTCTCCCATCGAATTCAACTAGAAGGCTGTGGAAGTACATCGAGGACACCTTCAGTGATCTCAATGGAGAGGATTTCTTGGCAATTACAACATGCATTGATGCACTGCTCATGTAATTCGGGGTTGACCCCCCCATCCAAAAAAGAAAAGAAAGGATGAAACTCAAAACTCAGAAAGAAAAGAAAGGATGAAACTCATTTCCTGCCCGCTCTTCATTTGTCCGCAAAGCTTATCCAGCTAGCATAGAAGCCACTTCTGATGAAACTTACCAGAGTTCCCCTCTACTGCCTCCAAAGACAGTATGGAGAAGGAATCTGGGCAGCACGGGTCAGGTGGCGTGGAGAACAGCTCCTGGCTCCCTAGGTCGGCTGCACTGCTTTCACCCTCCAGGTCATCTTCCACCTCCACGTCTTCGTCGACGAATTGCTCGTCACCGTCTGCTCTGGTATCCTTTTCATGGGGGGGGTGCTGACATGTCCACAGGAGCTTTTGGGGTGGTTGTGGGATCCCCACTCAGGATTGCTTCCAGCTCCTTGTAAAATCGGCATGTCGCTGGCGCTGAGCTGGAGCGCCGGTTTGCCTCTCTAGCTCTGTGGTACGTAATCCGCAACTCCTTCACCTTCGACCTGCACTGAAGAGCTCCTCTCTCGTACCCCTTCTCTGCCGTGGCCCGAGAAATCTGGCCAAAAATATCGAAATTCCACCGGCTGCCATGTAACTGTGCCTGCACAGCAGACTCTTCCCAGATGCTTATGTGATCAAGCACCTCGGCTGTGGTCCAGACTGGAGCACGTTTGCTGCGCTGAGCCGCCATTGCTCTTGGAGTACACAGCTGCAGCTGCACTCCACACCAAGCAAACAGGAAGAGTGAAGAATTCAAAAATTCCCAGGAATGATGGGAGGGCGGGTACAGTCGCGTCACAGCCACAGAGTGTAGAAGGAAGTGCAGAAGGGATGGAATTGGAATTCTGGGACATTTCCGGAGGTTTCATATTGTGCAGCAACCGTACACACACGAACTATCGCGGAACAGCTGTTCCGTGGTAGCCGCTACCACCCTCGTTTTGGTGGTTTACATGTTGCGCGGTAAGACGGCTGTTACCGCGCAATAACATGGATTTGTGTGTGGACGCTGTGCCTGTTATCGCGCAATAACGAGCGTTATCGTGCAATAACTTTGCAGTGTGTACAAGGCCTGAGGCAAGTTCTTAATCACAATTCTCTTTCTTAGGTTCACTCAGGAATAGTGAAGCAACTGGAGAGAGCTGAGGTGAAACTATTAGTATTAGGCAAAGATTGGGTGAGCTCAATGTTCTTGGTGGCAACAGCAAAATGAAGTGAAGGAGAAGGGAACTGGACATCTTAAATAAAGCCAGGTCCCTGGTAAATCACAACTTCTGCAGAGTGTTACTGGTACCGAGTCTGAAATCTGAGCCTTGGTAGTCCTGGCCAAGGATGCTGACAGTAACATAGGCTTTGGGGCCTCTGAAGGAAGTGCAGTCGCTGACAGTACCAAGAGTCTTGTGTGCTCTGAGGGAAGAGTGGTTGGAGCCTACGCAGCTTTTTCAGTACCAAGGAACCTGAGGAAGAGCTCTTATTGCCATTCCTGTCCAGTAGTGGTACTGATGGTCTCTTGGGCTTGTGACTTTGCCATCCTGCAGCCTAGCTATGCCTTGGGTACCTGAGGAACCAGAAGCCTCAAGAGTACCTGACTAAGGAGCTAGTGGCACCAGTGTAGCTGAAAGACAACAGAGTCCTGTGGCACTTTTAAAGACTAACAGATTTATTTATCGCATGAGCTTTCGTGGGAGAAAATCCCACTTCGTCAGACGCTTTGAAGATGGGAAACTTACAGAATGGGAGGAAATTAAATGCAGGGGAGTGTATGACATAGGATCAGGTCAGGCTGTAACAGCAAATCAAAATAGGTGTTAGGATTCAAACACTGGGGAACAGCACATAGAGGAAGGTGAGGTCAAATCACTTGTTGTAATGAGAGAAAAATCCATAGTCCCTGTTTAACCCCAAGACAACTGAGTCAAATTTGCATATAAGTTCGCGTTCTGCAGTTTCTCTTTGAAGCTGTGATTTGTTATTCATCTCTTTCAACACAGCTATTAACAAGTCGTCAAGGGAGTGAGCAGGGAGATTGAAGTGTTCCCCTATTGGTTTTGTAGTGTTGCAATTTCTGATGTCAGATTTGTGTCCATTTATTCTTTGGCCCAGAGACTGTCCTGTTTGTCCAATATATAAGGCAGAGGGGCATTTCCGGCACATGATGGCATAAATCACATTGGTGGATGAGCAGGTGAAAGAGCCCTTGATGGAGTAGGTGGCTTGATTAGGCCCTGTGATGGTGTCATCAGTGTAGATATGAGGGCAAAGTTGGCAGCGTGGTCTGTTGCTTTTTGGAGGTAGAGTCTCTCCCTGATGAGTAAGGGGCGTGTTTTTTTTGAGGGCTTATGTGAGGACTCCTGTCTCTTCCTCTTAAGACGTCCTGGAGATGTGGGGCTCCGACGTTGTTGAGGCACAAACTTGCTCAGAGACTGGTATACCAGGGGCAAGGCGGTCCCTTAGCTTGGATCAGAAGTCAAGCATACAGAGGCTGGCTTTATTTCTCTGTTTTTTTTCTGGCTCTTGATTTCAATGTGAGACAAAAGTTGCACTGGACAACATGCGACTCCCCAAGGTAGCAGATGCAGTGGGAGTATCCGTTGCTGACTGTGATAACCTCCCAACACAACAGAACAGCTGAAGGCAGAAGAATCTGCCATAATCTCCCAGTAAAAAACAAAACAAAACCCACTACTATTTAGTTAGTGTATGTCTAAACCCAGTAAAGAGAAAATTTTAAAAAAAGCTATATTAATATTTATTAGCTATGGAAACTAACATTGATACTATAACTATCTATAAACAAAAAGAGACTAAAGTTGAGGAAATCTCAACTGCACAACAGCCACAGCACCTGTAATCAGATTTTTGGTAGCAGTGCTTGGTTGAGTCGTACATGAGCTCTCTCTGTCTTGCGCTGCTTCAGACAATTACATACATTAGTGACACTAATCCACCCTTGGTTGTTTCTCTACTGCAGAGTGTCAGTTCTGGAAAACACCAAAGTAGGAGAGGGAATGGATGGCAGTGAAGCAACCATCTTGAAGAACTTCAGTTACTGAAGAAGGTGAGTAACCTTCGAGAAGTGTCTCTGTGGGTGCTCCAAATTAGGGGAACATCGAGTAGTGCCCTCAGTGGAAGGAAGGGGATTCAGAACTTTTGGGGATATGTTTCTCGCTAAGGCATCAGACACATTGTGCATGTCCATCATAAATTGGGACTGACAGCCTGCATGACAGGCAGCTTTTGAATCCTGGGGGAGCTGGGCATGCCACGGAGTTTTCTGTCCCAAAATAAGTGAGGGAACAATAAAAACGACACTAAGATAGATTAAAAACTGAAATTTATTCTCCTAAAGGAAGAAATAATTAAAATAAAAATAAAAATAAGGTAAGTAGGACGGATAAGAAAAACTAACTGTCACATTTAACTAGTAACTATAAGGGTATCTTATATTAAAATGAGATGATAGGCCCTGCTAAGTGCTCTGACTCATGCCAAAGGAAATAGAAAAGGAACTGACAGATAGTTGCTCACACAGTTATGCAACTGCCTGAAGTGGCATGAGACAGAAACAGCACATGTGCAATCCAACCACGCTCTGCTACTACACATCTCCAATTACAGGCGCAGGGCACACAGACACCTAAAGTGGAGCCCTCACAAGGACATGCCTCAAGGAACATTTATTGTTCTAGAATTCTTGCTTCCAAATTTGATAACCAGCAAAAATTCTTTTGTCAATTTCATGCCATTAGTTCTGGTTACACCAAGACACTTTACGCAATTCTCTCAACCATCTTTTACTACATTGAAATTCCCGTCAGGTGTACTTTTTCTTCTTTTATAAACATTTTCAAAATAACTGACATCTTTTGTTTTAGACTCTCAGAACTCCCTGAAGGTATGTGTACATGAGCTAAAAGTGTGAGTTCCCTGCCCCCACACACATACTTTCAGTATCTCAAAAAAGGAAGTGTAAATATAAATAATAGTGTTTCTGTGTTAGGATGGGCAATGGCAGCCCCACTCAGCCATGTTGATTATCAATCTACTGGTTTCAGGCGGTTTGTACTCATCATGGCTAAGATGTGCAGCCTCTTTCACTGCCTATGTTATAGCAGCTACAGCACTATTTACACTTGTGCTTTCACTGAGTTGCTGCGAGCATGAGTACACAAACTGGAGAGTCACACCCTCGCTCGCAGCATAAGTATAGTCTGAGGGTGGTTCCATGAGGACCAAGAGAACTATTGCCACCACCACTCACGACACAGTATCTTTGCACAGACACTCCTAACCATGCATTCTTTTTTGTTTTGGCAACCAGATCACATTGCAAATTTGTCTCTCATTTGCTGTCCACTATCACCTCCAAGACCTTCTTCTCAAGTCAAATATTTTTCTAAGTAAATGATTGCTGGTAACTCTAACAGCTCTATGTCGCTATATGTTATTCTCTCAATGTTTGTAGGATATTCTTTGACTTTAAAACACTTTATATGTTAAAACTGGCC
>ML685790.1:10127036-10232887 GCA_007922175.1 Pelusios castaneus | reverse complement strand
TCACTAGTTTTTTCCACCATTACAACCATCTCGGGCCCATGGGTAAGTAAAGTTTATGCCAGCTATGCTAAAACGTGATGACATTTTTGCAGGCCTAGAGTAAACATATTACTAGACAAGAACACTGGTGCATACTCACTTCATCTCTGCTCCATGTTCTCCTCCGTGTAATTGTTGGGGGATCAAGAGCGTCTGTTAACTGAGGCCTAGAATCACTAGACCGATTGTTCCCCTCTGGCGGTTTGGCATGCACTAATGGAGGAATCTTTCTGAAGTTCAGACTTTCATCAAATACACGGTCAACCAGCTGAAAGAGCAACAAAAAGACCAAATTAATGAAAAAATAGGCAGTTTATGCAACCTTTTATGGATACATACAGTACAAAGCTTTCAAGATTATACTGATTTTTTCCTCTAGGGTAGGTCATTTTAAGATTTCCATGATAAACTTCTGTTTTCCTCTATTTCCTATATATTATGAAGTATGTACTATGTGATGGAGTGTCTAGTAAACAAGTGGCTATTTTCCAATAACAAAAATATACATAGCTATAAAATTAGGTTGCCAGAGAGGATTTTACCTAAATATGGATACCATACATTTGGCACTAAAAAAAAGAAAAAAAAAAAGAAAGAAATTCCAGCCACTTAAACCAGCAATGGTAAAACTTTTACTCACATTTTTACCGATGCTGAGTGTAAGTAAGTAAAGTAATAGTTGTTCTCTTCACAAAAGATACTCAGTTCTCTGCACAAACTACATTTAATGGTAGATTTCTTTTTCATTGGTTTCATAAATTCTTTTTCCAAATCCGTGAGTATTTTAGTACTTTCAGACAAAGTCACGTTACAGACACATTCTGTAACAGACATGAAAGTTATAATATTTCAGCAATTTTTTTTTCAAAAACAGACTTCAATGTGAAACTGCAGAGCTGGAATTCATATGCAAACTTGACACCATCAGACTGGGTCTGAATAGCAATTTTGAATGGCTAACTCACTACAAAAGGTAATTTACCCTTTGGAACTTCCCCTCTTAACATTCTCACCTTCTCATCCACTGTTGTTAAAGGCCCACATCCACACTATTTGAATTAAAACAACTTGTTTGTTTTTGCTGAAATACATTAACAGGCTACCCTTCTTGAACTGTTTGAATTGACCTTGTGGCTCACCATTCTCTGCATGTGTATATACACCTAACATACTGCAGTTTCCATTTCATTAATTTGAGGAAATGAGATTATGCCCATGAAAGCTTGTGTGTTAAATGTGTTAGTCTTTAGAAGTGCCACAGGACTTTGTTTGTGTTGTTGAAATAAACTAACATGGCTACCCCTTCGGAAAGTGTTACGAGTCTATATCTACTTCAATGAGATCCTGCCACTTACTGTATTATTTTATATATGTACAATACAATTTATTTTAATGATAAATGAAAGAGGAAAAGGGAAGCATATTTGTTCAGTGAAATGTAAGTCAGCATCATCTAAATGAATCTGAGAACATGCATATTATGTTAGCTGAAGTTTAGTTGGGGTTTTAAGAAACAATTAAAACAATCTACCTGGGTTTAGTCAATTACACTGCACACACAATGCATGTTTCTTGCTATCGTTTATATCCTTTTTCATGAAAAAAGGATGGTCTAACGAACACAGTCAATTAATGTGTTAACCAAACCTTACATACACAAAAATGATTAGACACACTTCGAGGGAAACAAGACAAAGACAAAATCAAAACCAAAAGTAAACATTTACAAAAGATGAGCTGAATGATAATATGGTAGGTGAGTGATTTTTATGTCATCTTTAACATATTTATCAGCATTAGACCTGTGATGATGACTAAAACGAGTTAGTACAATTTAATACACAAAACTTCAGAGAAAGTCAAAAGGAGAGAAAAATTAAATTGCAGCATGAAGCAAACCTAATTCAAGCTAATTTTTTACACTATATTGTGGACTAAGAGCTAAAATTACCATTAAGTAATGCTAATTACATATTTAAATGCTAATTGGGACACTTCTAGATCTTCTATGTATACAAGGACTTTTCTAACTGTAATAGCTTTACTATATGTACAGGTTGTTATATATACACTATATATTTGTGTATGTGCACTAAAATCTTTAAAAGCAGACTATCCAATGTTACCTAAGGCTGTAGAAAAGTAAGAAACAATGCAGAGCAATGTCTTATGTTTAATAGTGAAAACAGACACACAATACGAACGCTGTGGGTGACCATTTTGAGGGATCTTTGTTCATAGGCTGATTTTTGTGTTTACTAATTGCTGTTAAAACATAAAATAATCTTAAATCAAAAGAAGAGAATGCTGAGATTCATGCAAACAGGCTGGGTGGGAATAACTAAAAAAAGCTATGCAAAAGGCTAAAAGCAAAAGAAATAAAGAAAAGAAAGAACCTTATGCATTTCTCCATGAAGATCTCCTACCTCTTCTCTAGTGTCTATGGCAGAGCCAGGGGTGGTGGCAGCAGTGCTTACTGTGGTACTGGGAGCAGTGCCTGATGAAGTCACTGAATCTATCTCTCCTGCTACATCGTTGATTTCCCGTGCGATGAGAGCCAGGTCTTGACTGATCCTGGTAATAAGTTTAATGACAACATTATATTCTTTCAACACAATATATCTAGAGCAGTAGTATTCAACCTGTGTCCCTTGAATTTCCAAGTTATGGTTCGGGTGAAGAAGCCATGCTAAGAAAATGTGTGACTGAAGTGAAAAGGCATTTGTTAAGCTATGCACTGCTATTTTTAGGGTTTTTTTTAAAAATCCAGCTGATTGCTAAAAGAAGGTGGAGGGCATACTGCTTCCCAAAATGCTGCAGCCCCAGAGATCTGTTGTCTCTTCTTTGCTGTAGTTGCTCAGCACTAAATGGGAGTCTGAGGAGCCTAATGGCGTGCCTCACAAAGGACTGCTCCTCTCCACTACAGAGCCACTGAAGGGTAGTCCATTACAGCGGTTCTCAGCCACTGTGTCGGGACACATTACTGTGTCGCCACACAGCAGTAAGTGTGTCACGGAGAGTTGGGGAGATGGCTGGATTCGACCTGGGAGGGGCGGACTGGTGTGCCCTGTACGGTCATGATACACCGCCAAGTGTGTCACAACCCTCAAAAGGTTGAGAACCACTGGTCCATGAGACAGGGAAAGGGGAAAAGATAAGAGAAAACCACCAGTTTTGGCTCTGATTCTATGAACACACCCAGGTTAGATGCAACTGCAGAAGCTTTCAGTGGTCCTTTCTGGAAGCCATGTTGGAATAGCTGTAGTTCTGTGACTTTGGTTAATCCCCTTCTCACTCTAGGGACTGAGAGGAATGATGCATAAAAAAAATCAGCTATGCTAGCTCTATGCCCATTGATGACTTTCATTCCAAGAGAGTCCCTAGCAAAGGTTTCTGCTCTCTTTGCCAGGAAAAGAACAGAGTGGAGAATCTGCCCCTAAATATTGACTAAGGACCACTCACTTTTGTCCCTAACGATGAAATGATTGGACACTACTGATCTAGAGGTAGAGAATTTAGCATTGAGAATGATAGTTAAATTATAATGGCAAACATTATTAAAGACATTTCCAGTTAAATCACAGTATTCCAACACCATATTAGAGAGCGCGGCACTAACAAGCACAAATTCATGGAACAATACAATTTTACAGCTTGCGTGACTAAACATAACATTAATACAATGCGAGAGATATCATTCTGAAAATATTCATCAACACTCAAAATTCAATTTATCATTCACTGTATGGACTCAGAAGTGTAAAGCTAAAGTGAAAATTGAATTAATCCCAGAAATGTGCTGAACTTTTTGCATGTAAATAAATTTTAACCAACAGCTTTGAAAAGTGATAAACATTCACTAATCAGATGCTCACCACAGCCTAGTTACTATAAACCTGCAGCACATATTTCTGGGATTAACTCAAATTTAATTTTAGTTTTACTGTTCATATAAATGTGTAAACCATGTTACTAAATCTCTGATGGTTTTGAAGCCACCGCTGGACAATAGTGAAATAAGAGCAATTCATAGTTTCTTCACATCACAACCACATATCTCTTTAAAAGGAGAAGTATTAAAGTGTTCAACTAAACAGATGACTGGATTATTGGAATATGCTTCATGAGTACTGATTAACAGAACAAATGGTAGAAAATAAAATGGCTATTATTCAGCAAATTCTCCAGGAGACAGATACAACCAAAAAAAAAAAAAAGGCCAATAAAAATAGAATAATCCTGTGGAACTCCTACTTCTGCACAGAAACATCCAAAAATCCAACGAACTAGTGAAATCTCAAGTGAATTCTTTCCAGGCAGCCATAGTGATACCATCACAGATGTCAAAAGCCCATATAAAAAATTAGGCAGATGATCTTGTAGGATTCATGGTGAAGTTATGCAATTCCAAAATGGATGCTACTTCACAGTATATAACAAATTATTAATTTCTCATGCAGCCAGTAATGTCACAAGTAGCAGTGCAGCTGCAACAGAGTTTCACTAGAATTTCAATTGTATGATTTGGTATAAAAAGTCCACATTTTTTCATATTGCTATCAATCAGTGAAATTGGGGAAAGAGAAGTTGGGAGTACCTTCACTAAAAGGATAACACACTAGCCATTTATTAACTTTTGTAACACCATTTTTGTTATTTGGTGTAATAAGTCCATTAGGTTTCAAATTCCTATTGTCACAAAAATCAGGCTACCTGATTTGGTACACTTTTTATTACCTCGTTCAGGACGGGTGGGCAGATGTCAGGGAATATGTTTTGTGTGCCGTGGAGAAAACGTTTGACGAGAGGATTGGTAAAAACTGTATTTGTTTTCTGTTCTCAGGTGGAAAGTTGATATTGAGGCCAGATGAACCTTGATGGAGCTGTTGGAAAGACCAGAGTTTTTGAGCTGGAACATGTAGTCCAAGATGATTGGGATTGGTGCAGACGTAGGTGTTATTCATTTATGTTCACACCATGAGGAGAATCTTTTCCATTTTTGCAGGTAAGTCTTTCTGGTTGATTGTTTTCTGCTGTTTAGTAAAATCTCCTTTACTTGTTCTGAGCATTGTAGCTCATAGTGTTGGAGCCACTGAGGAGCCAGGCTGTGAGGTGAAGTTTGTGTATGTGCGGATGGAGCATTTGACCCTCGTCTTGGTGAAGAAGGTCGTGTAGCAGCGGCAGCGTTATCAGTGGACATGTTAACATCTGTAGGAGGTAAGGAAACCATGTCTGCCTCGGTCAAGCAGGGGCAATCATGATCTCACTTTTGCTTCATCTGTTCTTAATTTCTGTAATGTTCTGTGGATCAGAGGTAGGGGTGGGAATATATATAAAAGCTTTCCCCTCCAATTCAGGAGGAATGCATCTCCCAATGATTTATTGCCTAGTCCTGCTCTGGAACAGAAGGCATGGCATTTCCGGTTTCTCTGGGTTGCAAAGAGATTGATATGGCAGTCCCCATGTCGGAGTACTTTGTTGTTTAGTTCCCATTCATGTTTTGCTATGAAGTTCTGCTCAGTGAATCTGCTGTAGTGTTTAGTGGTCCAGGTAAGTATGAGGCTGATATAACTATGCCATGATTGATACACCATGTCCATAACTTGGTGGCTTCCATGCATGGTGATTGGAAGCGAGCCCGCCTTGCCTGTTTATGTAAAGCATGCATGTATGTTGTCTGTCATGATCTTTACTGTTTTGTTTTGTATAAATGGGAAAAAGTGCATGTATGCGTTTCTTACTGCCCTTAGTTCTAGTAGGTTGATGTGAAGGGATGTCTCGTTTAAAGACCAGCATCCATGGGCCGTATGAGACCCTAGATGTGCTCCCCATCCTAGTAATGACATGACTGTGGTTATGAACACGGACAGAGGGTTTTGTTTGAAAGGTACACCTACTGTCATGTTGCATGGTTTTGTCCACCATTGTAGTGATTGTTTGATCATCGTGGGTAATAACACCATTTTGAGTAAGTTTTGCTTCTGAGGCATGTAAACCGAGGCTAACCATGCTTGAAATGCCCACATGTGTAATCGGGAATGGGGTATGACATACATGGTTGCCACCATGTGTCCCAATAATTGTAGGCATGTGTGGATTGTGGTCATTGGACTTTTGTTTATCACTTGTATCAGTTTTGTGATTGTGAGGAATCTTTTATTTGGTAATGATGCGAGGGCTGTTGTGGAGTTGAGATGGGCACCTATGAATTCCATACGTTGGGATGGTATGAGAATTGATTTTTGGTAATTTACTATTAGCCCAAGATCCCAGAATAGCATCAGAGTTAGTTGTGTATCTTGTTCTGCTTGGACCTGACTTCTGGCTTTCAATAGACAGTCATCTAGGTATGGCTAAATAATGATGCCTCTTCTGCGTAGGTAGGCTGTTACTACTGCCAGCAGCTCTGTGAAGACTCTCGGTGCCATGGACAGTCCGAAAGGTAGCTCTGTATTGGTAATGATTTTGCCCCATTGTGAATCTGAGGTATTTTCTGTGACCAGGGTGTATTGTGACATGGAAATAAGCATCTTGAAGGTCGAGGGATGAATAACAGTCCCTGAGTTCCAGCAATGGTGGTATTGTTGCCAGCTTTACCGTTTTGAATTTTTGGGTTCTTATATATTTGTTTAATGCTCTTACGACTATTATAGGCCTCCAATCTCCATTTTTCTTTGTTGTTAAAAAGTACCGGTAGTAGAATCCTCTCCTTTTATATTCAGGAGGGACTATCTCCACTGCCCCCAATGCTATTAGACGTTCCACCTCATTACAGAAGTCGTTTGTGACGTGTGTCCCTGAAGAGGGATGGGGGAAGGGTTTTTGTGGTTGGAATGGAGAAGAAGGGGATGGAATAACCCTGTTGGATGATTTCTAGAACCCACTTGTCTGATGTTATGGAATGCCACCTGTGTAGGTATGGTTTTAGGCGGTAGCCAAAGGACGATATCGTGTGGCACTGGTGTGGGGAGGTTGTTCATGCCCCCGACCAAATTCTGAAAATTGTTGTTGCTGCTTTGAGGAACAGGATGGTTGTGATGACGTCTGGTTGTTCTGATTTTGACGTCTTCTCTGGTATCTTTGCCTGCTCCTATGTGGCTGCCTCTGCTGTTGGTACGGTAAGTATTGAGAGTACTGGGGGTAACACTGTTGATACGGCTGGTACCTCTTGTTAGGTCGTCTGGTGATAGGCAGTGTGTAAATGCCAAGTGTACGTGATGTGGCATGTGAGTCTTTCATAGCGTGCATTACTTCATTTGTCTTTCACCAAAGAGCTTTTTCTTATAAAACGGCAGGTCCTTGAAGGTTGCCTGGAACCCTCGGGGAAGGGCTGCGGAATGGAGCCATGATGCCCTTTGCATCACTACCGCTGTGCCCACTGTTCTGGCAGCCTTATTAGCTCTGCCAGCACAGCTTGCAATGCCATTCTGGATATGAGCTGGCCCTCAGTGATAAGTGATTGAAATTGTTGTCAGCTGTCTTCCGGAATAAGTTCAACAAATTTGCTGAATTTTGAGTAAGTGTTATGGTCATAATTTGATAGTAAAGCTGTATAATTAGCTATTCTAAATGGTAGGGTAGCGGACAAATAAATCTTGCATCCGATACGGACATGGTGTCCCTGCATTGGGAGCACCTTTTTGAGCTTGGGACTCAAGCATCCTTGACATCCTGATGAGGTGTTATTTTTTTTTCCTTCTTCTTCCTGTGAGTGAAGTAGTACCTCAACTGAGAAAACTAAGCAACCTTATTCTAACTATTACTATTAACTAAATATGAGGAGAAACGGAGAGTATTTTAAACTCCGTCTCAAACCGTGTACGGTTAAGAAGAAACAGACAAGGGTTCTAACTGCGCGCGTGAGGCTTGGAGCTCTAACAGTGTCTTGCGCCGGGCTGAGTGCGCACGGCCGGAGGGAGACTGCTACTGAAATCTCCAGTCTCACACCAAACACCTATAGTGGAGCACCCAGAGACACCACTCAATAAAGAAGTATGGAATTTATTCCGAAAGCAGTGGCCCTTTTTTGGTCCTCTTAATATGTTTTTTAAATTGAGTTATACATTTAAATCGAACCTCTATTGCTATAGAGGTTCGATTTAAATGTATAATATGGGGTCTTTAAAAAGTTGCCATGCAGCTTTCAGGGATTTTACTTTTGGCACTGTACCTTTTAATGTCTGTTTAACTAAATTCCTCATTTTTGTATAATTCCCCTTTCTGACTGCTTTGGTGCCTCCCAGAGATGTTAAATTTTATTATGTTATGATCACTATTAACAAGCAGTTCAGCTATATTCACATTCTAGATCAGATGCTGTCCTCCACTTAGGACTAAATCAAGAATTCTCTCTCCCTTCTTGTGGGTTCCAGGACTAGCTGCTCCAAGGAGGAGTCACTTAAAGTGTCAAGAAACTGTATATCTGTCCTGAGGTGAAATGTACCCAGCCAATATGGTAATAGATGAAATCCCCCATTATTACTGGGTTTTTCATTTTTATAGCCGCTCTAATCTCTCTGAGTATTTCACAGTCACTATCACCATCCTAGTCAGGAAAGGTATGCTAACTCTCAATATCTGAATTTCACAGCTCCCACACACGTATTTAGCTCCTATCTTAGTTTGGATTCTCAGAGAGAAATCCCTGGGTTGGTATGAGAAGTTTTAGAAGTTCTAACAGGAAAATGCAAATTTGAACTTTGTTGTAATAGTTACCGGGATTATATCAGATTCCCTTCATTTGTTTAAAATATTTCGGCAGCTCATTTACATGTATAATAATCTATAACACTATACAACAGATTTTTTAAAAAATGCCATGTCTAGGAAGTAGAAAACAATATTTCATACAAACTAAATATAATATTTCATAGCTATGAGATCAAAGTATTAAAAGTGTTTTTAAAAGAGACGGTCAGGTCATTTAGGCTTCAAATTTAAAGTTCTGTAAAAAGTTTTACGAAACTGAATATTAATCAGTTTTAATTACATTTATAAAAAAATTGTGAATTTAAACAGTATCTGAAATGTTCACAACCTTACCCCTGAATTGTAGAGTGTGTAACCATTCTTTTCATTATTCAACCAAAATACAATGCAAGCAGCAACAAGGGGTAAAAGTACTTTAGATTTTTTTAAACCGCTTTATTAATCTCAGGCAACAAAGAAAGTGATTTATTTGGACAGACATATATTATTTTATTTAACACTCTCCTTTCAATGCAGAGTAAAAACCAAGATGAATTAAAAATTAGAAGTGAAAATATGGTCTTTCATATGGTGAAAAACATCTCCAAAACAGCTTTGAATTTAACTGGGTTTTTTTTTTTTTAATTACATTTTGAATTTAACTGGGTTTTTTTTTATTACATACTGATTTTTAGGCAGATACATTTTGCTCTGCCTCAAGAAATAATTATAATAAAGTATATTTGTAACTCCCACTAATGCAACTGGGAACTCATACACAGGCAATGCGTATCCTAAGATAATACTACTATTCTTCTTCCATTAGAGAAGTATTCTACTTCTACTGCTTTGATAGTCTCTCCTCTGCAAGGCTTCAAGATTTCTGTACAACTAGCCATGTAAAAATATTGCATATGTAGATGCACCCAGTGATTTAATTAACTCATTTGTTCATGCACTACCAGTTCAGATAAAAAGGTTCTGATTTTTTAAAGGTACTTTTAAAAACCAACCTTGCTATTTCTTCTCGATGAGCAGTCCAATCACGAATGTAGTCCTCCTGTTCCTTTATCCTGTGCTTGAACGTATTGCTAGTTTGCATTGTTGTCCCAGAGCTCTGCAATCGAGGAGTTTTCATGGCTGGAGAAGTACGTAGACGGGTATGTTTAGGGGAATTACGGTTTGATCCAAATTCATCTTCTGAGGTGGAAGCATAATCTGTAGGAAAGCGCCTCCATCTTGAATTTACTAAATTAGTTTGATTATTAAAAAAGAATAATTATAGTATCTTTTGTGAGAAACAATATAATTATATCAGAAACACCAAAAGAAAACACCACAACTGTTCAATATCAAACCCAAGTACCTCACAAAAGTGTTCACTACATCTGAGAAAGAAAGATACTAAATTTGTGTTAAAAAATAAATGTTGATTAATAAAATGTGGAAAAAGATGCTCTTTGTATAATGGTGAGTAGACAAAAAGATGCAAATACCATTAATAACTGAAGCAAGCTGTGTAACAGAATGAAGGTCCAATTCACTAACATGTAACAAATTTGACTGCAGGATTTTTTTGGCACATTCCCTCTCCCTTAAGTTCAATTATTGATTTTAAATGGAGCACACACAAAAAAGTGTACAGATGTATGAGAGAATGTTGAGGCTGTCACAAATTCCCTCAACAATGTGCCCACATAAAGAAAGCACATAATTCCCACACAAGAAATGATGCTTTTATCACTGGAAAAATATATATTTTATAATCCAACATTTTGACACATCTATAATAACAAAATCTTCAGAGCAGACAGGACTTGCACTCACACTGAAAATATCACATTGCTGAGAAAGGACAAATGCAGTAGAGAACTGAAACCAAGCATGAGGATCTCTCTCAACAATCAGTTATTAATGGCTAGAAAATTAATTTCAGAATGGCCAGCCATCCTCACCCTCTTTTAGAGAGCATGCCGGATGTAATGATGTGAGTAGAAGCACTCATTATTATAACATGCCACACCCAATCAACCTCATGCCACAGAGCATCACAAATATGAAATATTATTTCTTTATTAATGACTGGCTCTAGAAAACAGTTCACTTTGATGAAATATTAATGTTAGGGTCATTCGTAATCTAATTTGTTAGTAGAATAGTTAGAATAATCTGCCTTTAAGTGCTCAAAAGCTTAATTAAATTAATTAGAAAGTATACAGACACCTGAGGTTGGTTAGGTGTGCTGACAATACTTTTGAAAACCAGTATATTCAAATGAATATGTTTGTTCTTGGTGATTTATAAATAATGGATGCATGATGCAATTAATGTACATACCTACTGGATGCAAATAATAAAAACACAAGCAAATTAAGATGGATTTTTCCTGAATTCTTATTTTCAAAAAGGACAGCAAAATATAAATTAGAAATGAACATAGGCACAGATAACTGCAATGTGAGCTTTTAGTTGAGAACAGATTTGGTCAATGCTCTGAAAGATTTTAATGTGTAGAGTGTGAAGTTGGAGTACAAGCTTATGTTCCTTATTTCATTAAAACATTGTCTTTTTAACTGTTAAAAGTAGAAATACAATTAACAGATTTTTCAGGTGATTTAAATAGAAACATGGTTGGAAGCCTAATCCAAAGCACACTGACCACAAACGGCTACAAATCAGGTTATATTTTACTGTCTGTTTTCATATCGAGAGAGAAAAAAGGATTTAGCCATTGACCCACTACTCCTTAACTTACGAGATTTTAATTTGTTCTTACCAAGACAGAGAACATAAGCAGAAAAAGTACTCCTTCCCCTCCTCACCCCTCAAAAAGCATACAAGAAATGTGTGATTACACACAAAATAATTTTAGGAGTTGGGCCCGAAGTTTATTAAAAAAGTGCTTAAAATAATTTTGTATTTTTAATTAATCCTTTGTCCCAATTATTACATTTAAAAAAATATAAACAAATTTTTCTTAAAAATGATACGTTTGAAGCGTTTCTTTAAGAGCTAGTTCAACTCAGCACTGTACAATGAGCATGAATAGTCAAATTTAAAAACTAAAGATTTAATGAATAGTGAAAGATTAGAAAACAGATATGACTTCTAGTACTCTACCACTGTAAGTTTCAACAGCAGGATCTGGGTCTGGGAGGAGCTGGGATTTCTCTGTGTACAAAATATTGTTTTATCATGTTAATTCTTAATGAAAACATTTGAAGCATTTGCTTAACAAAAATCTATGGCTAAAATTTAGTTTTAACTCTTCCCTTCCTCACAGCATTCCATGGTTTGCAGAAACGCAAAAAAAAGGTGTTGCAGATATTCTTAACTATAAATTCATTTAAAAATAATTGAGTCTGAAAAAGTTTGAAACTGCAATAGAGAATTGTTATTCAAATTCAATAACATCTATAACAAAGAAAGCTAGGTAGATCCAAAAACCTGTTTCCTATTTTTTATAATAAATAAAGATTATAAAGGTTTGAGGTCCCCAAATGCTATTGTGTTGCTTTTTGATCTACAGGTTTCTCACAGTAAACTTCAGGAAAAGCTATTGTGGAGTTATAACAACATCACAAATCATGTAAATGATGACATATATTAACAAAATTCAAAATTTTGTATTAACCTAGCTAACTCTGCCACACATGGGTTTTTAAAAAACACCTTTTGATTTCTTTGCATGTGCAGCCCTTATGGGACAGATGAATCCAATCAACCCCACAGGTCTTTACATTTGGTGTTCTTTTCCCCCATAACCCTAGACTTTGAGTCAACTAGTTCTATAGTGCTCCTGCTCTACTTGAACCCTTTCCGTTTATCCCCCACAGAACTGCATCTGCTCCTTCTTTCACCATCTCTTCCTGTTGGCCTGCAATGACTGTTCCTCCTCTAAGACAGCTAACTACTATAGTTGCTAACCATGTTCCATGGAGTTATTTCAAAAAGTCTTTCTGCTCTTGAAGCTATCCTTGCTGCTATTATTGCAGCTCACCACTTATGACCAACATCTTTCCTCTATCAACCTCATGGACTCAAACTTTAAGGCTAGAAGGAACCATAATGATCTTCTAGTTTGACCTCCTGCACACTGCAGGCCAGAGACTCTCACCTACCCACTCCTGTAATAGATACAAAAACTCTGGCTGAGTTATTAAAGTCTTCAAATTATGATTTAAAGACTTCCAATTACAGAGAATCCACCATTTACTCTAGTTTAAACGTGTAAGTGACCCACACTCCATGCTGCAGAGGAAAGTGAAAATGCCTCCAGAATCTGTGTCAATCTGATCCAGGGGAAAAGTCCTTCCCAACCACAAATATGGCAATCAGTTTGACCCTGAGCATTTTGGTGAGACCCAACAGCCTAGAATTCTCTGTAGTAACTCAGAAACCTCACCACCAGCTACTGAGGACATTTGCCACTAATTGCCGCAGATTGGCTACATGACATTGTAGACAGTTTCATCATATCACTAACTCTATAAACTCATCAAGCTCAGTCTTAAAGCTAGTTAGGTTTCTCACACCCACTTCTCCCCTTGGAAAGCTGTTCCAGAACTTCACTCCTGTGAAGGCTGAAAACCTTTACCAAATTTGAAGCCTAAATTTGTTGATGGCCAGATTATATTAATTTGTTTTTTGTATCAGATTGGATCTTATTTTAAATAATTCCTCTCCCTCCAGGGTATTTATCTCTCTGAAGTATTTATAGAAAGCAATCATATTTCCCTTCTGTCTTTGTTTGGTGAGGCTAGACAAGCCAAGTACTTTGGGTCTCTTCTTATCAGGTAGGCTTTTCTTTCCTCTGATCATTTTAGCAGCACTTCTCTGCACCTGTTCCAACTGAGGTTTCACCAGTGCCTTCTATTATGGTACTAAACACTTCCCTATTTCTGTAGAAATACCTCACCTGATGTATTGTAGGTTTGCACTAGCTTTCCATGGCTGCAACACATTGGAGGCTCATAGCCATTGCGTGATCAATCAGTACACCTAGGTCTTTCTCAAATTCTGTCACTTCCAAGTGATAGCTCCCATTTTATAGCAAAAATTCTTGTGGTTAGACCTGAAGTGCATGACATTGTACTTTGCACTATTAAATTTCATCCTATTTCTATTATTCCAGTTTTCAAGGTCATTCAGGTCTTTTTGTATGATATTTCAGTCCTCCCCCGAATTGCCAATACCTCTTAATTTTTTGTCATCTGCTAATCACTCCCACTTTCTGTGCTATGGTCATTAACGAAAATGTTAAACAAGACTGGTCCCAAGAACAATAATTGAGGAACTCCACCTGTAACCTCCCTTTAGCCTGACAGTTTACCTTTCACTATGACCTCTTTAACCTATTCATTATCGACCTTTCAAATATCATATAAATCATCATCTTCTCCAATTTGCTATTGGGCTTGCTATTTTTATGTGCCAGTTCTTTTAATGTTCTTGGATGGAGATTAACCGGGCCCCCTGATTTAGTCTCAATAAGTTATTTGAGTTTGACTTCCTGCTCAGCTGTGGTAATTTCTACTTCCATATTCAGATTTCTATTAGTCACTCTGCCATTATCTCTAAACCCCTCAAAACTCTTATTAAAAATGAGACAAAGTATTTGTGTTGGTACTGGATCATACTTAGACTGTCTATAATCTATACCCCATTCTGTGCTTTGTGGTCCCACGTTTTCTTTCCTTGTTTTCTTTTTATTTATATGGTGATAAAATCTTTTACTATTGGTTTTAATTTCCTTTGAAAGGGCCAATTCTACTTGGTTTTTGGCAGTTCTAACTTTTTCCCTATACTTTCTGACCTCCAAGATGCAGCTAGCTTTCCTTGTTGATCTATCCTATCATTCATGCCTTGTAGGCTTTCTGCTTTCTCTCACTTATCTATTTAAGATACTTGTTCATCCAGGTTGGTCTGAAATCCTTCCCTAAAACATTTTTCCCCTGGCTTGGGATGCAGGATTCAGATAATTTCTGGAACTCGGGTTTAAAGTTCAAGTCCAAAGTCCAAGCCTCTTTCACATTCAGATCCTTGAGTTGTTCAGTTCAGTCCACTAAATAAATAATGCCCTTAATTTTTTAAAGTTTGCTCTTTTGAAATCAGGACCTGTAAATCTATTTTTGTTTATCCTTCCATTTAGTTTAAACTGAATTAGCTCATGGTCACTTGAACCAAAGCTGTCCCCTACAACCTGTCTCTATTAAAGCAACATCTTGAAAATTATCTTTGTCTAGGTCTATGCACCACTGTCTACTGTGGAGCTATTGCTCCTTTTCCAATTCTTAGTCCCTCCTGTAGGACCATGGCTTTACTGTTTTCCCACAGCAGTTAAATTTTAGAGGTTCTTTGCCACCATCTTCCTTTTATTTTTTATACTCTGTTGTTTCATTATCTACTGCTTAGAGAATTTTATCCTCCACTGCAAGTTCACCAGGTGAATTTGCACAGTATTATCATTAATTTCCCCACCCATTGCAGCATCCTCCTGTTCAGTATTTTAGGAATGGTTGTTCTAATGAGATTCGAAATATTTAGTTCAGCTACTTGTTTGGTAACATAAATCTTAAAAAGTATCGAGAGTTCAAGAAGTCTAAAAATAATTGGAAACTATAGACTCCCTCACAGCTGTGACACAGGTAACTTTGATTGTATTACTCTCCATTTCATCCACATAGATGATAGGGGAAGAAATACCCAGACAGATAATATGCTGGGGAAAAATAGCTTCATCCCCCTTTTAAAATATTAGAGTAGAGAGCCTGGGTATTTTTAGTTTCACTTGAATTCATGAAGATTACTGGTATTTCTGAAGTCAACATTTAGAATATAACAGAACATCAAGCTTTACTGTTCAACAAATAGACTTCTCTTAAGTTAACCTGTGATTTAACCAATGTTTACCTCTCAAGGCAATAAATATTGATAGCTCAAAAGAATTTACAATCTACTAAATATGCAAGTTACACATCAGCAATGGTGATGGTTTTGCCAAAACATTTTGGTTTGTATAATAAAATAGCCAGTGTGTACAAAAAAAATACAGAAATGTTTCTGTATCCAACGGAGATGGGTTATCATTGTTCTGATAACCATGCACAGCAGCAACTGCAAGAGAGCCATTCAGGTACAACAAATGTCGTATGGTGCTACTGAAGAAAAATCTGTACCCAATTCAAGTTAAATCTAGCAATATTAAAGTTCAGAAGGTGAAAAAAGCACTAATTACCATGAATTATCTGTTTGATAAACAAGGTGGTTTATTTAAACATCAGCATTCTTCTTTGGTTGTTTAGCCGGTCATGCCCAATATACTTGAAAACTAACTTATAATCTCCTACATTGTCTTTTCTTCCATTGACGTATCAGTTTTCAACAAGATTACTGTTAAAATGGTAGGCTTAAAACTATTAGTTATAATTTATTTTTGAAATAGATATTAAATAATATGGGAGATGTTACAAATCAACCATTTTAACAGTAAGGGATCTGGAACTGACCTGAACTCTATAAACACAGATGCTCTCTTTTCACATAAGAATAGGAAATAGAAATTGCTATAGGACAGATCTGTATGCCTTGAGAGTGAAATAGATTAGGGTTAGCACAAGCCATTTAGTTTTGGAATATTTGTTTCAATACCTTTGTGTTTAAAAATAATTTCTACATATATTTCTACTTGTTACTTGGCTTATTTTTGTAAGTAAATTACACTTTTGTACTTTTAGAAACAAATCTTAAATTGCATTGCATTTATCTTGTTGCTGTCCCATGCCTTCCTTAGACTCTACTCAGTTTGGCATACATGTAAACTCTAGAATACATTTCCTAATTTTTATCTCATTGAATAGTGCTTCTGACTTTTTAAACTTTTCGTTTGTGACCCAAACAAAAGTGGTATCTAATGTAGCTATATTTTTGCACTATGACAATCACCACAGCATTTGAGCATCTCAGATACTTAACCTCGTTAGAAGCTTCCAGTAAAAATCATAAACCAAATGGTTAATGAATTAAAATCTCTTGTCCTTGTATTAAATTAAAATATATCTGCAATACCTATTGGAGCTTCCTTCTCAGAACTGCAGGAGTGCTTCAACTAAAGTATGAATTAATGTTTCATCATAAAGCATTATTAGTTTAACACTTACAAAAAGAGAAAAACAAGAAAATAAACAAAATATTTAGTACTGAAAATATTAGATCCAAATAATCTCACATACCTGATGGAGAATTATGGGCTGAGGTCAATGATTTGGATTTAGAATCAGAAAGTCGAGAAATGCTATTAGCTCTTGCTCTAGCAGAAACTTTACTACTATCTGTTGATGGTATTAATCTTGCACCACTTCTGATAGCTTCTGCAGTACGAGATGAGACAGTACTTCTAGTTATTGTGGCTTCTGAGTCACTACGTGCTGATAAAGAACCAAGCCTAGTTCTACGTGGTTGGGCAAGTAAGTCAATTCTGGAAATATTTCTCCTCCCTGATGGAGGCTTTGATGTGGAACTTGTTGTGGACACTTCGGATGCCACTGAAGCTTTATCTGCATCAGCAAGTTCACTGTCTGAGGCATCACCAAGTCGTGCTCTGCGCAAGAGAGAAGTCCTTGTGGGGCGAGGTCTTGGAAGAGTGGTTGATTTACTGGACTGCCCAGTTGTAACAGGAGAGGTCTTGGATTTAGCTGACTTACTGCCTTCCATTTTGGAAAGTAAGAGTTCATCTGCAGAGGTAAAAGGACCCCTTCCATGTGATTTGCCAGAGTAAGTTTCTTGATCTGATGACAAGATATCAGAAATGGCAGAATGAGGTACACTAGATGTTTGGTCATCATCTGTTAAATCTACTGATGGTTGCCTCATTCTTCCACTGGGTTGCATGAGTTTACGACCATCTGATCTTGAACCAACATCTGAGGAACGGCTTTTAGTTTTCTTTTCTATCTTTTCTCTAGCATTTGCAGCAGAAAATGATTTCAAAACATCCTTGGAAGGAGAACTAGTGGAACATCTATCTTTATAGAGGGTAGTAAAGCTCTTTCGTTTTTGAGTGGGTTTTCTTTCAGTGTCACCAGTAACCAGGCTGATTGTGCTAGCTGTGTCTACATCTGACTCTGGTGATATGGAATTATCTCTGTTATAGCTAGGAGTTTCAGGTCCTTCCTCTGTTTTGTTTTCTTCTCGCAATTTAGCTTCAAGGAAAGCCATTACTGCTTCTGTGTCTTTTAAAATAAGTGTTGTATCTAAACTAGAATCAGTGTCCATGGAATCACTTCTCTCACGTATTCTGTTTGTGGCAGTTAAAGCAAATGGAGGGGGAGTAGATCCAGTCTGTTTATTAATATGAGGAATAAGTTCTATAGGTATATTTGTGCTAGGTTTATCTATAGTAAAGCTGCCTTGTCTCACTAATGGTTTTGAAGATTCTTTCTTATCTCCTCCAAATCCTTTTGGAGTTTGGCCTTTCATAATTTCCTCAGTTTTTTTTCTTTTCCCCTCACTTTGTACCATCTTCATGTCTGCCTTACTTGTAGAATGTCCTGGGGCTTTCCCTTGATGATTATCCAACATTTTATGTGAAGTAGGAGTCTCCTCTCTACCTTTCTCAACTGGCCTGGCAGTGAGTTTAGGTGAAGATATATTAGTGGCTGTCCTATGTGTCTGCTCTTTTCGCTCTTGCTGCTGAATTTTAGCTAATGCTTGCTTTACAACTGAAGTTTCCCTGGCAATTTCACTTTTCTCTTTACTGGAAGAAGAGCAGCTACTGGGGTGAGAAGACATTTTATTGTCTCCACCAGGCTTAGGAGAAAGGCCATTCATTGTCCTGTTTGCCTTAGCTATGCTCCTACTACCTGCATCTTGTGGCATGTCTTTTTGGGATCCACAAGTTGGAGTCTCTTTCTCTTGAAGTTCTGTGTCTTGTTTCTCACCTATCTCTGATCTCAGATGAGATGTAACCTTTGCTCTTGAACTTTCATTGACATTTTCCTCTTTTGGAAGCTGTGGAAGTGTTCTCCTCTTTCTCTCACCTTGGCTAGTTATAGAAGTGGCTGAACCAGTACTTCTAACTGAAATACCAAACTCACTGATGTCAGTATCTAAAAAGAAAAAGAAAAAACCTCTTGGGAATCAGTCACTGAAGAGCAAATCTGCCAATGGAAACATGCATTCTGAAGTCTACCAAGTACATCATTTCTATTGCACAGAGTATTAGAACTGTCTTTTGTGAAATGGCAAATAAAAGTCCTCCTAAACCATGACACAATAGATTGGTGAAAGTAACTGAGTATTTTAAATAAGAAAATATTACAGAACAGACATTTTAAGATTCTGGAGAAAAATATCTTCTATTAATAAAAATATTTTTATGTTACAATATTGCACATGAAGATTTTGATACAAACCAGGGAATATTTTATACTGGGACAAGTCTTTGTAGCAAACATCAAAGCACTGATATGAACATCTGCCAAAACAATACTTAATAGGACAAATTAGAAATGGAATCCCTGTGTGTGTCAGCTGTGATTTCTTACAGGGATCCCCTAAAAACCAAATGCACTCAGCCATTCACTGTCTTTGAGCAGCATCTTCCCTGTAACTTGGTGTGTTGCATGGTTGAAAAGGAAGATGAGAAACTAGAGCGGAAGCACGGTAGCTATATGAAAAGAGAAAGCAGTACTCTCCCTGCTTGGTTCTCCTATCTACCTGCTAAAAAACAGGTTTATTTTCTTCCCACAACTGGTGAATTTTGGCTGTGACCATGCAATCATCCACTTGTGAATTGCCATGACCACAAGGCTGAAAATCTGCAACCAAAAAATTGGTTCTCAAACTGTTGAGTATGAGCCACCAGTAACCCCCACAGCCTTTATTAACTGCATTCAGAACGACACATTTTGAAATTCAAGCAATGAGTAGGATTTGGATGATGGGAAAGAAGATGGGAGGCACTCTTGGTAGAAGTGGGCTGCAGAACAAAAAAGCTGAAGATCCACTGCATCATGATCTAACGGATCTTCACATTTCTAATTCTATTAAATGTTTAAGGATTCTTGTTTATGTTATCCCCAAGGAGCCAGATTTTAAACAGACTATAGAAGTTATTAGAGAGACAAGGTGTTAAGGTAATAACTTTTATTGGAACAACTGCTGTGGGGGAAAGGGACAAGCTGTCAAGGTCTGTGTAAGCTTCTCTCTCTAGTATCATGAGACTAACAAAGCTACACCACTGCAAACAACTATAGAAGTTATGATATAGTGACTGTTAATGTAAAGCAAATCTGCTTTTCTGATGAGAATGGTTAATTGAAAAGCTGCATTGTTGAAACAATCTGGTACTTTTAGAGTATAGGAATTTCAAAGGACTAGCAAAATACTTTAAACTGTGTGTGTCATGAAGTCTGACACAATCTTTATGCTCTCACAGGATCATAAAGCTGATAGTTCAAGTTTTTAAAACTGAAGAGAAAAAGTACAAAGAAAAACAAAACAGATTTTCCTCCGTAAGTCTGAGAATAACAACGCAAAGATAGGATATGCCACTTCAATGCTTTAATTGAGTGGGCAATCCTGGGTTTCCATTCCCTCCAGTCCTACATGCTGTACAAAATTGCTCTGCAGAAGATGGTCAGATTTCCACCTTTTTCCATTGCTTTCTCACAAAAAGTGAGAATGTCTCACACTGAAGTTCAACAGTTCACTAATATTGACCTAATTTAATACTTTTGCTGACTTCACTCAATGCAAAAAGGAACCATCAATGTCTCATTAACTGTAGAGGTCTCATCAAACTAATAAAACAAACTGTCCCAGCACCTTTTCTCTTAGCTTTGAGTAATAGGGAGATATTCTACGTCTCAATTTCTGGCTGGAATATCAAGGGCTTTGTGTCATCTGGCCTTGCAGCCTGGTATCTTGTTCAAAACAATATTTTTGCTCAATGTTCTGTTTCAGACATTCCTTAGTTCCCTGCCTGATTGAGAATAAGAACTATTAGCCCCTCACTTATGTAAGACTCCATTTCTAAGGGATTCTGCCACTACCAGCTAGCATGTTTTTAAATGTCCTTGTCCACTCTGTGGGAAAAATCATATTTAATATTATGTTATTTTATATGGTTTCTAATACAGCATATTTACCCAGGGTAGATGATGACCAAGAGGAGAAAAAGGAGAGGGAAGTCTACTTGCAAAACATGAGGCAGCAAAATAGAAGTGAGAAGAAAGAAATACAAGGAGCTACCTACAAGTCACATAAAACATTAAAGGACATTTAACTTTGCCCAACCATTGCTGAGCAAGAATATAGAGATTTTCATGCACGTAAGGAATCAACAAGCATATAGGGTATGCAACAGACTCCATTCTGTCTTGCCACAACAGATATTGTGAATGGATAAAGTTCTTACAGAAAAAAGGCTTCCCCAGAACCTAGTATATAACATCAAATGTTATTTTGAAGTTTAAATTATTAACTTATGAAAAATGGAAAAATAAACTGAATATTACTGAATTAGCATGGAAATAAATTAAGAGACAAAGGGCTTGTCTAGAACATCATTTTATTCCGGGCAAAATGGGGGATGAATTACCACACACCAACTGTCCATGTGCACCCTTCTGACATGTGCTAATGTTCGTTAGTGAGCTTTAATCTCTACTGTTTCAAAGAAGGACAGATCAAAGTAAACTATTGAACAGTTAATGCACATGGATTGTTTATGTGCAGTGGGCTACTGTGGAGTAGAATTGCACCCCAGTTTGTTGTGAACTAAATGTTCATGTAGACAAGCTTGAATATATTTTCTCTGAACTTAGTCTGTTATTGATAAATTTAATTTAAAAAACCTGACCAGTTTATAATTTTAATATCTATTGAAATTGTTTCTCTAAACTTAATATATTCTTATTATTCTCAGAAAAAACAGTTCTCACTTATTGTTGCAAGTTTCCTAAATCACACTGATTGAATAAGCGGTTTCTCATATGTCAAAGAAATCATGTCATGGTATGAAAATACACTTTGAAAAAATGATCTAATGCATCAACAAAAAGTGACTCTATTTTAAAAATAAACAAGATGTTTCCACTGCTTCCAAGTTTAACCTTCCTTAAAAAAATAATTTATTCCTGCAGCCATGATCATAGATGTCTTGTATCCATACCTGATGCTACTATGTAGCCTGGAACTTAATCTCCAGGCTGCACCCTAAGCGCTAGAAAGGGATGTTATTAAAATAAAGAAATTCAATTATTTGCAACTCCATTTTTTTTAAATACCACTATGCACCAGGTAATTTAATTTTGTTTCCTTATAGCCTAGTATATAAAGGGCCAGCATTTGCTAGGTTTAAAACTCCTTATGGTAAGTGATGTAGCCAAGCCAGCTTTTAGCATCTTGACTATCGCTAAGAAGGCAGCTGTATCTCAGGAGGATGGTAAAAAGACTCAGAGGTATTTTTATGCTACAGTCTACCACTCTGTACTAAAATGATATATTCTGTGAGCATTTTACCTTTGCACGTTTCCCATTGTTTTTGCAGGAGATTAGGGTAGAGATATTTAAGATCCTACATAGCACCTAACCTATCTAATGACTTTTCAGACTGGAAGAATGGAAAAGCTGTTATGGAGCAGCAGCCACTGTAAAGGGAAAAAAATTAAGTGCATTCATAAAGAATGTTGCATACTATCATTATTTTGGTTATCTTTTCTGTAAAAGAGGAACAGAAAGGTGGTTTTAAAGCTATAGTTTTATTTTTTTATTATTAATTACACACTTAATTATTAAAATTTTAAAGAAATGGGGTTAATTTCTGTTAGCTTCCTTTTATGACCATTTCTCCAGGGAAAGGTTCAGGAAGGTAACAGGCTGCCAAGAAGATGGAACAGACTGTATGTCACAGAAAATTTTAAATGTAGTGTAGGGCTTGAACTGCAGGACATATTTATCTACCTCATTCTTTAGGGGACAAATGTCAGGTTTGACATGGGGGCAGTGCCCCAGGTATCCTTTCCCCTGTAGGTCCAGAAGCCAACCTTTCTCCTTCTCCAGTGAGTTCACTGCTATTCTCCCCTTCCCTGTAGCCTGGGTTCCCAATACAGAGTCCAGTAGAATAACGTTCAGAAGCTGATATATCACCCTAGTATCCTCTTCGACAAATCCCCTTAGTAATTCATTTCCAATGCTTATCCCTGATTCAGCGGACTCTCAAATGGATCTCCAGTGAGTCCTTTATCCTTATTTCCATTCCCTCATTCTTTTTTAATATTCCCACCTTCTGGAATCCTACTGTCACGATAGACAGATAAGTCCCCTATGGCTGAATGAGTTCTTAGTTAATTAACAGTAAGCTCATTTTAATACTTGGAAAACTCAGTGACACTATATCATCCTGTGACTTACAGTCCATTTTATAATAATGCTTCAAGATGCAAACAGCTACATTAATATACATTTACTGTAACAATTTAAATACATCATCACCACCACTGTGTTTAAGATTCCTAATTATGGATAGGGACCCAACAATGCTAGCACCATAAAACAAAACAAAAAGACAGACATATGGGAAGATTTAAAATTTATAACCGTAAGTGCAACATGGCAGCATTACTGCATCAGAATTTTCCATTTTCAAGTACCCATGTTTAGATAATCAACCCTGTGTTCTGCATTGAAAATTTACAAATAAAGATGACAAGAAGAAGAAAAGTAAACATAGTCATTTAATACACACCTTAAGGAACTGCCTATTCAAATAAACAAGTCTGGGTAATTGTTAATAATGGAAGGAGGGAGCCTGCACATTTGCCACTCACAGGAAGAGAAAGGATCATACGGTTTGAAAACTGCAGTGGAATTCTGGTTATAGCAACATCAAATTATAGCTAGATTGTTTATCTGGAGCATACAATCAAAGTTTCAAGTTGATTGTTTACTGATCAGTCCTCTAAAGCCCAGTGGGGAGAAGTATATACAGAGAAATACTCTTATAAAGAGAATTGACAAGTTTACCCAAACTGTTGCTTAAATGCATATCTCATTTTATATTTTCCCCATATAGGTACCAATAAAAAAGGGAAAAAAAGTTTAAGTGTTTGGCCTATTTTATCATTAATATAAAGACTAATGCAATGTTAGACTAAAATACAGTTGGGATTTTTAAATTTTTTTATACACTAAGCCGAAATGTAATTCAATCTACAATACTGGTCATAATTAAACCATTTGTTCAGTTCTGTAACTAAGTCCTTTACCTCTATAGAGTCCATACTACAGAAATTAAGATCACAATAAGAACTACGTATCCTACCGTTTTCTAGAGGAACAGGTGCAGATGACTCCAACCTTACGTCATCTTGGTCATGTCTTGTATGATTAGCAGCCAAACTAGCCCACTGTGACACCCAACGTTTATTTCCAGATGCAGCAGAACCTTCCTGAGAAAAAAAGTAGTGCTTAAAAATATGTGCTATAAAGTGGTTAAACTGGTATATTATAAAATCACAGATAATATACTTGAAATCTTAATTATTTTTCATGGAGAGTACAAATATCAAAGGAATTAATTTCAATTTTATTTTGGAGAATGCCAATGCTAATACTATATTGACAGTTTTACATCCTCTCTTGCTTTAGACAGATGCAGAACAATAGGCTGGGCAGTGGTTCCTAAAACATCTTCCCACTGCAGTGAACATTTAAACAATATATACTATGTGAAAGACCATGTGCCTAGGTCAAACCAGATTACTCCACTCCTGAATATAGAGGATGTTGTTGACAAAGGTAGAGCTAGCAGATAGCTTTCACATCCCAAAAATTATATATTTTTTTAACCTGAAAAAAAAAATATAAAGATGGGTCAAAGCAAACAGTTTCCCATTTATTCTGGGGATAATATTAAATTTGTTCCAGACAGGAAGACTAGTTTAAGGAGTGGAGAAGCCAGATAAGTTGAGTACTTCAAAATATTTTAGGGGTATTCGTAGCATTGGTAAACATAGCTGTCTGGAGATAAAATCATTTGGAATTGTATTTCAGTCTGAAAATGCAAAGTGATTGGAAAAAGCCCAACAGCCCTCTCAGACTTTCACATTGAGCATCATTTTATGTTGCATAAACAGTTTCCAAATCCCCAATAGTATTTCAGATAGTTTCAGAAAGGCTCTGTAAATCACAAATGAAGCTTTTCCTTCAAGTCCAGTAATACAACTTCATGTATGAACCATAAGGCTGAACTACGTTTTTGAATCCAAAAGAAAGGAACTGAAGAAATTCTTAGTTTAAATTAAAATATATAGATGAGGTTTACAAAATAACCAGGATTGTCTTCCAGGTATTGTTGTCAATGTAAGGAATCAATGACAATCACCATTTTCTCACTTGACCTGGAAAGTAAAGGGTCATAAAAGATAGTATCCTAAGAGAAACTATGCTTGATTAGCTTTGTTTTATATTTGCTTCACTCTTCTTTTTAAATTAAAAAAAATACACTTTTAAAATTAGGCATATATACAGGACATCTCCTTCAGTCATGCAGTGAATTATATGACTCAATTTAATTTTTATTGGTGTTATAATTTAAGCTTTTTCTGGAAGATGTCTCTAAATATGCTAATATAACACTGCTATTTCATCTAACATACTTCAGAGTTACTCTTTCCCTCATTCATATAGACACATCAAAATTATATCTCCAAAAGCTCTACAGAAGTAAATGAAGACTAATTGGACGGATACCATGAGGGCGAAATTGCCTGCAGGGAATCCATCTTTAAGAGTCTAAAAATAACAATTGTACTGACAATTTACAACTCCAGCGAAGAAGAGTAACTCTTGCTAAAAAAAGAGTGGTAATCACAAATTAAGGCAGAGGAAAAACCTGGATGAACCACCCACCTAAACACTTGGGTGTGTAGCTGAATCTCCATTTTCCACTGAATTCTTGGCACTTGCAATCAGAGTGCCAATTAGCATCTAATGTGATTGACATTTTCCCACTAGGAACTGGACTGAGATTTCTACATATTTTATCTAAATCATCTAACAGTCATGAGCCATTAACAAATATCAGCAAACTATTTTTTGAGTGACTAAAGTGAGTGAAAGGTTCAGTATTCCATTAACAACCCTGAGTTAGCTCCATCCACTTTTTAAAAATGTTTTCAATCTCATATCATTAACATGTTTAGACTTCACACATAGAAATAATACACTTTAAAGAACAAAATAACAGAAAATCATTCTATCATTTGCCAAGATTTGAATTCAGTGCTCTGACTTGCTCCTGTTGATGCGGTTGACATCATTAACACAAAAGAATGCAGAATGCCATGAATCTAGCTTCCAAAACTATTATAGCAACGTGGAGTGCAGGAGGAACACAACACCCTGATCTTTGGTCTAAACCATTAGACAAACTTCAGCAATTTGAATTGATTTTTCCAAATCAAATGGTACAAGTTTCAGTTCTATTTATAGAAAAATTAAGGCAATTTTTCATGTAGTTCAATTGTCTGTATTACTGGCCACAGTGGAAAAGAAAATGATGGCAAGAAGAATGACATATCTTTTGACAACAGTTCATGCCACAAAGAATTATATAAATAGCTTGCAATATTCAAAGACTAATCATTAACATCTGAAAATTCATCTTTGCCTTTGGTTTGTCCTAAAAACTTAATTTACTTTGTTTTCTCCTGTTCCCATTCTTAAACAATATTATCATCATTACATCCGTAAAACCCCTGCCAAAATATGGTGCAGAACCCAATCAATCACCTGTAAACCATATAGAGAATACTAAGTAGCTCTGTTACACTACCCATAAGACCCAGAACTTAATCTCCTTTATCAGAAATCTAAACTCTGTTTGTGAAGGAAGATATTATGGCCAGCTTTCGCAAACCCAAAAGTTAATTGTTGCAAAGGAGCTTTATATTTTACTTTCAGGGAATAATGACATTAGTTACACCACCAGCATATCACTCCTACTTTTTTTTATGCAGTATTCAGGGCTACCGATTATGTTGCTGAACCTCTGTTATAGTATTGTGTTGTGAAGAAAGTCACATTAGACAGCTTACCTTCCTTCTTAAAATGCTACTATAATAATGAACAGCTTATCAAAAGTGATAGTTACAAAATAGCTTCATTTTTAAGTCTAACATACTTCAGCAGGATTAAGTGAAAAACATTCAATAGCACAAGACTTAATGCCACACATATATAAAAAAATTATAGTTGCCAATCCTCACCTAAAATTATTCCTAAGGAGTCATACCAACAGCCCTCTCAGACTTTCACATTGAGCATCATTTTATATTGCATAAACAGTTTCCAAATCCCCAATAGTATTTCAGATAGTTTCAGAAGATTTAAATTTGAGATTTCAACCATTCAAGTAAGTCATGTTGATTCAGCCTTCCCTTATTCACTCCTTTCACTCCCCTATCCCCAATGAACTGGAGCAAATAACCCCTCACAGTGACTTTTAGGTCCAAATTCCATAGACAGCAGGTAAGACTTATAGACTACACAAAAGAGTTGCTATGGACATATTGTTATGCTATTTGTTTCAGGTTTAAAGGAAATGACTATGAAACTCCTATAATGCATAATATAGAACAGAGGTTCTCAACCTTTCGCAAGTTGTGACATGCTTAGCGGCGTGTTGCGACCCTACAGGACACACCAGCCCACCCCCACCAGGCCAAATCCAGCCATCTCCCTGGCTCTCTGTGAGAAACTTACTGCTGTGTGGTGACACAGTAATGTATCGTGACACAGTGGTCGAGAATCGCTGACAGAATATCTGAGGTCGTGCCAGAGCAGTTTTTTAAACAAAACTAAAAAAGTACAGAATATATTTACTCACACCTCACAATATATACTAGCTGTATACTACTGCTATTACTTGTAGTGAGCAGAAAAAGTGAACACAGAGATTCAGAGATACACAAGAACATAATATCAGGAAACTGATGAAGGTGAACCTGAAAATACAGTACCAAAATTGTAACAAAATTGCTTCCATTTTTGCAAAAAGTAAAAGAATGTCATAAAGAAAAAGAACAGAGATAAATTCTATTGTTAGTATCAAAGTAAAAGATTAGAGAACTGTGGTTTGTCTGAAATAATCTTACTTTTGCTGAAAATTATGTGTAAAGTGTGGGTCAAAGGGATAAAAGTCCTAATATTCTAAATTGGTTAAGTATTCACATTAATCAAATTAATAGAAAATAAAGTACCTTGTTAATTTTCTCATCAATAACACTCTAAATGGTTTAACAAATTTCATTAGCTTTTTCCTTAAATCACGCTGACCCCTGGTGGCAAGTGGTTGCTGTTTAACACAGAAAATAGAAGTGTTTTAAAATATTTAAGATCTTTTTACTGAATGGTTGGAATCAGCGGCTGAGCTATTCACTGTTTATTCAATAATTACTAAACCGCAATAATTTTAATCTAAGAAGTCAAAGAACATATATAATCAATTCACATCTTTCTCTCATTCTGTTTTCTTTTGTTCCTGTGACTCCCTCAATTTCAGCCAATCACAGAATGCTTAGCCACTGCCAGGAGAAACAAGGTTGCTAGCCTTTTAATGGAAAGAGCTAATTTCACTACTTCATTTGGATATATAGCTTCTCCATGACAGGCACTTCAAACTTAACACAACTAAAGCCAAAATTATCTTTCCCCCCAAAATAACCTTTCTTTACCATCTTCATCACTGCTGACACCAACTTCATCCTTCCAAGCATGCAGATTTGCAACCTGAGTTTTGTTTTTTTTTAAATCCCTTTCTCCTTTTCATTCTATTCTCAGATTCTGGGCCTTGCCTCATATCCTGCCTCTTCAATTATGTATCCAATACACATTTTTATTTCTCTCTTCCTAATTCCAAAACAGTTTTAGTATATGTTTTGCTAACTTTAATACTTTAAATACTACTGTCCTTTCTCCAGTTCACCCAAAAGGCTACTGCCATGATCATATTCTTCTCCTGATGCTACCTACAAGTTTATCTCCACTTGCTTGAATTTAAACTTCTCTTTTTGTTTTGCATAGAGTACAATCTACTTCTACTTTCAAAGCCCTCCTTAACTCTTCCAAATATATCTGTCTTCAGCTCTTCCTATGCTCACACCAATCTACTCCATGTACCCACGCTGCTCTATGACCATTCTCTTTGCATCCTTTACCCTTTCATGAATTTGCTCCTTTTTTTAAATATCACACTTTGTAGCTTGAAATAGCCTCATAAGTAAAGCTATATCAAACACTTCCTTCTCCACCAAACATTTACAAACGAGGTCTACTATGCATTCTGGCTATAAACATAATTCTGAAATTGCAAACCAAACTACTGCCAACTTTAAAACTCCAGCAGGACGGGATTTAAACCCACCATAAATAGGTAGATAAGGGATTTAAGGAACAGGTAGATAAGGGATTTAAACCCACCATAACCAGGTAGATAAGGATCCCAAGCAGGAGGGAATCCACAAGGGCATACAGCAGTATAGGTGACTCTATACCAGACATTCCTGACATAGGTGGACAGATGAGTTTGAACCTATTGGGAGTTGCAGCGAATGTAGCCAACATTATGGCGCCTAGAGGACTGCTATTTACGGATATAGTTTGGAGCAGCTCTGAAGTTGCTTATAACTATGCTGGGGACAGCAGACAGCCCCTAGAGTGGGCAGCCATAAGCATTTCCTTTGCTGTTTCTTATTTAGCTGTGCTCAGCATTCCCTGGTAACAGTTAAAGATTCAGGCTGAACTAAAATGAACAGACAAAATGGAGTCAGTATAGGACATAATGTCAGTCTCCAGTCTGTATATCTGGCATTGGTTAAAATCAGATATAATTGTGGCATAATCCTTTTTAATAGCAAATACACCAATACCAGCCTGGAAACTCAAGAACAAAGAACGTGCGCGCACACACACACAAACAAAACATTTGACTGTGTGTGCATAAAGAAACACAAATTTTTTTCCCCCCGCTTTAGTATTGGAAGGTGGAGAAGACACAAGGGAGCTGAAAGATGAAGAAAAAGAAACAGGAAAAAACACAATAAAGCAACAGATTTACAGCTGACAGTAACAAAGCAGGACAAAAGAACTTGTTTAACAAGTTTTGTATTTCAGCTTATGGCATAACTTTTATGAATATAATATTGTCATAATCGCTATTCAAGTATACATTTTAGATGAACTAGATATGTCAACAAAAATCTCATAGTAATTAACATATCACCAAACAAGATAGATTCTGCTATGGTAGTTTCTTAGCAACTAAAAACAATATTTGCACTGGTAAGCACATAGACACATGTCAAAGTCTTGATAAGTAAGAACTTGATAAACGTGGACCGACCTCTTTCTGGACCACCTTTCACCATAAGTCCTGCCAAGGCAATTAAGAGCAGATACAGTGCCCTTTTTTAAGAGTCATGTACTTTATCATCCTGTATCAGACTGATTCTCTTTTATTTCTATTCAGGTTATCACACTGCACCTATTGCTATCACTGAGTGCCTTCCAGGAATCCAGTATTAATTATGACAAACGTAACAAGTGGATATAACTGATTTACATATATACAGGCTTAGATCTCCTAGTCTATTGTCTAACTGACAAAATCACACTGCCTCCCAGAAATCTAACGTCAGTGCCTTCTCGGAAGGTAGGCCTCACTTGTGAGCTTCAACTCTGAAGATGTCCATCTGTATTTCCCTTTGTCTGTTTTTAGAACTTGTACTTTCTTTCTATTTGGGTCACTTAATTGCTCATGCTCTCTTTCCTATACATGAACGTAAGTGCAAGCAGAAGGTAGCAAAGCGTAATGCCTTCAAGATTTAATTTAGCTACCTCTAACAAAAAAAAGTTTTGATAAAGTACAATAGAATGAAACAGATGAGAAAAATCAAATCTTTATAGAGACCTGAATTAATGCTTTGTAGGCAAAGTTTTGTTTGGTAACTGCTTAACACTCACTGATCAATTATGAGTGCTCTCTCTGTTTTATTGGAAGAAAAAAGAAGACCATCAAAAATTAAATTCTACCTCTGTGTCAAGAAATCCAGTTGTACTCAGTGGTCTTTTTTCTTCCAGCACTACTGTAGCAGAATTTATAGCCCAATCTTTTACTAAATCTTTCTGGTTCTCGTTGATAACAGGCCTATTATAATCCTGGCTGTCATCCACTCCAAACACCTGAAAACAAAACAAATTATTACATACATTAACCCAATGCTTTCCCAATTCAATGTTCTATTTTAATGTAAGGATGGTGTCAATATTGGCATAGTAAGTCATATCCTTTTAAAAATGTTTTATTACACGAATCTCACATCAACTAATTTGACGTAAAGAACATACATGCTTAGTTTTAGAAATAGAGCAGATATCTGCCAGTTTCTCAAAAATTCAGTTAGTTAGTTGAATTAACCAGATATGAAAGAGTGGTGTTCTTCTGATAAAAATAATTAAATAGGACACAAATATAGTGGCCATATCAGTGGCAAAAATAAATAATTTAAAAAGTATTTGCCAGGTATCTTTTATAAATATAATTTCTAAAACATTAAATACAAGTACTTAAGTAAGTACTTAAATACATTTTGCTTTTTCAGAAGAGTTACCATATGTTCTAGAGTACGTGTTCTTCATGTGGCTCATATCTTCAAAGGACCACTTTCTGTACCACTAGTATTTGCATGAACCGCCTCCTCCTAACTCTGGTGAAAAAATAACATCTCTGCAGCAATTAAAGTAATTGCTTACTTAAAAAAGTAATCAGGAAAATAATAAATATGTTTTTATCTTCTTTCAATGCAGTTTAGAAGGAGGAGTGTTAGTGCAAAGTGATGAGTCATCTTTCCATACGCCACACTGGACAATAGTTTGAGAACCACTTTTAGAAACATCTTGCAGTTGCTTTTAAAAAAAAATAACTCTAAGGTTTGGGAAATCAGTATGAAAAGTGCAGAAAGATATCGTTTTGAAACTTCTGTTAAGAGATATTTTAAATTAACTTTACTACTAGTAGTATTGGCACCAACACTAAAACAGAATCTCCCCCCCCCCCACAGACACTATAATTCTATGCTATTATAATTGGCTGCTGTGATGTCAAAGGATTATTTTGTCATAAGGACTAGGGAGCTACTTAAAACAACTCTTCTGCTCTCATAAAAATGTCATTAGTAACAAAAGAACAATAAAATACGTAGATTTTTTCTAAATGCAGGGTTTTTCATAGTTTTGCAGATGCTAGCTGTGGATCTTTAATAAATGGAGAACAATTTGCCAAGTACTAATAGATAAATAAAGATACATTGCTTATCAAAATTCTAAACAAGTTACCTGTTTTCAGAAGTCTATAAATCTGCCAAATCACCACTAGATGGCCACAATCTATAACACTTTTTCCATAGCTAAGAAAGCCCTCAGAAGCCCAAAGTACAGTATTGCAATGTAAAGGAGCACTTCTACACTCCCAAAAATTGGCTTTGTAGCATTCAGTCACACAAACTCCCATTTTAGCTTTTATGCACATATGTCTCTAGGCATCCACATAGATTAATATTTGTGTTCTGCCAACACTTGAGAATTTGTTTTATATGTCTGCAAAGTATTACAGAGCAAAGAGTCAGCCTTCCAGCTGATTCTAGCATTTATATATAGCACATGCCTACAATTCAAAATTATTTGCTTTATTAATTTTACTATTTCACTATGTCTTGATAATCTCATATATGAGCTATTTTAGAAGCTATATCTGCTGTACCCATGACAGGCATGATACATGATGTGATGTTCATTTCTCCTTCTCGCTTCCTCATTCTCATGTGCTTTCCTGCTGCTTTGACTAGTGCAGGTAGGTGGGCAGATTTAGAGTTGTAAATAAGTTAACTATCATGCTACCTCTTCTCTTTTAGTTTACTTGTTTACTGCAGCTACTTTCTTCATGTTCCTCATTTTATTTTCAAAACAATCCTTTTGGTTAAACTGCTTTATAATTTTTTTGTTTTTATAAACTGAAACGAACACTGATTATTGTATTGCATGAATGCCTGTAGAAAGGAAGGGTACCCACCTTGTGCAGTACCTGTAGTTCCTTGAGATGACTGTCCCCGTGGATTCTCCACCTTGGGTGTTGACGTGTCCACGCAGCACGAATTGGAGAACTCCTCTAGCCATGTCCCTAAGGGTCGCACAAGCGCTGACAGGCTATCTTGCACCAAGAGCAGTGCCCTGCCAGCATGCGCGTGACCTAACCCCCCCCATCAGTCGTGTCCTAACTAGGGAGCAAAAAGGTGAGTATTCCGAAGAAGAGAGGGGAGGAGGGTGGGTGGTGGAGCATCTACAGGGACAGTCATCTCGAACTACAGTTACTGCACAAGGTGGGTAACCTTCCTTTCTCCTTCAAGACGTGTCCCCGTGGATGCTCCACCTTGGATGACTCCCAAGCCGTGTCCTCAAAGAGGAGGAGATCTTTGGAGTGGTTTTTTTGTAAGAAAGAGAGAACAGATAGCCCGACCGCGGATCAGATCTGGAAGCTTGATTGATAGCATAGTGTTTTGTGAATGTATGAATTGAAGTCCAGGTAGCTGCCTTGCAAATGTCTGTAATCGACACATTATGAAGGTTGTAGATGTAGAGGGGAGTGTCGGTGCCACAGTTAAAGACGGTGCCGGCGGCTTTGACAGCTGCAGGGTTTCAGTCGGAGCCGAAGTGCCGGGTTTAAGCGATGCCGGTTCCTGTGCCTGTGCTGCAGGAGCAGTCTTTGGTGCCGACAAAGTGGATGTTGTGGCAGCCGGCTGCTTATTTGATTTGGGCAGTACTGTGCCCTGGTGATCAGTATGTTTTATCTTTGCCCTATGGTCCGAATGGGGAGAGGCAGACCTTTTCTGGGCTGTTGAAGCTAGCGTAGCAGAGGAACCTGAAGCCTCTAAGCTACGGGATCCGTTGGCCGGTGACGGTGATTTGTTCGTCTTGAGCCTGAGAGAGGAGGGGTCAGGCTTCTGTCCAGGGTGAGCTGAATGGCTGATTGCCGCTGGTCTGAAGCTGGACGGAGGGAGCGCTCCATCATAAGTAATTTCAAGCAGAGGTCTCTGACTCTGCGTGCCCTCGAACCTAGGTTTTGGCAGTGGGGGCACTTCTGTGAGATGTGCCCCTCGCCTAGGCACTTTATATAGTTTGAATGTTTGTCGGATGCCGGGATGGCGTCCTGACAGGACTGGCAGCATTTGAAGCCGGGAAAACCTGGCATTGCCGCCGAGCAAAAAGCGGCTTTTTTTTTTGTAACTAGAAAAAGAACATGGTTTAAAGAAAAGGAGAATTGGAAAGAAAAGAAAGAGTCTAATAAGGGTATGTATAGAGCTGAGGTAAACTGAAGAGAATGAAGAGATGACTGGGGTGAGGGGGGCGCGTTGGGTCGCGTGCATGCATGCTGGCAGGGCACTGCTCTTGGCGCGAGACAGCCTGTCAGAGCTCACATGACCCTTAGGGACACGGCTAGAAGAGTTCTCAGATTCGTGGCACATCAACACCCAAGGTGGAGCATCCACGGGGACACATCTCAAAGGAGAATAATGCAATTTTAATGATCCTTCCCTTCCTTCATACCTAATCAGAACTACAGGAATCATTTGCTGTACATAAACTACTGGCTATTATCTGATAGAATATCTGTATACTGTGCCAATGAATCTCTTGGCTGGTCCTGGAACTACTGGTGTTTAAAATATAAATTAGTTTTTGTGGACCTGCAGTTCTAATAAAATCATAATACCGTTGCTCTGCTTCATCTGATATGGAAATCACTGATGTCTCAAGTTGAATGTTAAACTCTGCTTTGTTCTGCACATGTGAACTTGTGCTGGAGAGACAATGCAAAGAATATTTTCCTCCCCCTCTACACAATGGGTCTGTGGACAACTATAGGTAAATCTAGCTAGGAGTGCTCCATCAACACAAGCAGTGGGGTGTCCAGTTGGATTGGAGGCTAGTACTAAGAAACTGGGAAAGAGGGAGCGTACACTGCATCTTTCTGCAGCACATATAAAATGCTGCTTATCACATTTCCAATGTGCTCTAGAAGCTTTTTTATTTAGTATTTCTGCCCTACATTGGCAAAATACCACATAATCCTACTTGCTAAGTGTTAATACTTCAGTTCCCATCCTAGGGATATGATAGCTTAATGACTGATATTACAGGATAGAGAATGAGGCAAAGATGAAAATCTTTCTGAAAAACCGAAGCATCACTGATAGACAGTGAAAGCTTCAGATGTGAATATAACTGTGCAAAAAGCAAATGGATTCCAAGTTTAAATGTGAAGTATTTGAAAATCTTTTTGTGAAATGCCAATATGTGCAAAGAGAAATAACTGTACTACAGAATTTTAAGACCAACTGATCTATTTTTAATCTGAATGCACTCCAAATAATCTAACTATGTCCACAATGGAAATATATTTACTACCGATTTGGTAAAGTTTGATACAACATATCCTAATCACACAAAAAACTACTGTCATTTGCATGTTTGGTGTGACTGATGCCTACCTTGAGAAAAGAGATGTCACTGCATTCTGCTAGAGTCTGCATACTCTCCTATGGAAAGTTGCTGAAGGAATAAGAAGTAGGCTTTCTATGCTTTAAAATTTCTTCTCTGATTTTGAAAATTATTTTAGAAAATATTGTGTTGTCTCTTGCATTGGAACACCGCCTCTCCCCCCCCCCCCCCAAATGCATGGCCATGCTCTTGCCCCTCTCTTCACAATTAGAAACAAAAGAGAAAGTAGGCTGAAAAATAGGAACTGTCTTGGGGGAAGGTGTTTCCATTTAATATACTCCCTTCCTGTTATCTCAAACAAAACTGGCTCTTAAAAATTTAATGGCCAAGATTTTATCTACAAGTTTGTTCTGGAAGATAGAGATGCTGCCATTATTGTAAGATTTGGATCAAAATGTTACAAATTGTTCCCAAGATGAAAATAATTGTTTTTAATTTATTTTTTAAGTATTCAGTGTAAATAGGCTATTAAGCAACCGTATTTCTGGGTTCTAAGGCATTATAGAGCTTTACTAGTCATCTTACAGAACTAAGTGTCTAGCTGAGTAAGCTACATATATTGCTAATAACAAAGATAAGTGTGCAGGACATTTAGCCCTTTTATATCTACCCTAAAATCATTAAGGTCCTTCACATATATTCTGATCTTCACCTTTTGGGTTTTTGTTTTTTTTTTTAAATCCCTAGAATGGTTGTACTGACAGTGAGGAAAGTTTCTAAATCATCTTAGTATTGGATATCAGCATCTCTTTTATAATGGTTCATATCTCAGTCAATTCAAAACTAAATTTCATAAAAATATTCAAACCCATAGCTCAGTGGTGGTCATTTCCATGCCAGATTTCAACTATATAAAATCAGCCATTTTGGCTGTAAAACTGGTTTAAAAAATGCTACTTGAATTCTTCTCTAATGGGAGAAACGTTCTCCCCCCTTCCTCATACTTATATGATTAAACACTTCTTGCTCAACCTGAGAAAAAAAATCATCTTTGATCAGAGACATAGCCTGGAGTATTTCAACCTGCATATTGAAAATTTCAGAAAATTATGAGTCAGTTGCTAACAATTTAAAAGGTTTTGAAAAGGGCAGCTGTTCAAATAAGTTGAATGTCTGGAAGCTTGTTAGACTGTCTTCTACTGAACGATGGTACCTCTATTTTGGTGAACTTCATCTCATTGTAATGATATCATGATAATCATCACAACTCTGTCTCTGCCATCTTCTTTCTTGCTGTGAGGCAGGAAGTGTTATTGCTAAAGATGCACCCAACCATAAGGGCATGCCCCAGAAACACCTGTGGCCCTGTCATTGCATGCCAGGTGATCCACAATAGAAAGTGAGAAGACAGTCTCACATACACCTCCAGACTTGGCCCCCAATCCAGATGTGTGGCAAGCAGGCTCAGCCCAGCAGGATCCAAGTATGGACAGGATGGATCCAGGTATGGAGTAAGAAGGTCCTGTGTGGAAGCAATCTAGGTATGAGTAGCTCAGAGGGAAGGTCAGGTGGGGGGAAGCGCTGGATGTTTATGAGCTCATTGGGCAGTTCTGAGTGCTGGGAGAATGGGACTTTGCAGGGGAATTCATATGCAAATGGTTGGTGCTCAGTGGGGTGGGACAATGAGGGGGTGAAGTTTAGCAGGAGGTCTAGGTATGGGGGGCCTGGATGTGCAGGGATTGGGTGGACAGGGAGCAGTTCCCTATGCAGTGACACCTCCCTCCATGGCTGATGAGCAAGAAGAGGAAGCAGGGGGTGGGGAAGGATGGAAGTGAAGAGATTCCTGTAGCTGGGGAGGTTTCTAAAGGCAGGGACTGCTCCTTGTAGTCCCATCCTCCCCTGCCCCCAGCCCAACCCAACCAGGTCTAGAAGCTGAGCCTAGCACAGGGTAGGAGCCACCAGCTGGGGTGTCTCCAGCCCAGCCCTCCCCCCCCCCCCGTGATATAGCTCTCCACCAGTTGATCTGGGCCAGGGGTAGGCAATAATATTCAGAGGTGGCCAGCGCTGTGGTCGAGAGCTGGCTGCGGGCCTGGGGTGGTAGTGCAAAGACAGCCGGGGAAGGAGGGTGGCAGTGGATTTTGGCATGGTGGTGGAAAGCCAGTAGAGGGGGGACCTGACCTGACCTGGCGGGATCAGGGGCGCAGTGGCAGAGAGCTGGCTGGGAGGGGGGGAAAGGGCAGGCCAGCCAGAGATGTCCAGATCCAGCCTGTGGACCATATTTTGCCCCTGTGTTCTAGGCACTGCAGGGAAGGGACACCTGACCATTCTTGTGACTTCCCTTTGCTTCTGCACCATTTTCTGCTGGGAAACAAAGAAATCTGGTAGAAAGCTATGTGAGAGCTTGCAACTATCAGTGGTAGCCTACAGTGCATTTTCCTTCCATCCTGTCAGCTATGAAGTGACCTAAGAGCCTCCCAAATAGTGGGCCATTGTTTACAAGATTCTCAAAACAAAACCTTGGATGGTTGTAAGGGGAGACTGTAAAATCATAGTGGGTAACCTTTCAACCTGAGAGATCAGTTTACTTTGGTTTGTGTTTCTAAATCATCATCACAGGGACTAGAAACTTACTTTTAAAAAAAAGCCTCAAAAGATTCCTCTTATTTACTTTCCTAGCTTTCACCGGGCTTCAGATGGGTCCAAAGCTCAAGCTCTCTCGTCACTGCTGCTTCTACTTTGTGAGAACCCTTAAGTCTCTCTCTCTAATAAAGAAATGAAAATTTTGACTCAGTTCAGTACCCTGTCGATGGACAAGACTGGTGGGAAGAATGGGACGTCCTTAGTTTTATGGAAGGCCAGTACTTTTTTTTGTTTGATTTTTCATTCAGAATTTTAAGTGCTTTGAGATCCTGGGACCAGAAGGATTTATAAATTCTGATTTGGAAATCCATAGTTTGTCAGCTGAAGATTTCCTTGCCTAGTGGGAAGGAATTGAGAGTGAACTATAATAGGACAGCATCAGCATAGAGTCTCATGCGCCTCCTGTTACCAACATAATACGCATTAAGACCTATTAATCAAATGGTCCAACTCAAGAGAGAAGGCAGGTCCACAAGCACAGGCAGTCTTGAATGTTGCTGCCTGTTCTATTGGAGCTAATCTACAGTTGCAAGAAAGATCTCCAGTTCTTCACAGCAGCAAAACCAGCAGTAGTCACATAGTACAGGACTCTTCTATTTGATAGTGTATTGTAGATGGCGATTTTCTCTGTTGGAGTCCTGTGGCACTTTTAAAGACTAACAAATTTATGTGATAAATAAATTTGTTAATCTTTAAAAGTGCCACAGGACTGCTTTATTTGTTTTGCTGAACTAGACTAACACAGCTACCCCTTTAGAGATTTTCTCAGTTATTATAGATATCAGACCAACTATAACTGAAGCTTTTATGAGAATTCATGGAAACAGGAGTTTCAGAACCGATACAGTCTCAAGGAGGGCAGAGGGATGCTTGGAAAAATACTTAGCTTAAGACTTCTAAGAATTCCTTAATAAATATAAGAAAAAAGAATCATTCTAAAATCAAATCTAAATTTTAGTTCATTTTGAGTTTCCAGAAGGAAGAAAAAATCTACCAAGTTTATACTTCATTTGTGCTTATTCTAAAATGTTTTCTAAGTTCTTCTGCTTATCTGTAAAGAAACTAGAGAAGTTTTAAAATATTTTAAGTCCCCCCCTCCACCCACATTCACTTGTTTTAGTAACATTTTCATATGTTTACAAGAAACACATAACAGTACAAGTTACAGAGCAGAAGAACATAAAACTCAGATTTTTAAAGACATTAGTTCCTAAAGATGAAGATTGGCACCTGGCAGGATTTTTTAAAGCACAATTTTAATCAGAGTTAGGCATTTAAGCACTTTTTAAAAAAAACAACAACTTGGCATTTCCCCTCAGTGGCCCAGCAAGGGAATCCAATCTCAGGTTTGCAACTCCCATCTGTTGCCTCTCATGGATGGAAACCTGCATCTTGCCTTCTGACTGGGGTATTCCTAGGCTGCACAGTTCTCTGGCTTCTCGGCGTATTTCCCAGCAAAGACAGGTTGCCTAAGGACTCCTGCTTGACATCTCTTTAGAGAATGATAGAGTGACGGTCAACAGATGCAAGTATCACATGTCTTTCTAAGCAAGCCCACTTTATTCTTAAGGTATAAAGCACAACAAACATACTTAAAAACAATAAAAATATATGTGCATACTAATAAACTTACCAGGAACCCCAACCCTAAAACATGGATTTTTGCATGATAAATCCTTCAACATGCCCCTTTTGGTTACTAGTTTCAGCTCAAAACAAGCACATGTATGACAAGTGTAGACTCCACCACTTATACAGATCAGGGGTCTTTGACCAGGAGTTCCCAGAGGGGGGTAATTGGTTCACAAGGAGCCTCTCTTCAGGCATATCTTCACAAAGCCAGATTCAGAGCAAGAAAATTTGTATTCCCCTCATCTCAAGGTACATCCTAGGAAATCCACTTCACACATATTGTTCCAAAAAGACCTCTGAATCTCCTCACACCTTACAGAAATCACATTAATCTTGTCTTCTTGGTAAAGAAGTCCCATACTTTCTCACAATAGTACAGAAACATCTGTATTTCTAATACAATGTACTTCAAAGGTATAAACCCTAAATCAATCAGGTTTAAAGTTAATTAAGGATATTAGAGCATGCTGTCAGGTCAGTCACACCTATCTGCATCTTTAAGCATCTATCATTTTTAAAAAGATGACCCTTAGTGATACATTATTCTCAAGGCATTCTATCTGAACATGAATGTGATCTGGTATCAATTACATTAGCATTCTCTCAGAGCCACAAACAACCACCATCATAAATTATCAGTATTATAGTAAAAGCCAAAGTGATGAATCAGGATTAGGGTCCTGCTGTGCTGCATGCTGTATAAACATACATGAAGAAACTGGGTAAAATTGTCAAAAAGCCCTAAGCAACTTTGGAGCCTTTGGGTATGTTTACACAGCAAAGAAAAACATGCAGTTTACCCATGCCAAAGGACTCCAACTCGTGGCGTTTGGGCTGCAGGCTGTTTTATTGCTCTGGAGACTTCTGGGCTTGGGCTGGAGACTGAGGCCTGGGGTCCTCTCACCTGCAGGTTTCTAGAGCCCAGAGTCCAGAAGTCTACACAACAATGCAACAGCCCTGCAGCCTGACCTCCAAGAGCCCAAGTCAGTGGCATAGGCCAGCTGTGCAGTTATCTTTCCTGTGTAGACATACCCTATGTCTCATTTTCAAAAGGCACTTAAAAGTGACATTAGCCCAACAGAGTAAAGAACAGTGGGAAGCAAAGGGATGGAGGAATACAATGGGTGATGGTCATAAAATCTTTCTTCCAGAAGCCAGTTACATATCTATGTGCATATACATATTTATTTTCTACTTCCTTGTCATAATGAAGTGTTCAGTCTCCTTAGGCTTTTCAAATTCAAAACAAAACAATTGCCCCAAGAAGTTCAAAATCTAGTCAGATCTTTAAAAAGCAAATTCAACATTCGCCTTCTGCATTTGTTCCTCAACCAGGGTTAAACACAAGTATCAACTTCCCGAAAAATGGCAAAACAGAAAAACTGAACCATCAGGAGAGGTTCCCTCAGCTGATTCACTAGGTTTTGTTATTCCCGATGACCTTTATGAGTCCAATTCTGTGATCAGAAGTATCTGTTGGGCTGACATGCTGTTCTTTCTGACGTGAATCATTGGCATTGTGAAAAAAGTAATTAAGCCAGAAAGGTGTGTAAAGTCCATGAGGTTTGGAAGCTATTTTCTAAAGACAAATGTCTGTCTCAATACCTTCATTTTCCTCTGAAACAACAAATTAAGTGTGTAGAAACTGTTTACCCTTGGTTTATTCTCTAGTTCTTTGATTTTATTGTCAAGGAAATCTATTCTCTACAATGCTGCAGAAAAATTCCAAAAAGAGTTCTCTCTGAAATGACACTATGTGCACTCACATCTCTTTATGACAGCATTGTAAAATTCCATTCACACATATTTTAAATACACAAAATATAATTACTGTTTTAATCCGTTGTTATAAAGTGTTGAGTAAAAAGAGTTTGCAATATGATTGCTATATATTTTCTGACACTTTTCTGAAAATGCTTTATTTTATTAGATGGATAATGCTATATAAGCATGTTGGCCAGTTAAAATATACATAGGAAGGCTGAAATGCTTTTTGTTAATAATGGAGACTCCCCTACTTATTTTACAGCATTAATTTAAATCCTCTCATACTGCTTAAATACAAGTAGTATAATGTTTAATGCAGGTTAGCATAGGGTTTTATAAACAAGGTTACTACAAATACAAGACTATAATACAGGGGTGCACAATCTTTTTTGGACCAAGGGCCAAATTGCATTTTCTAAGACCACTCCAGGGCCACAAATGCAACGTTATATGTCGTATATATGACAGCGCCATGGTAAACGAAAATAACATTCATGAATATTGTAATTAGCTACAGTTCTATACACATTTTAAACAATTTTATTTTTGTATGCAAAAGTGAACAGAATTTGAACACCAGTGTTTACTTACTAAGTTCAAATTCAACACAAAATTTCTCATGTGCTTCTTCTAAAATACTAGTCACTAATGAGATGGCTGTGACTGAATGTGCCCCTCTGCCCCACTCCCGCAGCCCCTTCCCTGATCCTCTGCTCCCCCGCCCCCCCGTGGCACCTTCCCAGCTCCTCTGCCCTCACTCCCCCTGCAGCCCCTTCCCAGCCCCCCTTACCTGGCCGGAGGCCTGGAGCTCCAGCGGTGGCCAGCAGAGCCGCTCCTGGGCCAGACCCCTTCCGTCCTGAGCACGCTCTGTTTCAGCATGCTCAGGGCGGGAGTTTTGAAACTCCCCAGCCTGGGCACAGCAGAACAGGGCGTAACAAGCATTCCACTCGAGTCTGCAGCTTTGCCGGGCCCCCTGGGTGGAACGCAGCGTTCTGCCCCGGTTTTCTATTTTTAGGGGCCCCGGAATGCTGGCCCCTAGAAATTGTGGGCCCCGGAACGGCATTTCTGTGCATTCCCCCTTACTTTAAGCCCTGTTTAACCCCTGTATAAAACTGTTCGCGGGCCAGTTTCCAATGATATTTTATATTGCCTCGGGGGCCGCACAGAACATGCTGAGGGCCATGGGTTGTGCACCTCTGGTATAATAAAATGCATATTAATATTTTCTTAAATACAGTGGCTCTGATGCTCCACCATTCATATTATAACTGGTTAAATTAAAGCGTAAAATATTCCTGAATGAACCCTCGCCATATAAGCAGTAATTTTACAGTTATACTGATCTTGCTCCATTACAGCTGCCAGAATATGGATATAGCTATTATGCAAGGACTCACAAGAGAGAGAACATAAAATTAGTGAAAACAAGATTTCAGTGCTAATGGAAATTTTTTAAAAGTGTTCATCCAAAAATTAAGGTTTTTTTTTTTTTTCCAAACATACCTCTACTCAGAAAAGTGACTGTAAAAGATGGCACTGCGAGGTTCTGTATTTGTCTGCCACTGACGGCCACATCAAAACTATTCAGTTCACAAGTAAAAAGGATCTGCAGTTCAATTTGGTTCTTTTGGCTGACACAAAAACAACCATAAAGATTCTTTTTGAGGGAAGCCCCAAGACCAATAAAGGAGATTCCACTACAGCCCTTGAAGAATAAACTTATGTTAGTAACTCAAGCAGTATAAACGAATGCACGAGGAGCCGGTCTAATTGAATGAGGAAATGCCGTTTTATAGTGTCACTTTTCAGAGCAGAACCACATTGATACAAATGCTTAGAAATGCTTCAACTTCAGTATGATTGTAAAGAGAAGAAATAGGCAGTAAAGGAGAAACGGTTTATGGTTGTACCTATAAGAGTACAACTTCATGAAAATTAGCTTAAATGTAGTATACTAAAATATTTTTTTTAAAAAGACAAGGTGACCTTGAGACAATTTATTCTTTCAAACAATTTTGGGCAGAAAGTATATACTTCTATTTTGCATTATTTAAAATCAAGACTACTCAAAGTTTTGTTAAGTGCTATGACATTATGCATAATAGATACTCTGTACAACTAACTCCTGTTTATCCAGTTAACTTGGGACATTAAAATAATCTATTGTTTCAAAGAGCAGTTTTTATTTTAAATGTGAAACTGATCCATGATGCCAACATTTACCTTGTCAATATGTCAAGAGAACACAATACAGTTAAATGATCATAACGAATTTCTCTGTCTTTTCTAAGATTTTTCTAAGAATTTGATTTCTATCGGTCAGGAATTAGTGTGGCTATATTTAGGAAATAAAATGGTTTTGTTAGGAAAGAACGGGGATGTTTTATGTAAAACACTTACCAGCAACCTTATCTTTAACTTAATACTATTTTAATTTGAAAGGAAACAAGTGTGAGAAATCAAAATGATTTTAAGACTCTCAGCTGAGCCTGAAGTTTCCATAGGTAGTTGAGCAACCAGAGGAGTCCATCTGCCTGGGCAAGCTAGGATTATATAGGTAGAATTTCCAGAGGGAAAACCTGTTAGTCAAGTTCAGCAACAAACAAACAAGGAGTTCTGTGCCACTTTTAAAGACTAACAAATGTATTTATCGCATGAGTTTACATGGGTAGAATCCCACTTCATTAGACACATGAAATGTGGGTTACAGTATGAAAGGATAAATGCAGAGAAGGGTAAGTCATAAGGTCAGTTCAGAATTTTTTCAGCAAACCAAGCAAGTAGTAATGAGTGACAAAAGGTGATCTTTCCCTCTTTTAATCTTCCCACCTTATTATCTGTTATTCCACACAGTTTGAATCCCAACAACTTGCGTGGTTTACTAAAAAAATTCTGAACTGACCTTGTGACTCACCCTTATCTGCATTTATTTATCCCATTTTATACCGTAATCTCCATTTCGTGCATCCGATGAAGTGGGATTCTACCCATGAAAACTAATATGAGAAATAAATTTGTTAGTCTTTAAAAGTGCCATAGGACTCCTTGTTTGATAGGCAGAACTTGTTTCTTTTTTCTCTTTTGAATATTTTTGTCCTTTCAAAAGGCAAGTAATGAAGATCATAAATAACAGAGGAAGAATGTCCTTCGTTAGTCCCTTCTGTTATTGAGACAAGTAGTACTTTCTTCTTAGAGACTGAACATAATTAGTTATAGGCAACATGAGGGGGGAACTGGCTCCTGGGAAGACCTAAATCAGGATCTATAATGAGTAGAGAGAGCACGCTTCTCAGATATTTAAATCAGCTTCTATGTTAAAGAATTCTTTCCCCCTAGAATCTACCTTCTTTCTAGGGAAAGGCCACATTAAGTACTTTTTGATAACAATACAGATCACCTTCCAGTCAGACAAAAGCAAGACAGGAAGAATTGCCTTCCTCATACATGGTCTTATCTTTTGAGAATCTGCACCTTGCTTTCCTGACCTCTGGTCACAAAGACTAGGCAATCACTAATCATTTATGTGGTCTTTGGCAAATTGAAAGTCACGCTTTGATATTTAATTTGTTCTTAACCTGTCTCCCAGTCTCACCCTCTAGGGGATTCCTAAAATGAATGAGCCTTGGATATTAGTACTTATAAAATTAGAATAACACACAATAATTATTATATTAATGTGCCAAAGAGGGCTACATTTCTTGCTGCAAAGTAATTTACCAGATCTTATCCCATTGAATGTGAGTTTCTCTCTCCTGAAAATTAGGCAGCCCTTTAGGCGACAAGTTTTCAAACCAGGGGTTGGGACCCAGTTCTGGGTCACAGACACTCAGGGACTGGGCCACGTCAGCCCCCTACTGTTGCTGCCAAAAGACTGGAATGCATTGCTCGAAGATGTAGTTTTTGGGTCACAGACAACAAAGGATTTTTTTTCCAACTGGAGCCTGAGGAAAAATGCTTAAAAACCACTGCTTTAGGCTAATAGCCTCCTCTGAGTTAGGTTCAGATCTGGAAGCATTGTTGGAAGCCCAGTGCAATCTGAGTGGCCTGATAATGGCTTTCAGGCCCAACAAAGCTTAAGTTGGTTATTTGATCATTCTGGGTTCTGCGGTTTGATATCTTTCGACTGGTAGAGATAAATATGATCACTGAGTAATCTTGTAGATGTCTCATTTTCTGCATACCACAGCACATAAGACAAAATACATAACAGGTATGCATGCTTGCAGTGGCACATAGATAACGATGAGGGGAATAACAAGTTATCCTTGAACATCTGGGAATACTCTTTTCCACTGGCGAGAGGCATATTTTCTTAGTATATTTTCTATTGCAAGATGTTGTTTTGACAACTTCAGTTATTTTGGTGAGAATGGAATGTAGTCAAGAGTGAAAACCCAATGTCAGTAATAAAATATGTAATAATTAGTAGAGAGGTAATTAGGTGAAAGCTGTGTATAAGAAAGATATAGAAAGTCTTCACTTAGATAAGGGGTGTGCTCCATGAACACCTGATTCTGGGGAAGGTGCTGCTGGTCAGACCAGAGGATCCACTGACTCCCTGGCAGAGCCCCTGAAGAAAGCCATTCCTTTATACAGCCTTCTGAGTAATTACTTAGCTCTCCAGGCGTAGCGAGTATATTGTAATTAATTTTAGGCTTTGTATTTAACTAATACATTTATAGAAAACTTTGCACATTAAATCTTACTGATCTGCAAATTGGGTGTACCATATCTCACTAGTATCCACACTGATCACTAAGTGGCCAGTATCAACAGCATCATAATCATTCAGATGCAAGTTGGCTTATAAATTAATTAAGGTAGTTTACTGATCAAACTGTGGTATTAAATCTGTAACGATTCCAGTAAACACTTAAGATACAGATATGGAAGTAGAGAGCTAAGTGGTTCAATCTATGATACAAAGAGAGAATTTAGTGAGTACACTGCAGTAAGATAACTGATTCTATTTCCAGAGGGGTAGCTGTGTTAGTGTGTGTACAGCAAAAACAACGAGAGTCCTGTGGCACCTTATAGACTAAAAGATTTTCTTTGGCATAAGCTTTCGTAGGCTATAACCCACTTCATCAGATGTGAAGTGGGTTATAGCCCACGAAAGCTTATGCCAAAGAAAATCTGTTAGTCTATAAGGTGCCACAGGACTCTCGTTTTTTTAGTCTATTTAAAAAGCCTATTCATTTCTAGCTTATGTCATCTTCAGGTAGCTGTTTCTCCTTTCGCAACCTGGACATGTCTCTGTATGATACCAACCTATCCCATAAAGAGGATCCTAGACTGGGGATGAAATACTGAGAGACTACTTAAAAGAGTGTCTGAAATCAAATGCCTTTAATTGGGAATTCTAAATCTGGATCTGTTCACATTACTCTTAATGTTCCTTAAAGAAAAGGTCTCAGCTATTCTACAGTTAGAAGTCTTATGCATTTGGAAGTCATTTAGCATACCCAGGATTCTTTCAGGTAGTCTTATCACCCTCACATGCAGGAGTCCTATTTCTCTGATTCTCAGTTGTCTTTCTTTTCACAGAGCTAGATTCTACAGAATTAGCTGACTAAACTGGGGAACTACTCTGGCTGCCGACAGACACAAATCTGAGGTGGAAGACGACGTGGATTTCGTGCAGATATTATTTACTGGTCTTCTGAACGTCAGAAAAATGCTCTCAAACTGTCTTCTTGACACTAGGTCAAACAAAGATTGTTCCTCAGAACATACATGCAGAGTTAAAATATGAATTGGGTCTTAAGTCAACTATTTAAAATATACCATTAGAAATGATCTAGGTAACCTTACAGAAGGAATTTTTTTGTCTCAACTCCCTGATCAGTTGCTAATTGTTCCTACAGTCCTCTCAAATTATTTAAAGGGGAATTCCATAGGGCTGGCCCATGCTTTTTATAGGACAGTATGGTTATAATTCACTAAGCAATCCTTAACCCTACCATTGTGGAAACTTCCACCTAATATTTCTAAATGATACACATAATAGTTGAAAGCTTTCAATCATCTCAAAGTATAGTCTTGGGTATCTTTCCCTGAACGTTTTTTTTTAAACGAGGACATAGAAAGATTTATTGATAGACATTAAAAATATTCACATCTTTCACCTACAAGAACAAAAACACTCAAGTATAACTACTAATGATTTTCTAAAATTTCAGAATGAGCAGATTTTGACAAGTATATTTAGCAAAAAGAGGACTCAGCTTTTTTTGATGCAATGCAAATATAGTATTATAACTCACAAGTTCAGTAATTCATAAGAAGTTTGTAACCACTAAACACAAAATAAGTATACCCTGGTCTTTATTTTCACTTGCCTCATTTTGAAATGTTTTCATTTCAATTTTTGTTAACTGTTTTAATACACAACTAAAGAAGCTTAGGTCTTTGGGAACTCATAAGAAGTGAACTTTGAGTCACTTTATATTAGCCAAAAATAAAATAAGTATTCCATTAAATCCTTAAGTAAAACAGGAAGGATATAGAAAAACCTTTAAAATAATCTCCCATTTACCATACGAGTCTTTTTTCCCCTAAACTCAAAGATTTAGTTTAAATCGGTTTCTTTACATTTTTCTGCTTTTCATTAGCCAGAATTTTTGGCTAAATCTCTTTATTGGAATCTGAAAAAAGCTTTTAAACATGAAGAAGTTAAAGTGACTATCATGTAATTTTGTGAAACAAATAAGAAATGAATTATTTGCACAGCATGATAAATGTGCACCTCTGTGGGTCTAAACCAGAAACAACTATCTTACAGTGATTAACTCTCCTTTAATGGATTATGTAGGAAACAGAGAATGGATAATATAAAAAGGACTAGTTCAAAAGTCACTAGCAAAATGTTTACATTAAATTATTTTTATCTTCATATTGGAGTCCAAACACTTAAATTGTAAAGCTAAAATAATATTGATAACTGAGATGCAACCTACCTACACCATCAACAGGCCAGAACCATGAGATGACTGAGAGAGTACTGGTGAGTTTAGATGCATATAAAAGAGATGTGAAAATAGTCCATAGAGCATGACAGAGGCTGAAATTTAGCTTAAGTTATGCAATACAAGGTATTCATGGAATGTATAAACTTTACAATTCTGGAAAGCATGAGGTAGCACTGTCATTTGTTCATCTGAATTCGTTCTTTATCACGACTTTAATTAGTATTAGGGAAAACAGGAAGAGGCATGGGGTTTTAAAAACGGATCACTATCTTCATAGGACTGAAGTAAATCCAAATTTAGTACTTTGTTAAAAACAGCATTCTAAAATGTTGCTATCTAATTTACACAAACTGAGGTGCAGACTGAAACAACAATAGTATCTAACTGTTTTTAAAAATGTGTTAAAGAAAATCAAAGAGTAAAAAGGGAATAGCAGCAATACCATCAAGAATGATTTGGAATTTTTAGACAACATGCTGCAAGTTCTCTTATGCCCTTTTCCATACACTAATACTGAAGTCTACTTTGAGAACGTGTACCTCATTATGATTACAGTACCATGATAATTTCACTAAGTAGCATCTATATATTTCCCAACAGATGCATGCTACATTTCAGTTTTCATAGTGGTATTTTAAATGACTTACCGTATCAATCATTTTACGTGCTTCCATTTCCTCAGAATTCGGATTTTCCAACTCAATAGTGTAAGTACCTTTGTCGCTTTGGTCATCATCATTGTCCTTTTCAGCAGCAGCAGAAACAAGTTGGCTTTTTAACTTTTTGTCCATCTCCTGGTTTTGGCTTGGTCTATGTCCAAGGCTTCCTGAACTTCTTAACAATGCAGTTTGTAAGAAAGGTAATGCAACAGAAGGTTCTTCTGATTTTTGTTTTAATAGTTTTGTATGAACACCATGTATTACCCTACTAGTCTGTAAAGGCAAAGAAACCCCTTTAATGTCTCCCGATGTACTTTTCACTTTCTCAGCTCTCAGATGAGATGCTGAAGAAGGAGTTTCTGAGCAAAGAGCGCCCACATTCTGAGAAAAGGAATAAGATCGTCTCTTTCGAGGATGGTCTTCATCAAAAAACTCAATCATAAAGGCAGTCTGATTTATAGCAGCTTGTCCTTGGTGCTTTTCTGTAGCATGGGCTTTCTGATGCGACTTTTTTTGTTCTGTATGATGATGCCTTAAATGCTCTTCAAGTGTTGCTTGCTTATTGTAATGTCTGTGTACAGCAGCATTTTCTGAATCACTTTGTGTTCCATCATCGTGTTTATTCCCTTCAAAAAGAAAAAAATATATAGTACTATAAAGTAACAATATCACATGGAAAGAAGCTGGCAAATTAAAATGTATAAGAAAATTACACTTGTTTTTCTGTTGGAAGCCCAATGGCCTTCTGTAACAGGATCTTCAAACTTCCTGCAGCTACAATTAATGCATTCAACTTGCTACCAGTCAAACAATGAAATCTTTTACAAGCTGATCAGTGACACAGATGCATTTGAACTGCTTTTTTTCTAATCTGTAAATACTTAATCAATGGCTTACAGAACAGCTATATCAGATCTTGGTCTTATTACCTCATCTACTATCTACTCAAATTGCATTCATTTAAGTAAAATCAGCTGCTGACAAATGACTCCTGCACCAGAAAACAAAACTTGTCCCTGAAAAAATTCCAGGAAGTGCTAGGGGTGGGGTGAGATTATAATTACATAATGTTATTGGGAAACACTCACTGAGAGCTACAGATTTGGAATATTATTTATACATATTTTCAGAATAACTTTTCATCTATTTAATTACTGTAGTTTAAAGAAAGAGGTGCCTCGCTAGCATCAACGCTAATTCGCCATTATATTCTGACAGAAGTACAATGAATTTTCCTACCAGTCACTCCCACTAACATCTGCTAAAAAGTCAGTAGAATATAAAATGGAGATAATATTACTTACTCATTTTTATAAAGCACTTTGAGATTTATGGTTAAAGATCACTGCATGCAAACTTAGTTTATTATTATTATTTAAAAGAAATTTAAGTGAAAGGAACTACATAACTGAAATTTAAAAAATGTTGTTTGTAAGACTGAATATGGCAACAATACACCAAACTTATTACAAAGCAGTCTTCTGTGAAATGAAACTATCTGAACACTGTAGAACAAGTTGCTATTCTCTGTCATTAAATCATATGGATTTTCTTCTTTTAGACAGACATAAGGTTTGAATTGCTTTGTTTCTGTTTTTTTTCTTAAAAAAAATTTTTTTTTGGTGCAAATATCAAACTATGCAAGTTGTCAGTTACTAAAATACTGACTCTTCCTCTACGTCTCCTAATTTGTGTAGTTTGTCATTTAGATTGAATGTTCTTCCGGTCAGTAGCTGTTTTGATATGTCTTTAGTCCAGGATCAAACACGTTGTTAGTGCTAAACCAATTAAAATAATTATAGGTTATTGGAAAACTTGTATAGTAATTATAAAATTTAAATTCAGCTATTTTGTATGCTACAGAAAGTATAAAAAGTGTCCTTTTTTGTTTCCTTTACCTACACGGAAGTACTAGCTAGATAATAATATGAAACACTCATCCAGCTGGCTGAACTGATAATGTTACGGTCCATGAAAATAGAAGTTCATTTTCCACAGATAATTTGGAACTTCTGGTACTCTGTTTGACCATGATTGTTACATTACTGCTGCAATGATCCTAAGAAAATAAAATAACTACAGCATTTATCTAGCAGTCAGACATCATCTAAAGTCTTTGCTCTTTCCTCTGCCTGCTGGAGGACAAAAATACAGTATATCTACTTAAAAAAAAGGGGTGGGGGATTCCCAACTAGGGATGTGCAAACAGCTTGGAACTGTGGTAAAAATTCCACAATTCATATTAATCTAATATGCATACACAGTGGGTTTTAAAGATGGGCTTTTGCACTAGAACTTAATGAGACAAAAAATGTAAAGGTTTGACACTTCATCTTTTCTGTTACTTCTAATAGCAACAGCAGGATAAAAGTGTAGTTCTACATCGTTTGCTTCTTATTATTGCAATGTGATAAGTTCCAGAGGGGAAGCCATGTTAGTCTGTATATAGCAAAAACAACGAAAGTCCTGTGGCACCTTAAAGACTAACAAATTTCTTCGGGCATAAGCTTTTGTGGGCTGCAACCCATTTCATCAGTTGTAGCCCACAAAAGCTTATGCCCGAAGAACTTTGTTAGTCTTTAAGGTGCCACAGGACTCTCGTTATTATTGTAACGGTTATCTTGACATCATAACCTACTACTACAAGTAACTTAGTCTGTAAACTCTTTGAAGCAGGAACTCTTTATTATATATTTGCAGAGTATCTGCAATGGAGAGGAAGTAGCGGTAACGGCTGGTCTAAAACTAGAGAACTTAGGTGTTACCACAATATAACAATAGTAATACGATCATGAAAATTATAGATCACAGTTTTTTTGCATCATCATCATTTTACTGCAGGTTTCACTAGGAATAGAAGACAAACAAGGAGAAGAGACCAATATGTTAAAATGCATTCTACAATGCTCAAAGAGTCAAGCTTTCAGAGTGGCTGTAGGTAATCTCTCATGAATGAGGGAAGTGCCAGAAAGCCAGTTGTGATATAGTAGGTCATATGGTATAGTAGTTCATGATCCAGAATAAATTCCTGTAGCACCACATACGTCTTCAGTTGAAAAGTTCCAAAGGGGTAGCTGTGTTAGTTTAGTTCAGCAAAACAAACGAGTCCTGTGGCACTTTTAAAGACTTACACACCAATTTATTTATCGCATGAGCTTTCGTGAGAGAAAATCCCACTTCATCGGACGCTTTCAAGATGGGGCACTAACAGAATGGGAGGAAAATAAATGCAGGGAAGTGCAAGTCATAGGATCAAGTCAGACTGTTACAGCAAATCAAAGCAGTTGTTTAGATTCAAACACAGGAACAGTATGTAGAGGAAGGTGAAGTCAAATCACCTTTTGTAATGAGAAAACAATCCATAATCCCTATTTAACCCTAAGGCAACGGTGTCTTATCTGCATATGAGTTCCAATTCTGCAGTTTCCCTTTGAAGCTTTGATTTGTTATTCATTTGTTTGAGCACAGCTATTAATAAATCATCAATGGAGTGAGCAGGGAGATTGAAGTGTTCCCTTATTGGTTTTTGAATGTTATTTCTGATGTCAGACTTGTGTCAGGGAAAGGTGATTTGACCTCACCTTCCTCTATATACTGTTCCCCAGTGTTTGAATCTAAACAACTGCTTTGATTTGCTGTAACAGTCTGACTTGATCCTATGACTTGCACTTCCCTGCATTTATTTTTCTCCTATTCTGCAAGTTCCCCATCTTCCAAGAATCTGACGAAGTGAGATTTACTCCCATGAAATCTTATGCGATAAATTGGTTAGTCTTTAAAAGTGCCACAGGATTTCTTGTTTATTCTTCAGTTGAAAGCACTGTAAATGTATGTTTGCATCAAAAACTTCCTGAGCTTTCTGCCACCACAAAAGAGGTAAGCCTTGCAAGCATATGCCTGCCCAGGCAAACAGCTCTTCCCATTTTCCACCGTAACGTGTGATATTATAAAGAACATTTAAAAGTGCAATACAATCCAATTTCATGAACAGCAAAGCAATAACTGTGATATTATTCATTAAAACCACTGTGATAATATGCTTTTATTAAATTAATTAATTGCACTAGGATATGCTTGGTCCCAAGACTTGTATTTTGAAGTTACTTCATTTGGAAAAGCCAGCCTTCAAAGCAAATTTTTTTTCAGTGAGACAGAACATTTTATCCACTCCCAACTGACTGAAGAATAGAGTATATTTAGTTGCAAAGCTAAGAAATGAGGAACTGCATAGTTCAGCTGTCAAGATTTTTAGAAAGTAAATAATTTGTAGACAAATATTTGTCAAGTTCTCTTCTTGAAAAGTTTGAATGTCTATGGAATTCTCATTAGCAAATAATCATAACTATATTAATTTTACTTAATGAAATCCCCAAAGAGATTTTACTTCTTTGAAAAGCTATTACCCAGTACTGACATTTTCATTTGAAATGTCATTGACTCTGTAGTCTGCAATAAATCAACATCTGAAAGCAACTGGAATTTTTGGTTGACGAAAATATTTCTTTAAATATTTTACTGCCATTTTATTACAAAACATTTTGGTTTGTATCAGAGTGTGGACGTAAAGTTGAATCCAGGGTTCAAAATCAGTATTTTAAATAGAATATCTTTATATGCTGCACACATGGCCATTGATGTGCATCTTCTTTAGCTCTCATAAATGTGACTACAGCAAAATGATTTTTCCCCCCAACAGAATGTTTGCTGTTGAAAGAGCTGCAAAAGCATGTTTCAAGTCACAAGTTTTGATTCTCAAGAGTGATTCAACTTTTGAATGTAGAGACTTAGAACATATACCCAAGATGCTTTTTCTTTCAAAGAGCAAGATTTTGGAACACATGAAGCCTTCAACCGCACAATAAATTAACTCAACTCCAGTCAGTACACTTCCTGAAGGATAATTTAATTTTCCTTTTTTATTACTTCATCCTGCAAAGAAATTTGCTAGCATACTCTCCTGTGCACATGTGGAGTAACAATGACTTCAACTGGACTCCACAAGGGTCCACCCATGATCTCTGTGAAAGATTGAAGCCTTAGGCAATAAGTATAGCTGAAATTATTCACTTTACCTTTCAGCCTCTTCAAGTAAACTGGAACATCACTCTTAATGCTTTTGGAATCCTCTTCTGTTGCTTCCCATATCATTCTAGGGGGATTGTTCTGTGCTAGCCAATCAGCTACTTTGCTCTCAGCAGCCATCATCACAGTTTGAAGCCCAGGCAGGTCCTGACCACCAGGAGAAGATTTCTTCGGTTTGTGGCGTTGATCTGAAGTGAATTTTGTCACATGATCTTTGATAGTTACTTTTCCTGGAGTGGTGTCATCAAATTCAATAGTAAACGAAGCATGCCCTGCACCTGCTGCATGGGAGGTTTGGGTGTCTTTTGTTGGGACTTCATGAACACTGCTCTCTGTTATTTGTGAAGGTTGCTGGAATTCTTTTGTAGGAATTTCAAAGTAACTTGGCTCCCTACAGAAAGGATAAAGTTCTTCTTCATTTGCAGCTGAAGATTTCTCCTCAACTTGCTTGGCATCTGTGCTGCATCCTATTAAGAAAAATAAATAAATAGATTTCACAATACTGGGGAACTTCAGGATCTTCAAGGAATATCAGAATTCCTAGAAAGGCCACTTGCGTCATTTGTGGGAAACAGCACAAGTCTGTACATAAGACTGAACAATGTAGTTCTGGAACTGTAAGTTATTTTTACTATATGAAAAGTGTCACTGAAGAGAGGACAGCCTTGACTGTAGGCATGTCAAACTGGCAGAAGGCTCAAGAATATGTCAAAGAAAATTTGCACTGAACAGATTTTTTTAGATGATGTGAGGAGACACAGAATAATAGCAACATTAAAATAGTTTAAATAAATAAAAGAGTTAATATTTTGGAAAAAATTATTGCTATTCAGACCGATCTGGAAATCATCAAAAAGTAACTGACTAGATTTATGGAAGAGGTGTCCTGAGTTAAATAGGGAGAGGTATGACTTCATTTCCTAAGCGATACAGCTAGTATAATTTTTCTTAGCAATTGTTAAGAAAAATAATTCAAACATGAATGAGATAAAAACGAGCTCCCATGTTAAAGTTAAAACAAAGAACAATAATAGGCATTTGAGACTGTTTTATAATACAGTGCACTCCTTTTAGAAGAATCACATCCATCCCGGATGATTTGATTCTTGTAAGCGATGGATTCTTACAATCTAAGTATAGGTTAGTAAAGGAATGATTTTGTCACAGTGGTTTTGATCCCTATATGCCGCTTATTCTCGTATCAGTGATTCTTACAAATAGAGTGAACTGTACATACATTCTCAATATTTTCACAAAAGATAACCTTGATTTACAAACTAAATGCTGAATGATACTTGCCCTAACTTCGCTGAATGCAATTCATAAAGCACAGGAAAAGTAAACTAAAAAACTGCGGTAGCCAAAAAAATGCAGAACGTAATAAATTTCAAGTTTTTGATGGAGCAAAGAAAATAGAAGGTGTGACAGAGTTGGGTGCAAAATGAGTCCCACTGCACATTCTGAATGAATGTTAAATTAAAGCTGTCATGTCACTGCTAGCAAAGCAATCAGTAAGTATCCTTGCAAGAAACTAGCCTTTATATGTATTTGGCAAAAAAATATTTTAGCCAATATCTGATGTAAGGATGTGCCGTAAGCAATATTCATCTAAAAATTAGTAGCAGCAAGCCAGACTCCAGATGCCATCATTCAAATGGTTCTCACTTTTTACATGACTTGCATTAAGATTTTTACCAAAGGATTTTAGGACACAGAGTAAAGAAATAAAAATCCTATTAATATGTTCATCAGATGGCTGAAAACAGCCACATTTCATCCCCCTAAACAGTTAAAATTGTACATGAAGTCGGTTAGGTAGCCAGTAAGATGGGAATGTAAATACATTTATGAAGGAATGTATAAATGAATTATAAATGTTTCCTGCTGTTCTTCAGGAAAGATTTGCTTTTCTGAGAAGTCTTATTTTATTTTCAGAATCATGCATCTTTAGAAAAAAAGATCAACAAACAATGAAACCACAGAAAATAGGGTGGGTGATTTGATCCTGGAATGTAGACTACTTTGAGAGTAACAGAATGGTTAGAAAAATTCAGGTATGAATGATGCTAGGAAGGGATGAGAGAATTAGTATACATCCTTCCCTGATCCTCCTCATGTTTAGAAGTTAACAGAATAAAAATCTTTTAAAACAACTTGCATGTGTTGTATTAAGTTACTTTCTTTAGTAATAACTCTCTGCACTAAAAAAAAGTCACTAATCTAAAAGTAGAAAATAGTTCAGATCAAACGTAAAATTATTCTCGTTTTCTTAACAAGGCACCATTTCTCGCATAAAGTGAGATCATTAAATAGTCTAAAAATATATTAGAATACATAAATTGCGATCTGAATACTTTCTTTTGACACTGAGCACCATAGCATCGTTCAAATCTAAATTGTGACAAAGAATTAATTTTGCTCTTTAGGTAAAGAAAAAAGTATAATGACTATTTTTTAAAATATCAAATTTTTCCCATAAAAGCCAAGGAGAAATTTCTCTTAAGACAGTTAAGATTTTTTTTTTAAAAGTAAACACAAAAACAAATTAATAAAATATATTAGCTAAAAAATACTTAGGAACTTTTTTTGAAGTACAGCATTGCAATGTTGGGCAAGAAAGATTTTCAATGGTTAAGCAGCACAAGAAACAAAATGTAATATAGTTTTGATATTCTATGATCCCATGCAATATAAAGCAAAAGCAAAAAGACCTAAGTTTCACACTGCTTCAGATCTCCTTTTGAGGAATGCTCCTATACTTTAATCCGTTTAAGTGAAATTATTGATACTATTACATTTGTAGAGATTAAAAGCAATAAGGGTCTGTAAAATAGCCTTACCATTGCCATCACAATAATAATAAAATAAAATAATCCACACTGCCCAAGCAATTGGTGTATTAGGAAAATATATATAGTACTGAAAGGCTACATAAATATAGAACACAAATAGTTCATCACAACAATTTCTGGGCTAAATAGAAACTACAAAATATGTTTATGAATACATTGAAACATATCAGTGTGGTGGAGTGGCCTGGGAGAGAACAACTCCAGGCTGGTGTTGGGAATGGAGGAAAAGGCAGAGGAAGGAAGCAACATCCTGGGTTTGCTCTAGAAGAGCATAAGGAAAAAAGCGGTTGGTGCTTAGCACTGCAGAGGAAGGGGAATGAGACTGCATAATAGGAGAAGCTGAGGCTTAAATCACTGGAACAGCAGGTGCAAGGAGCCTGAATGGAGGAAAGATACTATCATAGCCTGTGTCTACACTGGCAAGTTAGTTTGAATTAAGGAAGCTTCATTCGAACTAACTAAAGCCATGGCTACACTAGGCTTTCATTAGTTCGAATTAAGGGCTTCCTTAATTTGAATCCAATACATTCGAAGAGGCTGTTCGAATTAAACAATGTGGCCATGTTAGTTTGAACTAATTGCTTAGTTCGAACTAACCGGGCCATTGAACTCAATGCACTTCGCTAATTCGAACTAAGCTAGTGCCACAGCACTTGCTTAGTTCGAACTAAATTTTTCTAGTTCGAATTAAGTTAATTCGAACTAACTAAAATTAGTTCAAATTAGTTAGTTTGAATTAACTAATTCAAACTAACTTTAGTAAGTGAAGACATAGCCTTAGTGAGTAAGGTGTGAAGATAAGTGAATGGACAAGGAGAGTTGTGAGAATAGGTGTGGCAGACTAGAAGCAGGAGCTGACAGCAAGTGTTTTGGTAGCATGGGGCAGAGGATGAAGGGAGTCAGTGGAGATGAACTGTTGCAACTGCCACAGAAATATTATGTGATTGCAAGTGGAATCATGAAAATTGCAAGGACAAGTGATCTGTGTGATCGTGATTTGGAGGGAAGGCTGATCATAAGACACTTGTTTCAGTAACAGGTGGGGCACACTATAAAAGAGTTTGGCTTAATATATTATCTCATCTGAAAATATATGGATTCAGAAAATAATTTTACTGGAATGAACTCACAATTCAGATAAAAACAAAAAACAGCAAAATTCACGTATGCCATTATTGGTACCAAGTTTTACAGCTGTGCTAATTATTTATTTATTTATTTTTAAAAATACACACAAATAATCATGGGGCCCTAAAATTCCATTCATTCTGCATACACATAATACATGTACTTGTTCTCATCGTTATTCAATGGAATTCATCTGCTGGCCTACAGGGCACTGTACATCTGAAAAACATTTAAACTCAGACTCTAAGGTCAGAAGGTACCAGTACAATCATCTAGTCTGACCTCCTGCAAAATGCAGGCCTCAAAACCTCACTCACCCACTCCAGCAATAGGCCACTAACCTATGACTGAGTTATTTACCTCCTTAAATCATGATTTAAAGACTTAAAGATACAGAGAATTCACCAGTAGGTGAGCCATGCCCTGTGCTACAGAGGAAGGCAAAAGACCCCCAGAGCCCAAGCCAATCTGCCTTGGGGGAAAATTCCTTCCCGACCCCAAATATGGCAATCAGTTAAACCCTGAGCACGTGGGCAAGTCTCAACAGCCAGTTACCTAAGAAACAATTCTCTGTAATAACATAGAACCCACCGCATGTACCCTCCCTTCTTAGGCCACTTGTATAACCACCACCCGTAGCCAAAGATCAGCCAATTTCCAAAATAGGCTATCTCATCATACCATCCCCTCCATAAATTTATCAAGCTCAGTTTTGAAAGCAGTTATGGTTTTTGCCCCCACAACCTCCCTTGGAAGGCTATTCCAGAACTTTACTCCTCTAATGGTTAGAAACCTGCATCTAATTTCAAGCCTAAATTTCTTGATGGACAGTTTATAACCATTTGTTCTGGTGTCCACATTGGTGCTGTACTCAAATAATTCCCCTCCCTCCCTGATATTAATCCCTCTGATGTATTTACAGAGAGCAATCATATCCCTGCTCAACCTTCTTTTGGTTAAGCTAAACAAGCCAAGCTCCTTTAGTCTCCTCTCATAAGGCAGGTTTTCTATACCACTGACCATCCTTGTAGCCCTTCTCTACACGTGTTCCAATTTGAATTCATCCTTTTTAAACATGGGAGACCAGAACTGCACACAATATTCCAGATGGGGTCTCACCAGTGCTTTGTACAGCGGCATTAACACTTCCCTGTCTCTACTTGAAATACCTCTCCTGATACATCCTAGAACCGCATTAGCTTTTCTCACGGCCACATCACATTGGCGGCTCATAGTCATCCTACAATCAACCAGTACTCCCAGATCCTTCTCCTCCTCAGTCCGTTCCAACTGATGCATCCCCAATTTATAGGAAAAATGCTTGTTGTTTGTCCCTAAATGCATGATCTTGCATTTCCCATTATTAAATTTCATCCCATTCCTGATACTCCAGTTTACAAGGTCATATAGATCTTTCTGTATGGTATCCCAATCCTTCTCCGTATTAGCAATACCTCCCAACTCGGTGTCATCTGCAAACTTTATTAGCACATTCCCACTTTTTGTGCCAAGCTCAGTAACAAAAAGGTTAAATAAGATCGGTCCAAAGACCGATCCCTGAGGGAATCCACTGGTAACCTCCCTCCAGCTTAATAGTTCACCCTTCAGTATGACCCGCTGTAGCCTCCCTTTTAATCAGTTCCTCATCCACCTTACTATATTCATATTAATCCCCATCTTCTGTAACTTAACTAATAACTCCCTATGTGGAACTGTATTAAATGCCTTGCTTAAACCTAAGTAAATTAGGTCCACCACATTCCCTTTATCTAAAAAATCTGTTATCCTTTCAAAAAAGGAGATCAAGTTGGTCTGACACGATCTACCTTTTGTAAAGCCATATTGTATTTTATCACAGTTACCGTTATCCTCTATAGCCTTAAGTACTTTCTCCTTCAAAATTTTCTCCAAGACCTTGCATACTACCGAGGCCAAACTAACAGGCCTGTAGTTACCTGGATAATTTTTGTTCCCTTTCTTGAAAATAGGAACTATATTAGTGATTCTCCAGTCATACGGTACAACCCCCGAGTTTACAGATTCATTAAAAATCTTTGCTAACGGGCTGGCAATTTCATGAGCCAGTTACTTTAATATCCTTGGATGGAGATTGTCCGGGCCCCCTGATTTAGTGGCATCCAGCAGCTCAAGTTTGGCTTCTACCTCAGGTATGGTAATTTCTACTTTCATGACCTCGTTCCCATTAGCTACCCTACCTCTATCCCCCAGCTCATCTTCACTCTCATTAAAAACAGATGCAAAGTACTTATTTAGGCATTCAGCCATGCCTAGATTATCCTTGACCCCATCCCCAGTTTTTAACAGTACCACTTCTTCTTTGTTTTATTCCTTTTTATATAGCTAAAGAACCTTTTACTATTGGTTTTAATTCATTTCGCGAGGTCCAGCTCAGCTTGACTTTTTGCCTGTCTCACTCTCTCTCTACATGTTCTGACCTCCAAAAGGTAACTTTCCTTGCTGATCCCTTCCTTTTTGCCACTCCTTGTAGGCTCTGTGCATCCTCCTAATCACCTTTCTGAGATGCTTATACATCCAGCTTGGTCTACAGCTCTTGCCTATGAATTTTTTCCCCTTCCTTGGAATGGAGGCTTCAGATAGCTCTTGCAACTATGATTTGAAGCCATTCCAAGCCTGTTCTACCTTTACATTCCTGAGTTTTTCTGTCCAGTCCATTTCCCCAACTAATTCCCTTAATTTTCTAAAGTTAACCTTTTTAAAGTCAAAGATCCTGGTCACAGATTTATTTTTGATTATTCTTCCAATTAGTTTGAACTGAATTAATTCATGGTCACTTGAACCTAAGTTGTCCCCTACAACCAGTTCATTTATGAAGTCCTCGCTACTCACCAGTACTAAATCTAAGATGGCATCCCCTCTTGTTGGTTCGGTAACCGTTTGGAGAAGGAATTCATCAGCTATCACATCCAGGAAAATCTGGGCCCTCTTATTACTACTAGCACATGTCCTCCAGTCTATATCTGGGAAGTTGAAGTCTCCCATAATAACACAGTTCCCAGTAGTATTAACTTCTTTAAAGGCCTTAAAGAGGTCCCTATCCATGTCTAAATCAGATCCCACACACCCCAAGCACTATTCCAGGAGAAACTCTAGTAGCTTTTTTCCCCTAACATGATTTTTACCCAGACTGATTCTGTCTTGTTAATTCCATCACTTTGAATTTCCCTACTGTCTACCTCCTCATTGATATACAATGCCACTGCCCCACCTTTGCCTTTATATCTGTCTTTTCTAAAGAGCACATTGCCTTCAATACCAGTACACCAGTCATGACTACTATTCCACCAGTTATCCCTATAACATCTGGTCTCACTTCCTCTACCAGTAGCTCCAATTCCTCCATTTTGTTACCCAGGCTTCTTGCGTTAGTATATAAGCACTTTAGTTTTTTGCTGCTTGGCCTCACTCACATTCTTTGCCTGATTCGGCACAATCACTCTACAGACAATATCTCTCGCTAGACTGGCATTTACATGACCGCTCCCCTCCTAACCTCCATGCTGCTCCCTATTTCTGTGACCTTTCTTATTTCATTTTCCTTCCTCTCAACACTAATATAAGGCGCGGATATTATTCAGACATCTCCCAACCATCTCCCCCGACTCCCTAGTTTAAAGCTCTCTTGATCAGTTGTGCTAATCTCCCTCCCAGAAGTCTGTTTCCCCCCTACTCAGGTGCAGTCCACCCCAGGAGAACAGTCTTTTGTCCACGAATGCCTCCCAGTGACCATACATGCCAAAGCCCTCCTTATAGCACCACTACCTGAGCCAACTGTTTATCATCAGGGTCTTCTCACACCTTTGTTGTCCTCCTCTAGGGACAGGCAGAATCCCACTAAAGATCACCTGAGCTTCTATTTTCTTGAGAGTCCTCCCCAGCCTGGCACAGTCACCTTTGATATGTTCCAGTGAGAATCTATCTACATCATTTGTACCCACATGAAGGACAATCAGAGGATTCTTTCCAGCTCCCATTAAGTGATTTAGGTAACTATTTCCTCAATACTTATTCAAAAATTCTCTTTTTAGTACTTTGCAAGGTGTGAGTTTATATATTTTTCTACTTTAAGAAGGGCAGCACAATTTTAACTACACAAAAAATGACTTGACATTGCATAGGTTTTTCATGTCCATTTCCAAATTAGGTGTGTGTGTATGCCACATGCAATGGTGCCAGAAAACATTTTTCCCTAGTAGTACCTGTGTAAGCCATCTCTAGTGCCCCTGCAGCGATGCACCCATGTGCCTGCATATAGGCCCCATGAGAGGCTCTCCCTCTCAGTTCCTTCCTGCGGAACTCCAACTGAGAGGACGGAAGATGGGTGTGGAATGGACATGAGCAACACAACTCAAAGAATGACAGCTACAAGGTAAGTAACCCTTCTTTCTTCTTCGAATGTTTGCTCATGTCCATTCCCAAATTAGGTGACTTACCAGCAGTGTCTCCAGGGGTGGACAGGAGTTCATGGACGTGAGCCTTGAAGCACCACTCTACAGAAACCAGCATCTTCCTGGGCTTGCTGAATCAATGCATAGTAGGCTGCAAAGGTATGTAACAAAAAACAGGTATTGCAGATGTCCAGTATGGGGATGTGCGCTTGGCAGGCCACAGAGGATGCCTGCACTCTCGTTGAGTGGGTTGTCAAGAACACTGAAGGTGCAACTTCAGTCTGCTCGTATCATTTCCAGATGCAGGCTGTGATCTACTTTGAGATATCGTGTGAAGAAACTAGCATCACCTTCATTCACTGCAACCACCACAAAGAGTTACGCTGAGTGGCGAAAAGGTTTGGGTCTGTCGATGTAAAATGCCAGGGCTTGTCTCACATTGAGATAGTGTAGATGCCTCTCTTTACTGGAGCTGAGAGATTTGGGACAAAGGACAGGTAAGAAAATCAAGACTACTTTACTCAAAAAGATTGTATGTGGGCATAGCTGAACTTTGTGTTTATGAAACACTATGTTGGGTGCTTCTGATGTTAACACCCTGATCTCCAAAACTTGCCAGGCAGACATAAGAGCCATTGGCAAGGCAACTTTCCAGGACAGGTATGTAAGGGAGTACAAGGCTATGGTTTTGAAGGGGGGCCCAGTGAGTCTGGAGAAGACCGAGTTTAATGTTCCATTGAAGCAAAGACTCCCTTATTGGCAGGTTCCCAAGGGGTAACTGTTGTATTAGGCTAGTTCAGCGGTTCCCAACCTTCTCCTTTTTGTGGACCACTGCATCATCATCAAAAGGTTTTCCGGACCACCACATAAGCAAGCGGTTTTAAACTTTTTTTAACATAGCCTATGGCTGATGGGAGGCAAACAAATATCAAGGGGTATTAAAAATGCAGCTATTTCTAATAATTTATTATGCTCACTCAAACATATTGCACTCATCACAGTACATTTACCTACAGTAATTATCTTTTTTCCTCCCCACGGACAACCTGCAGGATCCTCACAGACCACCAGTGGTCCACGGACCATAGGTTGGGAACCACTGGTCTAGCTGATCTTCAAAGCATCTGATGAAGTGGGATTTTCTCTCACAAAAGCTCATGTGATAGATACATTTGTTAGTCTTTAAAAGTGCCATGGGACTCCTTGTTTCTTGTTGGCAGGTTCCTTAAGAAACCTGGCTGTCATTTCACGTGAGAAAGCTGTTCTAACTTCCACGAAGAGGTGGAAAGCAGATATAGCTGTTACATGGACCTTGAGAAAGCCAAACTCCATTGTTTCAAATGGAGCAGGTACTCTGATATTGTTGGAATCGATGCATCCACTGGAGAAACACTGCACTCTGATGCCCAGCAGGTGAAGTTTTCCACTTAGCTCTATAGGACAATCTAGTAGATGGCTTCCTGCTTTCCAAGAGCATGTGCTGAATTTGAGATGTGTGGGCTAGTTCCTCTTGTCTTAGCCATGGAGCATCCATGCCATCAGGAATAGGAAGGACAGATCTGGGTGGAGTGGATGACTTGGTCCTGGGGTAGAAGGTCTGGTTGTAGTGATAGGGACCATTGCCTGGGTTCCACTAGTTCCAGCAGCATCCCAAACCAGTGTTGTGTGGGCTACAATGGTGCCACATGAATGACCTATGTTTTCTTTCCTCACTGTCAGAAGGCCCTTGTGGATTAGAGGAATTGGGGGGAAGGCGTACAAAAGGCTCCCTTACCAAGAGAGGAGAAAGGCATTGGTGACAGAGCCCACATTGAATCTGACATGAACAGAAACGATGGCACTTTCTGTTGGACGTGGTGGTGAAGAGGTCCACTTGGGGATTGCCTGCATAAGCCTCAGGAATCTCCTGCGATTCAACGTGAAAGTAAATGTCTTTTAAGTCAACAGCACAGTATCAGTCACCTGGATCCAGAGAGGGAATGATGGTGGCTAGGGAAACAGCCTTCTGAGGGACTTGTTTAGGCGCCTTATGTCTAGGATAGGCCTCAGACCTCTCTTTGCCGTCGGAATTAAGAAGTAATAGGAATGAACCTTGACCTTGCAAGTCCCATGGAATGTCCTCCCCTGCACCCACTCACACCTCTTGCTTCAGAAAGTTGCTTGTGAGAGAGGTCCCTGAAGAGGGATGGGCAGAGTGGGTGGAAAGCCAGGAATGAGGCAAACTGCAGAGCATAACCTGAACATCTATCTGATGTCATGGCAGCCCACTCTGGGAGGAAATGAGGCAAATAGGAGGAAAAAGGAAGGGGGGCTGTATCCGAGGGTAGAACTAGTCGGTTGCTCTCAAGCGCACCTGCAAAAGGCCTGCTCCCCACCCAATTATGGTGGCTGGAGCCTTGATGAAGGCTGGCAGATTATAAACAGCCCTGATGCCTCTTGTAAGCTTTGTTTTTCTTCTTATAGGAGCCTCTGTGGGAGTGGTCCTCAGATGGCTGTTCTTGCTGGGGCCTGAAGTGCTTCCTCAAAGAAAGTTTATAAAAGGCCGACTTAAAAGGAGATTTAACAAAGTCAACTTAAGCAGCTGCTTAAGTCAACTTAAGGAAAGTGTAATGTAGACGCAGGGTAAATTAGGTCGACTTAATTTACAAGTGTAGATGCACCCTCTGAGTCCAGGTGCAGTGTTGAACTCTGGGTGATGGAGGAGTGCATAACCAATGCTCCTCTCACATAACTAGCTTGCAGTGTTCCTCTAGGAAGTCCCCACCAATAAGGCATCGGTCCAGGACACTGTACCTGTGGCCAGGCTCCTATTGGGAGCACCACAGGGAAGATGGGTATCTCCTTGCTGTCCAAGGAGGAGATGCCACTGTCTGACAGGGAGGTACTGACTCCAAATATCTCACAGTGCAGTGTGGAGCTTGCTGATGGACCAGTGAGCGCTATGGAGAGTTTGAATGATGGGCGTGATGGGACCAGTTCTTATCTTTTGGCTTCTTATATGGTCTATGTATGGGTGGTGGGGGTCGCAGTGTTGGGGAAATGTGCCACAAATGTGACATCCTGTATCAATCCCCACTTACATGGTGGCACTCAGCTCAAAGCCAGTCCTCTGGAGACTGGCTACGGGAACCTGGTTGATGCTATCCTGACCCAGAGAGTATGATCTCAACTCCAGGAAGTGCCTGCGCACTGACAAATGGTGCCTCAAAGCTGGCGACTGTTGATCAGATTTGTCCCTCAATATATTACCTACCTGTGCAGGTGCCAAATCTCAGTGCAGTGGCCTGTCATCCCTTGGCATCAGTGGCACAGGCAGTGCCAGGGAGTCCTCCATAGCCTGTATGACCTCCAGAGTTGATAGCACCACCAGGCGGTGAGGGCTTCTACTGCTACCTGGAGTCGGTGGAGGGCTCAGTGCTAGAGCCAATGCAGCAAAGAGGGACCCTTCTGATGTCCCTCTTCTAGTCTGGTCCCACTTACTCTTCTCCACAGGGAAGCAACCACTCTCCATTCAAGTCTTCTTCAATCTCTTTTTTGGTACTGGGAATGGTGACCAGTGCTGGGAGGAGGAAGGAGCTGTGCTGCGTGCCAAGGGCATCATGTGCAATGCTGAGTCCAATCTGCTGGGCTCTTACGCTGGTCTAAGTGCCAACTCCATTGGGATGTCCACATGACAAATACCGTGGTCTGTCTTAAGTCTCTGGGCAACATTTTTTTTTTACCCAGATTTTGCACTTCTCATGGACGTTTACTTACTCCAAACATTTTAAGCAACTTTGATGCTAACTGCTCCACGGAAAAGGCTTCTTACACAAAGCGCACGATTTAAATCCAGGTGAACAGGGCATACCTCACCTTGGGACTCTAACAACTAATCAACCAGTACAAACTACAACTAAACAACAATAACAAATAAACAGCTAGGTTTAGCAAGATAACTTGTTAAGGTAAGAGACATTCCAGCACTGTCACTGGTGCCAAGAAGGAACTGAGAGGGAGGGGGAACTGGCAGTGCCATATGCAGGTGCCTGTGGGTGCCGCTGCACAGGGTGCTAGAGCCGGCATCTAGGGGTACCATTAGGAGAAAAAAAGTTTTCTGACACCAGTGCACATAGCATGCATAAACACCTAATTTGAGAATGTACATGAACAAACACTTGAACAAAAGTTGGACAAATTATAAATATGGAAGTCTGTAACATAGTTTTCAGCCAGTTTTGCAATAAGAAGGCTGTTTCAAAGATCTGTGTGTGTGTGTGAGTAAGAGAGAGAAGTCTGAGATAACAATGGTTTACCATATAAGAAAGCAAGTTGTGTCACAAGTATTATCTAGATGGCCAGTGTCAGTTTACAGGTTAGGTCTAAAATGTTGAAACAACACTCAAGGAGTTCTGAAATTTCACAGGAGTTCCAGTTAAATAAAGAATGCTTCATCACACATGGACTGTTTTTTCCAATTTCTGTCTTATATGTCTCCCCTTATATTAGGCTTAAGGGCCTGGGGAAAGAAGGTCTATCTCCTTACTGAAAGGAAGGTTACTCACCCTGTGCAGTAACTGGAGTTGTTTGAGAAGTGTGTACCTGTGGGTGTCCTATGGTTGGTGTTGGCGCGACCGCATGCAGACAACTCGGAGAATCTTCTAGCAGTGCTCATCAGGTCATGTGTGCTTGGAGCGGTAGTCTCGTGGTGGCTGAAGATTCTCCAATGTCTGAGTGCAGACGCGCCGACACCAAATGTGGGACACCCACAAGGATGCTACTCGAAGGAGAATCAAATTTTAGGAGCTCCTAATCTGTTCCTCAGCTTCTTTAAGAGACATCTTCCCTTAAGGTTACTTCCAACTCTAGTTTATCAGGGAACTGGAAGTAGCAAATAACTGCCTCCTGCTAAATTACAACTCGAAGCTTACTGGATCCCTGAGCTGCTGTGGGGGTGGTGTAACGCCCCTCCCTCTCACCTCCCTCAGCCAATGTGGCAGTGATGAAAAAATTCCTCCACAGTTCCAAAATAGGCAACTAGGACAATGACTACAGCAAACCAAAAACCCCAGGCCTACCCTACTCCCAGATATGGGAGGATGGGACCAGTTAATCCAGAAGTAAAAGGGGATTTAGGCTGCAAGACCAGGGTTTATATACTCTCCCATATGTGTATAGGGACCAATGGTTTACCTGAGCCCTACCAGGGTCCCCACCAGCAACTCCCTCCCAACCTCAAAGGGAAAGGGGACTCTTAAAAGGAGCAACAACTCATTCCTCACCACCAGTCCAGAAAAAGCTCCGCTCTATCTCCCAAGATGGCCTTCTACCTGACATGTCTGCTCAGGCATTCCACCACTGATAAACATTCTACATCAGATACAGGGAAGTTGGAACATAGGGAGGAAGAGTCTGAAAGTCTCTTAATGCTTAAAGTCAGTGCTTTTTTTGTGACAGTACACACTGGTACGGAGTACCAACACCATTTTTTCCCCCACAGTGATGCAGCCCCAGGTCCCTAGCCAGATCCAGCATCCCTGGGTTCCCAGCCAGGGCCGTGGTCAGTTTAGGCAGCTGCCAGATCCACTCTGTTCCTGGCCAGGTTCAGGGCCGGATTGGGCTGAGTATCTGTACATTTTTTTTTTAATGGGAAAAAAAAAAAAAAAGCACTGCTTAACATGTCTGAGAAAGTAAAATCACTATTCTCTGTGGTGGGACATTAGAATTCTATATCCTTGTGAGTTGAATTCTTTAAGGGAAAGGAATAAAATATTCACCAATATGAGGTTTGGAGCTTGATTTGTGGGGCTTTTATCTTTTTGCTCCAGTACTCTTGTACAATTTTATTTACTTAAGTCTATTGACTATATTCTCCTGTCACAAGCTGATTTCCAGTTTTAGTTAAAAAGGTAACCCTTCAATTAAAAAAAAAAAAGCTAGTTTACACAAATATTTATATTTAATCTTTTACAGTGATTGTTTGTAGCAGGTATCTTTATGATTAAACAACCAAAGAAAGGGCCCTTCAAAAATAACAAAACAGTTTTACACAGTGAGATGAAGCACATTATATATTCTCCAGTGATTATTTTATATCTTTGTATTCAAATTTTGTCTAATCTCGCCATTCTTTGCTTTATTTGAAAATTACCACAACTGAATACATTAAAAAAATCCTTGAGGTTTCCATTCATTACTGTTCTCTACCACAGACAAACTTTCTTTTTTCTTCCCTTCTACTGCTAAGGCAGGTTTCAATTTTGGTTTAAATCAGAACTTGGCTTCTCTTACCTGCTTTTCTTCCAACTCAGAGAGCACTGTAGAAACTACTCCTCACTGTCACAAACTACTTACGCTATTATGAAGAAAACAATTTTAATGTCTGAATAAAATAAGACAACAAATTGTACATCATTCTGGAGTATGGTCATACCCTGCATGTGATCATCAAAAGTCACATGAAGAGTGGTGTTGTTTCAGTGTAACATATACTGCAGAACTTCTTTAATTTTTATGGACTAACAAATTTCTTTGGGAATAAGCTTTCATGGGCTCCAACATGCATGCATCTGATGAAGTGGATTGGAGCCCACGAAAGCTTATGCCCAAAGAAATTTGTTAGTCTTTAAGGTGCCACAAGGCTCTCATTTTTTGCTATATACAGACTAACACAGCTTTAAGAAAGTGTTTTAAAAACTCTCCCCTTAAAATTACCCTTCTTCGATAACATTTTCCTTTAATTTCCTCAGTTTTCTTTTAAGATATTACACTTTGAGTCCCCCCACATGTTTACATACAACATTCCTTCTGTGACTCAGAAGACAAGTCAGGAATACTGACCTACGGAGTCAACAATGCCATAAATGTTGGCATCTGATGCGGTGACGAAAAAGAAGGTGGTGAAGACAACACCATAGCAGCTGTGGAAGAGACAGAAAGGTGGCAGAGTGGAAGATTTTATGACCAGTGTTTTACAATCCCCCAATTTTAAAGAACAAGGAGAGAACCATCCTACCAATAAGATTGTATACTTCATACTTTCAAGGGAGGTCCCCAAAGAGCTAGAGAAGTCAAAAGTTCATTGTAGAGCCCAAGAGAGAAGGGTGTCGTGATGCTGAAGCTCATTTCCCCCCCGACTTGCCTTCACAGACAGTAACAGAGCTTTTTCCTCCTCAACCCCACAACACATGCAGTTTTCACTATGGTGAGAGGAATGGAGACAGAACCATATATGACAGCTGTTAGTCACTTGTTTTCTCTTCGGAAGGCTGTCAGTGATGATTTTGTTATGAGAATAGAGAACCTGAATAGAATTCTATGACCACTATTAAGTCATGAAACCATGGAAGACGCCACAGATTTCAGAGTATTCTAGTCATCTCCTGCTAGGAAACTGAGACCCGGGATTGAGAATGCTGTACAAATGTTATCTTCAGGGAAAATTTCTTTTAATCAAGAAAAAAGTGCAGCATGGTGAAGATACAAGTGGGTTATGCAGTTGTATCTCATATAAGCATTCACAAACCCTTCATATCACACAACCATGTGTTCTTTTTATCCCAAATACAGTACAGATTTTGTAGTGAAGTTTAGAGAGTTTCATGCAAATTACTGTGACTATTTCTGCATACCTATGCCTGTAAAACTAGGTGTCTTAGTCCACCTCTAAAAGAAGAGCCATAAAAAACTCATAATATGACAAAAGAAACTTTCTCTATATAAAAAAGTAATGACTTAAAAAGATTTTTTGAAAGCCTGCATCCTGTCACTGCTCACTAATACAAAGGCCTGAAGACTTATTTGGCAGTGTTAATGGTGAAAGCTTTATTCCATTAGAACGTGGAAATTCAAGGCTGCCAAGCTCAAATATAGTACCCATAAGATCCTAAAATATTGGATCTTAAATTAATTACGTTTTCGGGTAATCTCTGGTTATTTTAAGAGACTCAGGGTGTGTTCTATCCTCTCTGCAGTAGAATTTATGGCAACTAAAACAGAGGTTACAGGAGGAGGGACAAAAAATAATCACTCCAATTTAAAATAAAACCAAACATCCATCCATCCATCCCTCTCCCTCTCCCTCTCTCTCACTAAAGTAAGGCTCCCAAATCTATATATACATGCTTAAATAAAAGTGGCTTGGATTTGTTTTGATTTAAATACAATTTGTGGGTACTTAACACTTTCAAAAATGAGTTCCTTTTTATTTAAATGCCTTAATGATGGATTTAGAAGCCTAACTTTAGATACCCAAGTTTGTAAATTTTGGCCATATTTTAAACAAGCACAAACTCACTTTTAATAGGATTACTAGAAAAAATGGATTGTCCTACTTATATATATATAAAACAGATGAATTAATATTGATTTTTCTTGAAAATTTAACTTCCCTCAGAATGTGTAATTTAAAAAAAAAAATTTGCATTAAATATGGACTAACATTAATGCTGATGAAACAGTAAGGAATGACAGTAAGACAATGTTGACAGCAGGAATCTTGTGCTGCTAGCATTCATGCAGCAAAACAAAACAGAACCATTTATTTTCACAGTAAGAGACATTGATTTGGTGACAGTGTCCGTTACAATGGCTTAATTTTTATTATACCAAATGAAAGATGTGGATTTGATCACTATCACCATCAGAAGAATGAATTTTTTCACTATAACCACTAATAAGCTATCGTACTATGTGCAAAGTGATTTAGGTAACAAACTGATTAGTATAGTTTATGTTTTGTTTCACCAGAGACTAGTACTAGGGAAAGAAAAGTTTTGTATATTTATACTGTTGATTGTTTTAGTAGCCAAAATTATCCTAGCTTTTATCACTGAATAATTGTCAACTGTCCAGAAACCTGCCTAGTTAACAAAATCTCAATTACTATAATTTCGATTAAATGTATAACGGATATTATGTGGCATCAAGCAATTAAATATATGAGTGGGTTGAAAGTTGAGTGGAGCTGAGCAATTTCTCCAGCAGACATAATCTCCAAAGTGTATTTATATCCTTTTTGTTCATATAAGCAGTTTTATTAAATATTTGGAGAATAAATCTGCCAACTGCATCAGGACAATAGCTGAGGAGGATTGAAGAGGGCAGTCATAAAAGGCACAATCCTAGCTTCACTGAATTCAATATGTATTTTTGCCACTGATTTTAATAGGGCCAGGATTTCAGACACAGGATTCAATATGATAACAATCGGAAGTACTCTGGAGCCTAGATCCCCAGTTGTCATAAAACAACAGAAAAACAAAAGGTCAACAGAGAAAGGCAATTCTGCAGCATAAAGTTCAGATACTAGTAAAACAACAGTATATAAAAGTGATAAAATAACATAAAATTGATCAATAACTCATTAATTATTGAAAAATAGTTCCTAAATACATCTGTGAGCTCCTATGTTTTAAGAGATTTACTTACTTTACTAAAGAACAAAGAAGATATTACAAACGGAAATGTTTTCTAAACAATCTCACCTGAAGCTCCTGTTTCATGTATTTTTTCTTCATGTTTGCCATCTTGCTTGCAACGATTTTCTTCATCAGCTTCTTCTTCACCCCACCAGGATGGCTGCCCATACAAAGGTGTACCACGAGGCATTGCAGAAAGATCTATAAAAATATTCCAAAGTCAAAGAAATGTCTTTATCATTTACTTTATATAAGACATGTAGATACAAGTGACAATGAAAAAGAGCAGTTCTGATGGATCTCATAGGTTGAAAGTTGAAACTGTTTGATTGCTTGTGTTTCCTCAAATAAAAAAAAAAATTGAAGTCTGAACAAGTGACCTGAAAGCTAAATATAAAAGCTTACTAATGATCTGACCAAAACTGCTTGCTTAGGTATTTATGCAAGTACAACTGACTTGCATCTCACTGCTACTGCATAGGATTTTTAAACATTTTCTGCTTTTAATTAAAAGACAAGTCATCTAATTTTCTGTATATTATCAAAGCTATTTGCTACCATTTCTGTAAAATGATTCTCACTTTTATTCACATTGACCTTTCATTGGAATACCTAACATATGGACAACTGAACAAATTTTGTAAGGCTGCCAAGGTTTCAAATAGCTGACAATTAGTTAAGAACACCAAAACTTACACACTGCTATATATTAGCTAATTTGACTATGCTATTTTTAAAGCCACATCTAACTGAAAAACAAAATTTAACTACAAAAAAGAACTAAATCTCATTATTTACTTATTTTATATATAATATGAGTATTTGAATATGAAAGGGTTAAGTAAGAAATCAGATATGAAAGAGTTATTGTATCTCCATGTGTAACCAGTCTGTTAAGCTCTGACCTGCTCTTCATAGCAAGAGCAGCTCATATTTCTTAACATAGTATTTCACCCTGGTAACATTTAGCAATTTTAATATCATACAGATGTTCTAACTGAATATATAAACTTATTTTATATTGTGTTTAAACATTAGATGTCTCCGTGACTATATATATATATATATGCTTCTAGTGCACAAATTGATCTGTTTCATTTTTTGAATTTCTAGATCTCTACAATTTTATCAGGATAATTTGGATAATGGAATGGAATATCTGGAAGTATTATATATTTTGACATTAATATGCACTACTTGCACGCTAGGAAGTAAAGACAATTCGTGAACTTCTACCTTGTTAGTAAATAATGGTTTATTCGATAGTATTCAAAAGGTTAATTTTTACCCATAATAAATGGATAGCTGCTTCAAATGTTTAATGCAATTTAAAATACCCATATCTCTAATTATTTTGCTTCCAAAACAATGTTGTTCTACTCAGAGTATACTGTTTTAAAAAGAAAGCAGCAATGAACAATAGAGTGAATTTCAGTGTATTTAACTGCATGAACAATAGCAAACATTTTATCTATGTAACAGGTGACTGAAAAGAAAATCAATACCTCGATATCCTTCTGAGTAGAGTTGGATGAAATTTTTCAGACAAATAGTGTATTCAATGAAAAATGAAAATGTTTTTCAGGGTGATTCAGAAAAAAGTGATAGAATGTCTGCATTCCTGTATAGCCCAATGGTAAGGACACTTGCTTAGGCAACTCAGGTTTGAATTTTCACTCAACAAAGGTCTTAATTTAAGCCTCTCCCCCATTGTTCGGTGAACAGACCAACGACCAAGTTACAAGCTATTTTAGAGTGGGTTACACTCAATCTCTCCTGCTGAAAGTGTTCCATTTTGTATAAATAAATACTTAAATACTCAAAGGAGCAAAGATTTGAACTCAGGTTTCCCCCCTAGCAGGTAAGGGACTTAACCATCAGGCCATAGAGTATCTTGCTCTTATACTGAAGCTGTTCCAACTATGCAGAAATATATAAATATTCATTGAATCAGAGAAAGTGAGAATAGCTCAAAAGCCTGGTGATTTGGGTGCTCTCCTGGGACATAGGAGATGTGGATTCAAATCCTTCCTCTGAATCAGGCAGAGAGAAGATCTGAATCCACATTTCCTGCCTCTTAGGTGAGAGTACGTTCTTTGGGACACAGACTTGTTTTTTCTCTTCTGTGTTTGCACTGTGCCTAGCATAATGGTGTCCTGGTACGTGATCAGGGTCCTTAAGCACTAGAATAATACAAATAAATAATAATATGACTATAACCAGAAAATAATAAATTATGTTATAATCTAAAACAAAGCAAAACTATCAAGAATGGAAGAGTACTAAAAATATCATTGATTAACTGAAAAGTCTCAAGGAATAAATTAAATAAAGTATCACTCCACTGTGGTTAAGGTTCACAAAAGTTTGCATTGTGTGTGGTAACTATGGTATGGAGGGGGAAATCTGGAAAATTCAGGAAACTGAGCAAAACTTTTGTAAGATTTTATGTTCGTATCTGGATTTTGTGATAAAGAAGGCTAGAAATTCAGAGGTTCCCCAAAGAGAAATTCAGATTTTTATGAAAACTTTTAAATATATATTTTAAAAATCTCTTTTGCAATGTTTACAGTATCTTCTGAACTATCTGAAAAAAAAAAAAGCTTTAATTACTCATTGCATAACTACAAAAAAGTAACTCACCCATAGATTTTTCTTCAGACTTCAGTGCTTCTACAGATTTGTTATGCATTTCTCCTGTGGCATCTAGCATGTTTGACTCGGCACCTGTGGAGCTAACTGGCTTTGATCCTTCTGTCTCTGAGGATTTTTGGGTTAACTGGAGTTGACTTGTAAATTTTTCATGCTATATAAAATTTAAGAAAAAAGAAAAAAATTCACGGAACTTATATAAACTGCATAAATTGTAGTTATACCTATAAAGAGAAGGGCAGAATCTATAAATAAAGGTGTGACAGATGTGAGATCTGGGAAGCATGAGGACTTCTAATGACTATTATATTGAAATGGGTTAGCTAGGCATAGACTTTAGCATAATAGATGCTCAATGCTTTTCTGCATCCTGGCTTGGTGAAGTGGTTTTCTGGGAAATCACACAAGAGGGGAGTGGATGAGGGGGTGGGTCATCAAGAATCCCCAGTGCCAGTTATGCAAAAACTCAGCCTTTAAAGCTTTGACTCTTGAGAAGACTGGTGTTACCTGTTTCAATTGGCCAGAGATCAAATTCCCAAACTATATAAAGGAACAGCTAAACTGTCCCAGATTGTTCTCACTCTTGATCTGAAACATGATGTTAAACTGCAGTCCAGGAGAGAAAACCCAGTTGAGATGTTTGAAAAACTGAAACCAACCAGAGCCAAATGCTGGATGTAGGGTAGCTTCTCATAAGCTTTTATTATGCATGTAGATCTGTTGGGTGTTGTGGATTTTTTTAAAAAAAATGTATTTATTTGTTTCGTGTCTTCTCTTAGATCCTTATGACCAGGAGTAAATGTACTTTGCTTTATGAAGGCAAGTTGATAACTAGTACACACTGTTGTGTTTTAGAACTCAGAGAGTGAATCACATGGGCTAGGCAAGGGGTTCTCAACCCTTTTAGTGGTGCAACACAATCGGGAGCCCTCCCAACCACGTGTGACGCAGGATACCCCACCTCCACCAGAAACCACTGCCGCCAAGGTCCTCCCATCCCCAGTAGCTTCGGTGGCGGCTCAAATAAAAGTAGCCCCTGGTGCCATAAAAAAAACTGCTGCCATGGCTACTTTCAGTGGTGGCATCTCAAGTAGCAGCCCCCATCACCGCAAAAAACTGCCACTGTGCAACTTTGGGCGGTGGCTCTTACTGGGGCAGCACCCTTCTGCCAGAACTCACCTCACCACCAAAACACGGTGTGAGGATCACAGGGTGCCTGATTTGTGGTGACACACTCAGCTGCCATGCTGCACCACACTTTTGTGTTGTCACACAGCAGTTGAGAACCGCTGTGCTAGACCCCGGTCAAACCTGCTCAGCAAACCACAGTTAAGTGCAAAGGGACTGCCACCCTCAAACATGGTCTGGGGAGAGAGAGAGATGGGTGTGCATGTGAGAAAGGTGACAGGGTGACAGCTAGGAAACCTGAAACCTTAAGTTTCTTGAGAAGGCCCAGGGTGGAGAGTGGAGGCCAAAGGTGCAGTTGATCCTTAAACTGTGACAGTAGTAATTGCATGTTATTACCTTAAGGGCTTCTTCAGGCACCCTCATTTCACCTCTGACTACAGTAAAAAGATTAGTATGTATGAAATAATAAGGAAAATAACATGAAAATTTTCACAGTTACAAAAACATTTACACTAGAGACAGAAATGGAGGTTGCTCACCTTGGTGCAGTAGCTGAAGATCTTCGAGATATGTCTCTCTGTGCCACTCCACTTCAGTTGCATTGATGCGTCCCGTGTCTTTGATCAGAGGCTTTTCGCAGCAGAGCCCCTGGAGCCGTGAGCACGCTGCAAGCCGCTCAAGCCGGCTTCTAACCGTTTTAACAACCAGCGCATGGCTCCTACCCTTCAATTCCTTCTCTACAGCGGAGTATCCTTGCCTGCCTGTATAATTTTATTCTCAAATACTCCAAAGTAAAGGGGAGAAGAATGGGTAGTGAAGCGGCACGGGGACATACATCTCGAAGAACTTCGGCTACTGCACCAAGGTGAGCAACCTCCATTTCTTCTTCAAGTGGTGTCCCCGTGGCTCCACTTCAGGTAATTACATAGCAGTTTCCCCATTGGTGGTGGGATCTTCACGAGTATTTTGTTGTATAGATTTCAGCACGGCTAGTCCTACCACTGTGTCACATTTTGCTTCTTACTCAACAGCGTAATGTTTTATGAAAATATCGGTGGAGTGGCCTTGCAAATATCCAGGGCTATGTCTACTACGCTGGCAAGTTAGTTCGAATTAAGGAAGCTTAATTCGAACTAATTTAAACCTTGGCTACACTAGGCTTTCATTAGTTTGAATTAAGGGCTTCCTTAATTTGAACTAATAAATTCGCTTATACTTTTCGAAGTAAGGGTTAATTCAAACTACTTAGTTCGAATTAACCCAATGTGGCCATGTTAGTTTGAACTAACTGGCACATTGAACTCAATGCAATTGACTAATTCAAACTAAGCAAGTGCCATGCATAGCACTTGCTTAGTTCGAACTAAAATTTGCTAGTTCGAATTAAGTTAATTCGAACTAACTAAAATTAGTTCGAATTAAGTAATTTGAACTAACTTTGGTAAGTGTAGACATAGCCCAGGATAGGAACGCTGTCTAAGAACGCCACTGAGGTAGCAAGTGATCTGGTGGAGTGTTTTCTTATGTTTTCAGGTGGATTAGTTCCCGATTGTGTATAGGCCGTATGGATGCACATGGAGACCCATTTGGACAATCGTTGCTTCAAAATTGCGTTTCCTTTTGAGCGTTCAGCGGTGGAGACGAAGAGTCTAGAGAATTTGCCAAACGGTCTAGCGCTATCCAAGTAGAATGCAACTGCATGTCTAACCATCCAAGGTATGTAATGTGGCCTGTCTGGCGTCCATGTGTGGTTTCGGGCAGAAAGTGGGTAGGTGAATTGTTGGATTTAGGTGAAATTTTGACATTATCTTGGGGAGGAACTTCGGGTGTGGTCTGAGAGATACATTGTCTTTGTGGAAAATCGTGTATGGTGGAAATGCCATGAGTGTTGTCAGTTCACCGATGTCAGGGCTATTAGGAAGGTGACTTTCATTGACAGGTGAAGTAACAAATAGAAAACCAAGGGTTCAAAGGGGTTCTTGAGGTAGCCTGGAGGGCTAGCTTAAGATCCCATGCCATGATGGGGGGTTTTATCTCTGGGTGAATATTGTGCATACCAGTCATGAATCTCTTCACTATCGGGATTGCAAATACAGTTTTGTTTTGCACTGGTTCATGAAATGTAGAGATCGTTGCTAGGTATACCTTGAGGGTATTCATTGAGATCTGTGTTTGTTTCAGCTTGAGCAGATAGTTCAGCAATAACGGTATAGACTCTGTGTAAGGGTCTGTATTCATTCATTGGCACCATATGGAAAACCTCTTCCATTTTTGAAGGTAAGTCTTTCTGGTGGCAGGTTTTCTACTGTTTAGGAGATTATGTTTGAACGGCTCTGAACACTGTAATTCTATCTCCTTGAGCCATTCAGTGAGGTGAAGCCATGTGGTGAGGTGAAGCTTGTCGAGTCGGCTGTGTGTGATCTGTTGCCCATTCTGCAACAGGTAACCTGGTATTATCAGGAGAGCGATCGGTGGTGCCATCGACATCTTCATCAGGTAAGTGAACCAAATTTATCTTGGCCACGCTGGTGCTATCCGTGTTATATGGGCGTTGTCCTGTCTTATTTTCTGCACTGTTTTGAAGATCATTGGTATGGGGGAAGTGGAGAAGCAGATAGAAGAGCCTTGTCCCATGTTATTAGAAATGCATCTCCTAGGGATCCTTTGCCCATGGCTGCTCTTGAGCAGTAATTCTTGCATTTTGTGTTCACAAGCATTGCGAACAGGTGTATCACTGGGTACCCCCAATGTTGGAAAATTTGATGGAGGACTCCGTTGTGAAGTTCCCATTTGTTTTTCTCCCCAAATCTCCTGCTTAGAGCGTCCGCTGTGGTGTTCTGATCTCCAGGAAGAAAGTGCTGGCATGCATTCCGGACAGCGCGTAGTTCTAGCAGGTTTATGTGTAGCGCTCTCTCCTGGGTTGACCACTTACTCTGTGCCGTTAGGCTGTGTAAGTGTGCTGCCCACCCAATTCGTGAAGCATCTGTAGTCAATAGCATGGTTGGTTTTTGGGGGTGTAAATGATATGCCCCTGAGGAGACTCTTGGGGTACGTCCACCATGATAGAGAATTTTTTTTTTTTTTGGCATTGATATGAGTTTTTGATTCGAGTGTTTGTGGGATTTGTAAATCCACCTGAGCCACAGTTGCAGAGGTCACATATGCAGCCTTGCATTCTGTACCACATTTGTGGTTGCTGCCATGTGTCCTAAGAGCTGTACACATGTCATTACCAGGAAAGTAGGGCTGATTTGAATGGTATGTATTGTGTTTTGTATGGTATTGAACCTTTCCCTTGGTAGATACGCTGTGGCAGAGATTGTGTCTATACGAACACCTATGAAGTAAATCTCTTGAGCCAGTTGAAGTGTGGACTTTTTGTAATTTATTATTAATCCTAATGACTTTAATAGGTTTACCATTACTTTGATTGCCCAAAGAGCTGATCCATAAGAGTGGGTTTTTATCAGGCAATTGTCCAAAATGTGGGGAAATTGTTATTCCCAGTGTGCGCAAGTGTGCAATCACTGTGGCTAGTACCTTTGAAAATACTCTCAGTGCAATTCAGAGACCAAAGGGGAGGACTGTGTACTGATAGTGTTTGTTTTGAATTGAGAATCTTAGGAATTGCCTGTGTGCTGGGTGTATCGAGATATGAAAATAAGCATCCTGAAGTTTGAGGGAAGCCAACCAGTCCCAGTGGTCCAGCACAGGAAGTATCGTGGGGAGAGTTACCATCTTGAACTTTTGTACCCTGATGTGTTTGTTCAGCCTTCTTAGGTCCAATATAGGTCACCATCCTCCTGTCTTCTTTTGACTGAGAAAGTATTGGGAATAAAAACCCTTTTGTATGTATTGGGGTCGGATCTCTTCTATTGCTCCAACTTTCAGGAGTTTGTCTACTTCCTCCAAAGGGAGCTATTTGTGAGAGGGGTCTCTGAATAGGGACGGGGAAAGGAAATGGGATGTAGGTATCAAAGTGAAAGGGATTATATAATTATTTCTAGCACCCATTTGTCTGAGGTGTTGTTCTTCCAACGATGATAAAACAGGAGTAACCTGTTGTTGAAAAGTGTAATGTTCGTGCTGATGTCTTCCTGAGCTGTGATGAGGTGGTCATGCAAACCCTCGACCAAAGCTTCAAAATGGCTACTTAGAAGGGGCCGTTTGAGAATTAGGGTGTTGCTGATGCTGCTGTCTGCACCATTGTTGTTGTTGCCAGGGTCTGGTCCGTGTGACGTTGTATCTCCTGTTGTATTGGAAAGGTGTGTATCTATTGTTATATGGTTGGTACCCAGTATTATTGATCCGTCTTATTGATGTTGGGGCATAGATGCCCAGTGTACGTAGGGTTGCACGAGGGTCCTTTAATGTATGCATTTCCTCATTCGTCTTTTTAGCAAAGAGCTTCACCTTGTCAAACGGCATATCCAAGATGGTTGCCTGCAATTGTTTTGGGACTCCCGCTGACTGCAGCCATGAAGATCTGCGCATGACCACTGCTGTGGTGATGCATCTAGCAGCCGTATCAGCCATGTCTAAAGAAGCCTGTAGTGCTCTCTTTGCCATTAAACGGCCCTCTCTGATCAGTGAATTGAACCACTGTTTTCCCTCTTCTGGTATGCAATCAATAAAATCTGAGATTTTTGTGCAAGTGTCATGGTCATAATTTGATAACATTGCCGTATAGTTCGCTACATGCAATTGTAAGATGGTGGCTGCATAAACTTTCCTGCCCAGTAAGTCAAGTTCCTTACTCTCTTTGTCCTGTGGTGTTGATTTGTTATGGCTTTGTCTAGTCCTTTGATTAGCTGCATCTATGACCAGAGAGTTGGGTTGTGGATGAGTGAAAAGGAACTCATTCTTAGATGCTATGAAATATTTCTTATCAACTTTTTTGCTTGTTGGAGCCATTGTGGCCAATGTTTGCCAAATGATATCTGCAGGCTCCATGATCCCTTCATCCATTGGTAATGCGATCTTTGTTGATGTGGAAGATTATAAAATTCTGTATCATTTGTGCTGAGAGGTTGAGACCTCTTGGAGAGGGATGTCCATGCTGCCTGCTACTGTTCTAAATAGCTCCTGAAACTGTTTCAGATCGTCTGCACTTGTAGAGGGTACAGGCGATACCACTTCCTCTGGAGCGCTGGATGGGTCATGTTCAGAGTCTGAGGTGTCCTGCCCTGTTGGTTGTGCAATGATGCCACCATTTCCAGGGGTTCCCTGCTCTGTTGGCAGAGGTTTGGAAGCTGATGTGACTATTATTTCCTTATATCTTGCTGATTTTTTATTTGGTCTTATATGATGAGACCAATTCCCCCACCCCAGCCATGGCATGCGATAGGGTGGTGGTACATACCATGGTGAGGGGGCGGGCATGTATGCTCTGCGTAATTGGGGTGGTACAGGTAGTTAGTGTACTGTCCCTTAAATGAAGGATTGTTATTCACGTCTATTTTGTCCTCCAATGAAAGAGAGGACAATGAGCTGCAGCTACTCATGCTAGACTGCAATGGGGGCATTTGTGAGGGAGATGTCCCTCGCCAAGGCATCTGACGCAGTCATTGTGGCCATCTGAAGCAGGCATAGCATCCCTGCAGGAGGCACATCGCCTAAAACCTGCTGGGGCAGGCATGCTGCCCAGTGGAAGAAAGTTTCTCTCCCCCCCCCCCCTTTTTTTTTTTGCTAGGTGAAGCTATCTGCAACTAAGTATCTAACTAACAGGGAATCAGATAGAAAGTATCAACTAATTAACTAGCTAACAAGTATCTATAAAGGAAGTAACAAGTACAACTAAGAGAACAAAAACTAACGGGGCTGTCAGGAACTGCTACTGGCTCCGTTTCAGACCGGTGGCAGTTGAGAAGGAACTGAAGGGTAGGAGCTGCGTGCCGGCTGTTAAAGCCATTAGAAGCTGGCTCGAGTAGCTTGGAGCTGTGTGCACACAGCTCCAGGAGCTCTGCTGTGAAAAACCTCCGAACAAAGATGCGGGGCGCATCAATGCACCTGAAGTGGAGCCATGGTGACACCACTCGAAGAAGAAAGTCTTATTTTAAAATAAGCAGCAGCAACCCTCCCAAAAAAACAAATAATCCCACCATAAAACCATACAACACCCCAAGATTTTTTTAAAAAAATATATATATACAACTTAATAGTCTGAAAACACCAATCAATATAAGAACATATTAGAAATTTGAAAAGTTCTTTGCTTACTTACAAACCAAGTAGCTCTCACAAAATCCCTGGCAGTCTTATCCAGCTTTTAAAAGTTTTAGAATATACTGTAACAGTCTCATATTAAGATCACTGTTTTCAAAAAATATATTACACTTACGACCAACGGCTTATGGAGTATATTTGTCAAAATAAACACACGGTGATTTATTACCTGTAATAAATATAGTACAATAGGTACAGCATGTACCTTGTAAATACAGTAGTCCAAAAAGTATAGTAGTACTCTGCTATGAAGAGTTTAATAATTAGGCATACAATGGAGGATGACAGTAAAAGTTTGGGAGGAAAAGGATTGACAGTAAGATCATGAGATTAATATTTATGTATCAGTTTATGTAATCAAGGTTGTCAATATGTTATTCCATTTTTTCCAAATGAACATAGGATGATTTACATCAGTGTGTAGAATAGGAATGTTTTTCTGTGCTTAATTGGAAGTTCTTTCTCTCGCCCTTTCTCCTGCACGCCCCTACCATCAAGTAGTGAGGTCTACAGAGTCCTTTCGCATTGAATCAATGTTAAGTCAAATTTTGGCTGCAAGATAATGTACTATCCCCTGAAGTTAGCTCTAGTTGAGACACCTTCCATGGACAGGATAATTCAAATGTATTTTCTTAAATTACAGATTGTGTTAACTACACTTTGAAGAAAAAGCACAACAATTTAACTTACTGTAGGGCACGGGCAATGTCCCCTAGTGAAACAACCCCCAAATCCTTGGATGTCAATTTTAATTTCTATTCTGGTTGATTTCTTTGTTTTCAGCATGGTTAAATACGTGGAACTTACTCAATGAAAGTGAATTTTCTAACAGGAACACACAGGTTTTCCTATTCTTCACCCTGCTGAAGTTCACAGATCCATTACAACCATATTTTCACAGCATTGTGCCTTCAGGGTGGGATGCAAGAGCATCTTTTAAATAGGAATGTTCAAATGGGGTATTTATTTACTCTCCTTCTTTACGTTGTGGACAAGACTTTGGCCAGAAAAAATAAAATTGACTAACAGTTGGATGACCAATATGCTGGATTTGTTGAACTTATGTATGGCCTGACACTATCCATCAGATCTCAGTACAAGTAATGTGATTACTCATGGCCAGTGCTCCCAGTGACTGGATTTTGATGCTTAACAGAAGAACATTTCCTGAATTTACTTTGGGAATGAATGACAATTCTGAGGACTACCTTTCTGAAATAAAAATACAATACCAGGTTTCACTGGAGAAACATTCAGATTTCAAAACTAGTCTAATTAGAGACAGCAGCTATCCAGTAGTTTACTTTTATAGATTGGAAGTTAAATGACAGCTTTTGAAGGAGTTCAATCTGAGAAGTGCAATTAGGAGCAGAATGAGAAGTTCCAAGGTCATGCTGACTTTGTGGGGCTGGAATATGGTTTGTTGCCCTAAGGAAGCATTGGGATTTACACAAAACTTCTTTTCTTGAACACATTACTCTAATATGATTATACTCCATCTCTACACATTATAGAGATTTCACCTCTTTTTCTGGGACACTCATACATTCACATGAAGCCCTGCTCAAGGCTATGTCCCAGTTACTTAACATTGATTTTGCACCAGCCAAGAGAATAAGTTCTCCATGTTAACTTCTGTTTCAGGTTCATGAGCACGATAATCATTTCTTTGAAGTATCCATTCTGAACCCATCTGGTCCTGGATGAAGGAATTGTTTTTCCAATAGGAGACCATCTTTGTGAGATAGACACATTGGAAGCTCAATTGCTAGGTTAAACAGACCTGACAATCATTGCCTCTTCAACTAGACAAAGGGTAGAATGCCTGCTTTCTCCTCCTTTTCTGAACAGCCTCAGGGAGCACTAGAAAAGCAGAAAAGGTATATAACTTGCACATAGCCAAAGTTTGAAAGAGGTTATTTAGCACTTAATCTACTGGGTTCTGACACGTGAAAATGTCAACGGACTATATTGCTATTTCACGATACAAACTGAAAAACCACCAGTCCAGCAAATTCACTTACAGTGAGGATGCTTCTGGGTGCAGGTTTCATTGTTTAATTCCCGTTATGCCATGTGTAAATCTTGTTGGTCATCTCCTTATTAATGGGTAACACACAAAGAGACAGGAAATTTTGTTCCAATCAGGGCATGGGAAGTTGATTTTCTCTCTGGAGTTGGGCTGATCATGTTCTTTCCAGTTCCTTTATGTTAGTTCCTTCATGTTCTTCCTAGTACTTTTATGAGCACCTCACCAGACATATTGACTGTCACAACCAGAACTAGTATTTCATGCTGTAAGTTCCTGGCCAATGTCAGTATTATAAATACACTTTTCTGATGATTTTGAAGAGCAATTTTCAAGTTTCATATTGTATCACTAAAAACTAGAAACTAATTTGCCTGTGTGTCTGATTTCCAGGACCAAAGCCCAATCCAGTGTGACCAAATCTTTTCCAAGAAGAAGCCCTTAGGCTGTAGGACTTTTCAGTTTAGAGGAACAATACTTTCAATATGGTCCACAATGTTAGCATTAGTTGTGAAATCATGCAAAGGCACTTAGTATTTCAGATGACAGTTCATAATTTTTCTTTAGGCTGGTCTTATGCCATATGAAAATTTTCAGTGACCAAAAAGAGGGATGAAATGATGCTTAGACCTGGTTGCTTGTGGAGCACCTGTAAAGTAAGGATAGTCTTTCAGGTAAAAATCTCCCCAAGATACAAATGCTGAGTCCATAACCAACATGGAAGTTAGTAATGTTTATTTTTGGTAGTGACACCAGGTTCAGTTTAGACTGATATGTAGTAAGACATCTGGCTTTATAAAATGGAGCCCAGGGAACTAGCCATAAATAAATAGTGGGCCAACAGGCTTCCTACTGCCCATTTGCTACTTCTGGACTACTGTCTTCTTAATCAGTCAATGGCCACCTGCTAAAGGGAGCAGGTGAGCATTGGCATTCTGCAGTAAAACATGGGACAATAACCTGGACATTATGATATGGTCACAGTGGCAGCTGGTGATGACAGCCTCAGAGACTGGGGAGCGGGTAAGTCAACCTTGCCTGCTCTGGCTGTTGTGACAGTGCCTGCCTCTTGTCCAGCAAAGCCGGGTTCTTGAATCCCATCTGACTACTTTCTTCCCTGGGAGTGGGGGCCAACGCAATTCCACCTGGCCTGAGCTCGATGCAAGGGAGACTGAACTTTGCCTTACAGAGCCAATAATATTTCTAAATGAGATATTCAATATAGAGGCAAAGCAGAGGACAATGACCTTTTCTTTTGCCTCTACTTTTCCTAGCTTAGTTTGCACTCTGAAGCCACCACAAAGCCCAAGAAGGAAGCAGAATTAAGGGGACAAATCTCCCCCAAAGTCAAATGCAGCCCTGACACACAGTTGGGAATTAGACTCATTATAGAACAAAACTGTTAGGTAGAAATTTGAAATACATTTTTGAATTTTTGTGATAAAAGGACTGCAGCAGGATGGTTTAGTTGAGCCTGCTTGCTGCTGCTGTGGAAGCAGAGTGGCATTCATTTGCTGCCAGTGATGGATAGATCTAGTTCTGCATCCAAGATGCAAGCAAGCTGAAATACCCATTACAATGGATCTGTGGTCTTTAGCATGATAAAGACTGATGGCATAGATTGAGGTAAGTGATCTCTCACCCATTAGTGAAACAGAATCCAAAATCCTCAGCGTTCTAGTGTTATCATCTACAATGGAATTGGTATATTGGCATACTTTAAAAATAGGAAATTTGTGTTAAATGATTGTACCACAACAATTCTGGCATTTCAAAATGCATATCCCACTCATACTGACAAAAAAATCCAACTCATTGTTTAAATTATAAGTTCCAAAGGGGTAGCCATGTTAGTCTAGTACAGCAAAACAGAAAAGGACTCCTGTAGCACTTTTAAAGACTAAAAAATATATTTATTGCATGAGCTTTCATGGGAGAAAATCCCATTTCGTCTGACATTTGAAGATGGGGAATTTACAAGAACAGGAGGAAAATTTTGTAAATTCCCCATCTTCAAGCATCCGACAAAGCGGGATTTTCTTCCACGAAAGCTCATTCAATAAATAAGTTTGTTAGTCTTTAAAAGTGCCACAGAACTCCTTTGTCTAAATTATGTTGACAAGACACTAGTAAAACACTATTAAAGGTAAGATTTTAAAAGTACTGAAGACAGGAAATTCAGAGTTAAACTTCTTGCAACTATCTATTTCTCCTTGCACACAGCAGTCATTTAGATGCCCAGAGAACATACAAAGAACAAAATAAAATGCTATACAGAATAGTATATGCATGTATGTTTTTAGAAAAAGTGGAATTATTTGCCAAACATTATCCATTGTTTTGTAATCAGATTATGAAAGAAGTTATTGTTAAAGACAAACAAAGAAATACAGTTGAGTTACAGTTCCTAACTATGGAAACTTTGAATTTTGTTATTTATGAGATTAAATTCTCAACTATAATCCACCGCTGTACTCTCCGACTTAAGATTTCAGGAAAACATAGAAGGAAGGAAAATTAATCAGTCTTGGTCAACTTGCAAACTAAAACAATAGAAAATAAGAATGGGGCAGACCAACGGTCCACCTAGCCCAGTAACCTCTCTCCTGATGGTGGCCAATGCCAAATGGTTCACAGGGAATGAACAAAACAGGGCAATTATCAAGTGAGCCATTCCCTGTTGTCCCCTTGTAACTTCTGGCAGTGAGAGACCAGGAACATCCATGGGGTTGCATCCCCACCCATCTTGGCTGGTTAGCATTGATGGATCTAGCCTTCATAAAGATACCTAATTTTTTTTTTTTAACTCAGTTGTACTTTTGGCCTTCACAATTTCCACAGGTTGACTGAGCATTAGCATTTCCTTTTGTTTTAAACCTGCTGCTCATTAATTTCCTTGGGTGACCTCTAGTTCTTTTATTACATGAAGGAGAAAATAATACTTCCTTATTCACTTTCTCTACATCATTTATGATTTTGTAGACTTCTATCATATCCCTCCTTAGCTGTCTCTTTTCTAAGATGAACAGCCCCAGTTTTTCTAATCTCCTCCTGTGGAAGCTGTTCCATACCACTAATCTTTTGTTTTGTTTTGCCCCTTCTCTGTATTTTCAAATTCTAATATAGCTTTTTTGAGTTGGGGCAATTAGAACTGCATGCAGTATTCAATGTGTGGGCATACAATGGATTTATAGCAGCATTATATTTGTCTTATTAGCTACCCCCTTTCTAAGGGTTCCTAAGATTATTAGCTTTTTGCTGCACACTGAAGCAGACATTTTCTGAGAACTAGCTATAATGAATCCAACTTGCAATGACTTGAATTGTAATAAGTAAATTAGACCCCATCATATTGTATGTATAGTTGGGATTATGTTTTCTAAAGTGCTTTATTTTCTAATTATCAATGTTGAATTTTATCTGCCATTTTGTTGTCCAGTCACCCAGTTTTGTGAGATCCCTTTGTAAATCTTCGTGGATTGCTTTGGACTCAACTATCTTCAGTCATTTTGTACCATCGCAAATTTTGTAACCTCACTATTTACTGCTTTTTTTTAAAAGATCTTTTTTTAATATATTGAACAGCATTAGTCCTAGTACAAATCCCTGAGGGACACCACTATTTCTCTCTCTCCATTGTGAAAACTGGTCATTTATTCCTATCTTTCATTTCCTGCCTTTTATCCAGTTACTGACCAATGAAAGGACCTTCCTTCTTATCTCATATATGACCCACTGGTGACGGACCTCGTCAAAGGCTTTCTGAAAGCTGAGGTACATTGTATCAAGTGAATCACACTTGTCCACACGTTTGTTGATACCCCCCCCCCCCCCCAAAAAAAAAAAAAGATTGATAAGGCATGATTCTTCACCCCCAACAAACTGTTGAGGCATGGTTTGCCCTTTACAAAACCCATGTTAACTCTTCTCCAACAAACTGTGTTCATCCGTGTGTTGGATAATTCTGTTCTTTACTATGGTTTCAACTCATTTGCCTGGTAACAAAGTTACACTTATCGGCCAGTCATATGGTACAGATGCGAATTGAAGTGACAGGTTAAATACCACATTTTCTAGTTTTGCAATTTCATATCTGAGTTCCTTCAGAATGACTGGGTAACTACCATCTGATTCTCCTGATTTATTCCATTGAATTTATTGATTTGTTCCAAACCGTCTTCTACTGACACTTGAAGCTGCTACAATTTCTCAGATTTATCACCTACAAGAATGGCGTCAGTGTGAGAATCTTCCTCACATTCTCTGCAGTGAAGACTGATTCAAAGAATTCATTTCACTTCTCCACAATTGTATTATCTTCTTTGAGTGCTCTTTTAGCACCTCGGTTGTCCATTTGGCAGTTATCCTGGTTCTGATGCATTTAAAAACAATTTTTTGCTGCTAATTTGAGTTTTGTGTTAGGTGCTCTTTGAATTCTTTTTACATTTACACGTTTACATTTGAGTTGCCAGAGTTCATGCTCCTTTCTACTTTCTTCAATAGGATCTGACTTCCAGTTTTTAATGACGACTATATTTGCCACTAATCACTTTCTTTTACTTCGTTGTTTAGCCATGGTGGCACTTTTTTGATTCTCTTTTTTTTTTTTTAATTTAGGATACACATTTGATCTGAGCCACTATCATGGTGTTTTTAAAAAGTTTCTGTGCAGCTTGTAGGCATTTCATTTTTGTGACAGTACCTTTAATTTCCATTTAACTAGCTTCTCATTTTTGTGTTCCTCTTTCTGAACGCCACTGTAGTGGACATTTTTGGTATTTCCCCCCAACACAATCACGTTAAATGTAATTGTATTATGGCTGTAATTACCAAGTAGCTCAGCTATATTCACCTCGAGGACCAAATCCTGTGCTTCACTTAATACAAAAACAAAAATGGCTTCTCCCATTGTGGTGCCAGAGCAAGCTGCTCCAAAAAGCAGTCATTTATGGATTCTCAGCATCCCATCCTGAAGTGACATGTATCCAGTCAATATGGGGATAGTAGAAATCTCCATTACTGAGTTTTTTAATTTTATAGCCTTTCTAATCTTCCCAAGCATTTCACAATCACCATCACCATAAACGTCAGATGGCCAGTAATATATTCCCACTGCTATACTCTTATTATTCAAGCATGGAATTTCTATCCATCGAGATTCTATGGTACAGTTTGATTCATGTAAGATTTTGACTACATTTGACTCCCTGTTTTCTTTTCGCATGTAGTACCACTACCCTTTATCATTATTATACATTTTGTAGCTTGGTATTACTGTGTCACATTGATAATCATCATTCCACCAAATTTCTGTAATGTTTATTATATCTATATACTCATTTAATATCAGATACTCATGTTTATCCATCTTAGCTTTTAAACATCCAGCATATGTTCAGCACTTATAAAATCTGTCACTTTTTAAGCTGTCTACCATTATGAAAGATAATTGAACAGAACTTCTTTTATTTGAGTGTCTCTTCTCCATGCCTACCTATACTTTATCATCTTCTATTGGCTGTTCTTTTCTTGCATATACGTTGTAACATCTTTGCTCTAATTAATCTGTTCTTGCATTGCCAACTAATTTTCTAAACTTGCATAAAGAAAAACATTTTTATTTAACATGATCACTCACTTAAAAAAACAGATTGCAAAAACATTGAACAATACTCAATTATTAATAATAGTAATTTATTATTTACTTTTTATATTCTAGCAACACCTCCCATGCACTAGTTGTTACCTACATAGAACTGTGAAAAAGGAGGCACAAAGCCCACATTTAAAAAGAATTATTAGAATAATGAAAAATGAAGGACAGGAGTACAAAGGGCACATTTAATTAATGCATTAAGACCTTTTAACAGGTAAAAAGAATGAGTACTCACCTCAGCGAGTCTTGAGATGACTAAATATGTAGATCCAGATTTTGGATGTAAACGCCTTAGCATGCGAGCCCAGTACTGTGTAGATAACATTGTCTATTTGGACTGAGTACACACTCTTCTTACCTCCTTATGACTCTTTAGTTTACCCAAACATATATAAAGAGGCTCCACCAACAAAACTACTCTATTCTGCTAACTATTCTAGATAGAAAGGAGGAATGCAGCAGCGTCTGTTATCATCTTTGTTAGTCCCCTGGTGGAAACTTTTCTTTGCCAGTTCCAGTACTATATTATTCAGTTTTACAAGATTACTGAAAATTAACTCACTAATACATTTCACATTTCGATTTAAGTTAGTGTTTAAAGCATTCATATGAAATACTGTAACAGTTATAAGCATTCATTAAGTAACCAGCATTGTTTTTAATCTTCCTTAACATGTAAGTATGGCTGTTCTCTACTGATTCTTCACCTTTGGTTATATTACTGCTGCTGGTCACCAACTTTTCACTGTGAAGCATGGAATAGTAACATGTGCATTGTACATTCAACAATATCTGGTACTAGTGGGTACTTGTAATATTCAGCAACAGTCTAAAAGTCTTTTACTACCCGTTTTTCAAAGAACATTCCTTAGTCCAGTCTTTATTTGCTAGAGGTGTAATATTTCTAAAACTGCAGGTTCTCACCAATTCATATTTTCTTAATGGGCATATGAATATATGCTGCAGCTTTTTACTTCTAATAAATACTAAAAATATGAAAATCATGCAAATCACATCACTTTACAATCACAGTTAAATTAAGAAGAGCTAAAATACTTTTATGAGAAAAATTGATTGCAAATAGCTGTACATTTTTATAACAAGGATATCATAGCCAAATCTCAATTTATCTTCAAGCTTCAGAGTGATGTATGTCTGTTCAGGAATCCTTACATCATTGACAAATGTCTGTAATATAAAAAGGAAAAGAGTTTTTATTATACTTCAAAATGTAATAAAACTTCTAATACCAATCTAATCTTGCACAAAAAGGTGCAGTACTACAAAATTAACATTACAGATTAACGATGCATGATCCTAGCAGTGAATTAAACAATTGTGTAAAGCTGTTACATATCTATCAAAGTATTTCAAGAAGGAAGAGAAATAGAGTCCAATAATCAGTGTGGTGTGAACAGACAAGCTTTGTAAAGCTTATCATCATTTTCACCTTAGTGGTAGTGTGTACTGAATTGTTCATTATAACAATACACTATTTTGCAAATAGATTTTCCTGATAGCCTTATTTATTCAATCCATAGAGATGTTCAGTTTTGCAGTTATTCTAAGAACTTTACTTGACTCTGATTTCCTTAAGTTTATATCATCATTATCTTTCGGGCTTTTATATAGCACTTAACATTATAGTATCTTAGAACTGAGGCAACAACTGTAAAAAATGTTTAAAAATAATGGAAACCAAGAAATAAGCCATGTTGTAAATTCTGATGCAAAGATTGCTTGCTCCCATAAAAGCAGTTGTCCAAACTATGCTGCCGTCACAGAATACCACTGCTCATTAAGAGATCCACCACGTTGAACAAATCCAGAACTTTTAAAAAGCAGATCTAGAAGAATGATCAGCTACATTAATGCCTACATTCTATGCTGGCAAGGACCCAAGGAGAAAGCAATTTTTATCACAACCATTTTTGCCTGGATACAGCAACTGTAAAAACTAGTGGTGATGGGAGGACAATGAACATGGAAGTGTGCCATCAATATAGTTGAAAAAATGGTTACTAATCTTTTGTAACCACTGTTCTTTCAGATGTGTTATTCATATTCATTCCAAGTAGGTGTGTGCATGCTGTACGCACCGCCACTGGAAGGTTTTTTCCTTAATGGTAACCATAGGATCAGCTCTGACAGTCCCTAGAGTTGTGCCCTCATGCCACTGTATATAGGGCCCTGCTGACTCCCTGCCTCTTTAGTTCCTTCTTGCCTGCTGACTCTGACAGAGATAGTTGAGTGGGTCTTGGAATGGACATGAGCAACACATCTTGAAGAAAACGGTTATAAAAAAGTAATTGTTTTTCATCTGTGAGTGCTTGCTCACATCAAGTCTAAGTAGGGGACTTTTAAGCTGGTCCATTGAAGGTCAGGTTGGAGATCAAAGCCCCACAGACTGTAGTACTGTCCTGCCAAAAGCAGCATTGTCTCTGGAGTGCAGTGTAGCAAAGGCGTGAATAGATGATGGTGCTGCTGCTCTACAAATATCCTGAATTGAGTCTTGGACCAGGAATGCCACCGAAGACACCTGTGCCCTTGTGGAATGAGCTGTTAAATAGGTGCAGGCATTCTCAACATAGTGTAATGTATCCAGATACACAATGGAATCCATGAAGAAATGCCCTGGGAGGAAACCTTTCATCTTACCTGCTATTGCTATGAAGAGCTGTGTTTTCCTGAATTATTTTGTCCTCTCAATATAGAAGGCAAAGAGCTGCCTGATTCAGAGAATGCAGCCTGCGTTCCACATGTTGGCATGTGTTTTTTGACAGAAGACTAGGAGGAATATGGTCTAATTTGTATGAAATTGGGAAATCACCTTTGGAAGGAAGACTTGGTCAGGGCAAAGTTGAACTCTGTCCTTGAAAAACGCTCTGTAAGGAGGATCTAACATGAAAGCCTTGAGTTTAGACTCACTCCTGGCCAAAGTTATGACCAACAGAAAACCTATCTTCCAGATAGCTAGAGGAGTAAGGATCCTGCTAGAAGTTCAAATGGCAGTCCCATCAGTCTTGACAGCATGAGATCATGGTCCCATTTGGGAATCAGCTGACATGTATGAGGGTATAGCCTGTCTATGTCCTTAAGGAAACAGCTGACCATGGGGTTAGAGAAGACCAAATGGCCTGCAACCCCTGGGGCAGCCCAAGACAGTGGCTAAGTGTACCTTAATTGTTGACCCTGACAGACCCTGTTGCCTGAGATATAGCAAATAGTCCAAGATAGAGGGTACTGAAAATAGCATAGCTGGGATGCCCTTCTGAACTGCCCAAATTGAAAAATCTCTTCTACTTAGCTAGGTTTGTGGCCCTTGTGGAAAGTTCTCTGCTGCCATGGAGGACCACTCTAACTGGTTCTGAGTACACTAGTTCCAGAAGGTTCAGCCACCTCTTTCACACCAAGAGGTGAAGAGACTCAAGGTCGCAGTGCCAAAGGTTGCCATGATCCTGGATGATCAGGTCCAGAACTAGAAGCAGAGTAATTGAGCCTTCCACTGAAAGATTGAAAAGTGTGGTATACCAGTGCTGATATGACCATACTATCAGAATCATGGAGGATCCTTCCATCCTGATCGTCTGCAGAACCTTGTGAAAGAGCAAAGTAGGCAGGAATGCATAGAGTAGCTGACCTGTTCACAGGATGAGAAATGTGTCCTCAATTAATTCCGGATTGTAATTCTAGAAGGAGAAGAACTGCAGACACTTCCTGTTGAGTTTGTTGCAAACAAGTCTATGCAGGGAACGCTGTTGGAAGATGGTGCTCACCACATCTGATGGAAATGACCACTCATGACTGAGAAATAATCTGATGAGGTTGTCCACACACTCGTTCTGACATCTGGGAAGATAGGATGTCTCCAGGTTTATCGACTTAGGGAAGCAAAAATCCCATAAGTCTGAGGGCTTCCAGATACAGGGAGAGGAGCATGCTGTCTGTTTATATAGAACATCACTGTTCTATTGTCTATCATGACAAATACACACTTGTCTTCCAGATGGACTTGAAAGGCCTGACAGGCCAGGCATATCACTTTCAGTTCTCTTACATTGACATGGAGTAAGAATTCTGCATGAGACCAAAGACCTACGTTCCTGAACTCCACTAGATGAATTCCCCAGCCCATTGCAGAGGTAACCATCAAGAGGCAAAATGAGGACTGAGGTGCAGAGAAAAGTACTTCTGCGCATACACAGAATGGGGGAAGTGGCAAGTGTAGACCAGGCCCGAGGCTAGTCACCTCTGAAGTGGCCTGAGGTGAAATCTCGCATGTTAAACTATGTATGTACATGCTGCCATGTGCCCCAACAGCTTCAGGCAATTTTGAACCGTTGTGAGGGGGTAGCATTTTAAGCCACTATGATGGCACACAGGGACAGGGAATGAGATTCTGAGAGGAATGCCCAGACCTGAACAGAATCTAGCACCACCCTAATGAATTCTATGATCTGAGTGGGCATGGGAATCGACTTCTGCTTATTGACTAAGAATTCCAGCTGAATGATGACCGTAGGTTCACATCTGCCTTCCTGTGCCCTGGTAAATCCCTTGACTAGCCAGCCATCAAGGAAATGATAGACCTGTACCTTCTGCTTTCTCAAGAATGCAATGACTACTGCCATACACTTGGTGAATATGTGAAGGGTTGCAGATAGACCAAAAGGTAGAACTGTGAATTGGTAGTCAGTCCAAGTGACTACGAATGAAAGGAATCTGCTGTGTCTTGGGAAGATGGCCATGTGGAAGTATGCATCCTTCAGGTCAAGGGGGGCTTACCAATCCCCCAGAATCAGGGAGGGAATAATGAAGGCCAAAGAAACCATTGACAATCTCAGCTTCTTCATGAATTTATTAAGGTTTTGCAAGTGGAGGATAGGCCTGAGCCCGCATTTAGCTTTCAGGATTCGGAAATATCAGGTATAAAATCCTCATCCCTTAACTCTTGAAGAACTTCCTCACTGCTCTTATTCTTATGACAACTTGCACCTCTTGTAGAAGTTTGTAAGAGGAGTTCCTGAGGAGGGTAAGGGTTGGAGGAGGAGGGGAAGAAAATTGGAGCAAGTAACCCAGTTCCGCCATGCATAGTACCCAGTGGTCTGAGAGACACTGAGCCCATGCAGGTTAGAAATGAGATAGGCAGTCCAAAGATAAAAAGGGGTGAAGGATCAGCGTTTCTGACAGATGGTGCACCACCCTCAAGTATACCCTGAAAAGTTTGTTTGGAATTGGATGATTGTCTAGAGGGTCTAGGCCCTTGACTGGAGGAAGGCTGAGGAGGCTCCTTCTATCGATTATAGTCCTGCCTAAGCTGATTTTGATAAAACTGAGGCAGGTATGACAGTTTGAAGTGCCTCCTTTGAGGCACAGTGGTGGGAAAGCCCAAGGACTTCAAGGTAGCCCGAGAATGTTTAACGCTGTGAAACGTGGCATCCAATAAATTCAGAGAACAGGGTTGGTCCCTCAAAGAGGAGCTCGAACAGTTTTTTGGACCTCATGAGGGAAACCCAAGGTTGTAGCTAGGAACTTCTTCGCAGGGCTACGCCAGATGACACGGCACAAAGTAGCGTACCTGCCACATTGAGTGCTTCCTGGAGAGAGGCCTTTGCCACAGCTATACCATCATCTACTAAGTCTGTGAATTCTGGCTTGCAGTCTGGTGGTATTGACTCTGTAAACTTTGGACAAGGAAGAACTCCAGTTTCTAGACAAACTTGTTTTCATTCTTCTTCTTACCACCCTAGACCCCTAGAAAGAAATTAATAAGGACTAATTCTCTGGGAAGATAGGTGAGAGGTACACCTAGGGAAGATTTAAAAAAAAAATTGTAGATCTACGAACTGCTACCTAGCCTCCAGTCTAAAAATAATGCTGACAGATGGCATAATTCTCACCAGCTGACATAAGAATCTAGAAAAATGCACGCTTTAGAAGCTACCATACTTATAGTGGAATGAGCTCCAGGAACTAGCAGAAGCATCTCATCCAAACAAGTTGCAATAGAGTTTACTATTTACTCAAAAAGACAGTTAACATACATAGGATCCCATTAGTTCTATATTCAAACCAATAACAAGATAAGGAAATTTCCAGAAAGTTTTCTCAGTATAAATGTTGACAGTAAATATCATATATCGCATGTGGTGAATGCAATCAGACTTAGAAGTAGTAAATATGAAAGAAGACTGGACAACATATACATTCATATAAAATATATCTTAAGTGTATATATTCAAGTCTTTGAGAAGAGTTGAAAAGCCATTTTAAATTTGTGAAAAAATTAAAAGAGGACTAGACATGGAAGGGCTTGGAGTCAGACTACTCACTCATCTAAAAAAGGCATAGGGATCAAAAGTAAAGTCCCACAGTTCAAGAGCAAGTTATTTATTAATTGTATAATGCTCACAAAAACATATTAATTGAAGTAGTTTGCTTGTCTAGTACTGTAAAGACTAATCTTTAATCTTAAAAAAATAGCCTTTCAGTGCCCAGAGAATTGTTTAGTTAAATTATACTCATATGCAATTTAATTTTTTCTGGTATCCATTGGTCTTCTATTCAAAGATGGCCTAGATGACCACCGTACTCTAAACTGGAGACATCTATAATTTTATGATTCTTTAACGGGACAGCACAACTGAAATGAATGAAGGCATCTTGGAAGTTGCAAGTCCCCACCACCCCACAACTCACTTGCCCACAAGAAGCCTCTTGAACAATTAATGTAAGCCAAGAACTTTGGATGAACCTTGAACTTTTTCTTGAGAATACAGAAATTAAATCCCTTCCCCAAAAATGCTAGTGAAACCCTTTCTGATGCCAGAGTTAAGCGAAGAGGTCATTTCTGTCTATCTAGTTTTTCATAAGATTGCATGTCAACGTAACACCCGAGTGTCTTTAATGAGAAGTGACCACAAAAACATGTTTTTGCCACCTTACTGGCAGGAACAACCATAAAGTTATTATTAGTATTTTTATTTTATAAAAATATGAAGTGTGAATATACTGATGTTTTTTAAATGGTTACTGTGGGAAAGATAAGTTGAAAAAACAGGTTTTTCCTATAGGCTCTGAAGCCTATTAGGGCCTGAGTGAGCATTGCTTTCTTAAGTCTCCAAACTTCTTTCTTCAGTTTCTGGGAGACCATCCTTTCAAAGCTCTGTAGCTGTTTTGTTCACCTCCACTGACTTTCAAGTGCAGGTCCTGAGGAGCCACTATATTGCCTTCCTATTTGCTCTTCCAATAGCCCACACTAAGTTAAAGCAGTACAGACACAAACATCCCATTACCCCAGTACGTTATACAATCTATTTCAATAACTATATTACATATGAGTTTCTGTTTATTACCTAACAGTTCTATGAATTTTGCCTCTGTATTTTCAGTAGATCCCTTTCCAAAGAAAAGTTGGGCAAAATGGGTTGAGGAGTCATTTGGAGCGGAATTGAGTAGAGTTCCAGTTTTTTTGTTGTTGTTTTTTAATATTTCTAGACTATTTGTCTGATGGAATTTAAAGTTTCACTGCAAGAAAATGAGAAAGTATCTCAAGCAACAAAGGGAAAGACTTAAAAATTGTGATCTGGTCTGGACTCCACATGCTTAAATCTGACAGACAGTGCTGCTTCCTTCTATTCCCAGATGTGAATGATTTATTATACTGGCCTCTGATGCCACCCCATATTAATGCTGATGCACAAGAACGATAATTTTGAGGCTTCAGCTGCCCCGAGATAGAGGCCTCCGCTGCAGGAAAACTTGCTTGTTTCTCCACATGACACTCCTTCAATTCAGAGTCAATTTCCTGAAGTAGTGGGGCTGCAGAAAGTGAGAACAGATATCTCTGGAGAGAGACTGAGGGTGGAATTCTTTTCTTTTAGGGAAAGGAATTGTAAATTCATAATAATTTCAGCATAGTGTTCAAATCTTTGAGGCTGTAATGCTTCTCATTTGCCTACTGTGAGAAGACGGAATGATTTTCAAAGGGGAGATCTTGGATAATCTGCTGCATCTCCTGCAGGAGACTCGACAACTGAAGCTTTGAACACCTCTATTCAGTTATTGCAGATACCATAGCTACAAAATCTGCCCCAACTAAGACAGCTTTCAGAGGTCCTAGACAACAGTTTGCTCCATTTCAAGATGGACAGGAATTCTTGTCAGGCATTCTCTGGCAATCTGTCTGAGAACTTTGAGCATGTTGTTCCATGAGAAGAAGTCATATTTAGCCAGTAAGGCTTATTATTTAGAGGTACAAAATTGTAGGTCAGCTGCCAAAAAGATTTAGTCTCTTCAGTCTTTGTCCGTTGGGATAAAAGGCAATCCCTGACTGTTCTCTCTAATTTATTTTGCAAGCATTGTCCAGCTCAGTTTTCAATACTTCAAATAGGTGGCTTCCACCACATCTTTGGAGCAAGTATTCCTCATTTAATAGATCAAACTGTTCTTTTCAGAATTGGGCAGATTTCCTACAGTGCAGAGACTGAACTCCCTTGGAAAGCAACAATCATTACTACATGTTTTTTCACAGAACATTTACACCCAAATAAGACGACACATTTCCAACCTCATTCTGCTCCTCAACTGAAAGGAGAAAAAGACTAGACTACCTAGTTAGAAGCTATTATGGAGTTATGTGCTTTATCTGGAGAAAATTTACTAAATTTCAAAGTGTACCTGAGAGCAGTTTGAGGAAACTTTCCTTTGGGCAAGGCTTTGACATCTACGTTCCCCATCAGTCAGATTGAAGGAGAGGTCCCCCAGAAACCTGACTGCTGATTCCTCAAAACCATTTTAAACTTTTTAGGTAACTATAAAAGTTTGGAATGTTCTGAACTGACTTTGACACCATGTGTGCATTGTGCGTGTCCACATGCACATTTGAGGTCTAAAAAAAAGGTAGTCTAAGGTGAAAGTACTTTGGTCCGTATCAATCATTTATCAGATGGATGAGCTGTGCCCCGAGTGATTTATTCTTGACACATCCTGGAGAGAAACAGATAAGTTACCACTACTTTGGGTTCTGAAAACACTGGGTAATGGTACTGGAGACCTGAACCTTCAAGAGGACCTTGGCTCCTTCAAGAAATGCCACTCTAATGCTTTTTGCGTCTTTCTTGACAATGGACAAGGGGTTCAGTGCTGACTTTATCATACAATCTCTGGAGAAGCACTCATCTCAGGGCAAAGTATTTAGTGCCTGCCTTGAGTGGGAAGGTATGGAAGGTGGATGCAGAGCAGACTCCAAAATTAGATGATACAGCTCATCTCTCAATCCTTTTTTGTCTGTGGTTTGAAGTCCTTGAAAGTCTGGCATTCAAATGACCCTCAAGGAGGCCCTTTAAGCATCTGGAATGAGGGTCACTCACTAGCACAGATTTTTTTGAAGTAAGCAAAAAGGTTTAAATTTCAGCAATAAAAATGTATTCCGGTACTGTGCAACAGTAGCTCTTGGATAGTAGGGATTCAATGGGCAAAGTAACAACAGAAAATAAGAAAGAAAATCTATGCTAAATTTCACAGCCGAGTTCTAGTAACTATTTTCAGAAGGGAGATAACCTACCTGGAGTGGGAGAAAACTCACAGTTAGCAAATTGTTACACGGTGAATACAGATCACAGGTGGTAAGGAGGAAGTAAGGGGTCTTGGGAAGCAGCCTTGCCTACCATCATACCATGCTGTAAGAGTGCTAAGGGTACATGTGCTGCCTTGATGGGCACCAACAGAGTAAAACTGACTGGTTATGGTGCACTGGGCATGCACAAATCAGAAGTGGAATGGACTCTATGCACTTCATAAACACGGAAACTTTGTTCTCAGAGGCTTCATTTACAATGGGGGAGTTAAAATCCTGTAGTATGCCTAAAACACATCATGCATCCGCATAAACAAAATTGTTCCCACTGGTGCACAGGTATTCACACACTTTTCAGATTATTTCATAAAGAGCAATAACAGTCTGATCAGATGTGGATGTGTCCAATTATAGATAAGTGCTACCCTACCAGCGATCACTACCATCTAACAGTGCTCTAGCCACCAATCAAGTGACCTTTCCAGTCAAGTTTTTGCATGACTGGGACCAAATCAACAATTTTCTGCATTCACATGAACACAGTCCTTCTCGTTTTGAAGAGTCCAACAAAGGCTCATGAGAGCAGGAGTCCCTCAAACACCTTAGGCTACAAAGGCTATAATTTTGAACAGAATAAAAAACTACACAGATGCTGGTTGAGCTATGTCATCTGCTGAGACAAAAAAGGCAGTTACCCCTTTAAAAAGAAAAAATAAAATGACAACACATCCTAAATGTAAGCAAAGATCTGAAATTATGTGAATTGATCTTAAATTTCTCCTCCCACTCCATATTGCTCATACTTATTTTCAGCTTTAGGAAACTGGTCCTTCTAAAGGATCAGTTATGTTACTGGTTGGGATTAGACGGTTTGCACATCAACGAAATCAGGTTGTAATGTGTGTACTAGACAATGCTCAATTTTTAGTTCTGTGAATGAGTGAAGTTACTGTATATGCTGCCCAGCTACTTTTGTTTGGCTGAAGCCTGACACTGTGATGCCAGAGAAAGTTATAAGCTACAGGCATCAGGTTTAGCAGAAAGCAGGTAAGGTTCAGAAGGAAGTGATGGGTAAAAATGTAAAGACTACATTCATACGGCCTAATTCTCTCTACCCTGAATGGGGAGAAATAAGGAACCCTTTGATATATGTCCTTTGCATCTGGGGTGAGCAAATGGTTGAGGCATGATGCTGCGGAGAGTAAATCATAAAACCAAAGTCTCTCAGTAAACATATGGACAACATTGAGTTAGCTTATCATAAAATTAAAGGAATTGAAGCGTGGTGAAGAGATGTCAGACCAATCAGCGGCCTCATTAAGTACAACCTCAGAAGTCACAGCTGAACGCATTGTTTTTTAAATAAAAATAAACAGGCTTTATTCTGCACGTTCGTTAATTCAGTCATGACTATAGCCTATATAAAGTTCATTTGGTAATGTCTAAAATGACTACTAAATTATGACAGTCACTAAACTTTACACTACTATAAACATACACTAAAATACTTAACACTTACAAAAAGGTGAAAGCTTACCCAGCAGGTTGCAAAGGCAATCCCTAGAAGTGCCTTAAAATGTAAAAGATCATATGAAGCTTTTATGAACAACTTCGTTCTTGAGAACTTTATTTTTTTACTATATTATAGATTTTCTATCCACTAACTTGACATTTATTACATGATATTCACACAAACTGCAATGAAAAAAGAAGAAATACTAAAAATAGCAAAAACAAATTACAAAATAAAAATTATGGGGAAATAATTGTATATGAAATCAACTACTGGATAGTTTTTCACATGTGTATAACATATGCCCCCCCCCCCCCACACACACACAGGAAAAAAAAGGAGGGAAAAGGATACACTATCTGATACAATATGTATTTAAAGTCTATGCACTAAATTATTAACATAGTTAACACCATTTCCTACCATAAGTATGCTTGCCATAGCAGTAAATTTTTAGGAACCTGATGCAACCTATTAGTGTGCTTTTATACTGAACTATTTAACACGAGGTTTGTTGCTTTTGAATTTCTGAAATGCCGCAGAAGTACTTTTTATTATGTATATTAACATAGTGCCTAAGAGCCCTAGTCATGGTTCAGGACCCACTGTGGTATATGCTGTTCAAACACAAATGCTTACACCATCTTCTTTTTTGATCTTTGGAAATTCCTGAACTTCAACTTAAATTTAAACATAATAACGCTGTCTCACTACTGTAACATTTGACTCCATCTCTTTTAAATATTCCATAGTAGCAGAGAAAAAAAACCAAAACATTTTCTTTAACTTTTCTCCCCATTTTCTTATTTGCACTACAAAAACTTCATGAATACTTGCTAATTATCTGTTTGTTTAAAAAAAAAAAAAAAAAGATGTCCTATATGACTGAGAGAAGCCATCTTCGATTTAACTTACCCCATTTAGGCTGCCCAAATCCTTTACCAAATGTTCATCTGTAGAGGCATCATAGTTAACAACAGCATGTTGCTTGTCCACACTACGTGACTGAAATATTAAAAAGATTAAAATTAATGGAGGAGGAGAATATGAAAGCAACAGATGAAACGTAAAGCAGCTTCAGACAATCCTTTACATAGTAACAGGAACAGTTATGTATTTTTTATTTATGTGATCTGGCTAAGTTTATCAAAAGTTATTGGGTGTGTATGTAGTTTATGTTCTTTTAGACAGGTTGGATAACAAATCTTCCTTGTTTCAAGGTCCTGAGTTATATTTTCTAGAATGCTGTCACTAGAAGCCTCTATAGTTTTACAATGTTTCTAAGCATTTACAATGTAAAACTACCAAACTACTTCAGACAGACTAAAATTATATTCTGTTGTACCAGGTGTTCCCCAAGGATTTCTAGTAGAAAGATGGTTTTGTGACATGGATAAATAATGTAGAAACAACACGGAATAAAATCCTTCTATTTGTGTCAAATACAGATGAATTTAAACCTTCAGAATCAACAGGTGAGAGTATTGACCAATAATACTATCTGCAACAATATACTATGAAAGCATTACTTTACAGAGAAGCTTAAAAAGTGCTTCACATTGGGAACCAACTTGCTTTCCATATTAGTTAGTAGCCAAGAAAAACAAGGTGATTCTTCCAGGGCAATGTGTGTATAAAGTTTGGTTGTCAAACAAATATGTTTGTCTCATATTTTGTGTACTGAAACTGATGTTGTTTGTAAGTCTATACTTTTCCCTAAAAGATATTTGGCTAACCTCCACTTGGTGTAGCACTGAATATCAATTCTGAAACTAAAACGGAAACCTCAAAAGCTATTTGTATTAATTGCTGCAAGAGAACACACATACATATGCCCAGGGGCAGTCTTAGTGAAACCGGGGCCCTTTAGCCCACCACCCCAGCCATGTCACCAGCCTCCCATCTTGCTGCCTTCCCCCTGCCCCCGGCCACACCGTCAGCTGCCTGCCCCCCACCCCCATTGGCCTTGCTGCCAGTTCCCAGCCACACCATCCTGCCCCTGCAGGCAGGGCCCCCTTAGCTGGCTGCCCCCATAGCTAAGATCACCTATGTATATGCCTCTCAAAATGAGACTGGGGGACATAATTCACTGAACAAAACCACATGATGAATTTAAGAGAGCAATGAGTGAGGTGGGTATATCATCTTTTCTGGAGTTAAGTGGCATTTACAAAGAAACAGAGGGAAGAGACCATTTTTAATTTCCAGCTTCTGATTGGAGAGAGTAGCATAACCAGATGTTTAAGTGCTGCTCATCAAAATGTCTGCTGGGTGGAAAGTATTCAAATGTGGAGGTGTTTTGTATTGCCAATTGCCGCTCTTCTGGACTATAGGGCAATATACATTTTCCCAGAATGCTGTTTTTTGTATTAGTACTAACATTAACTGTTAAAGAAAAATCAAAATATTAAAGCACAAGTGTTTTTAGTAACAGTATTACTTACACAAATATATATAGATGAATAATGTACTTCTATAATTAAAAAACATGTAACCTTTTAAGCATCGGGACACTATTAACTATGATTTTACTATTATATATGTGCTTTGGATCTGTTATATTAACTGAGTCATATTATAAAAATCTGAGGTTAGCTATTTGATAGTTATCTAGAGGTTGGAGACTATTCCTGGTATTGATACACTGTCTTACAAACAGAAAGCCAACTGATAACTGAAAACGTACCTCTCATGGCTATGGTATACACCAAGTAACAGTGAAAAGCTCAATATACAGTATTCCATTACTAATCTTTTCCAAGCAATTCACTATGCCATGATTTTTTACCTAAATGAAAATGTAGATCCTGCAGAAAATAAAGTATTATGAAAAATTTTAAATTTTTGTTTGCAGCGTTATTGCAGCTATCATCTTGATGTCTCTTCAAAACCGTGAAATTAATATTTTTGACACCTGTGATTGTCTAGTTACTTGCACAGTACATTCTGAATAAACATACATACCTGATATAAACTTGTAAAATTACTATTTTCACAATCTGGTAATATTACCGTGTGAAGTTACCATTTAATACGTCACGTGATCTGATGCATGTGATAATTATTATGCCTTTAAATTGAGTGTACTGTAGTTTTGTATCATTAACAACTATCTGTTACACCAGATAACTAAGTATTATTTTCGCATGCTGCTCAAAACACCCAAACACAATAAGGCTTAGACAAGTTGCTGGTTGCCTTCATGTTCCAGTTTTAAATTTCCAATCTACTTTCATATTTCCTCTGACCCAAAAGAGATAAGCATGTAAGGATTCCAGGCCTTTTAATCATGAAAAGGTTTTATTATTATTTAAATATGTGACCAAGAATTAACCTTCAACACATGCTTCACAGGTGGAGATCTTAAATTAAGGATTCAGGATCCTTCAAAGACTTCCTTCACAAAAATCTCAATGATATTTCCTGAATGAGAGCAAGAGTCTGGAATTTGTGTTGCTTCCGGTGAAATTAAATAGAGTTTTAAATTAAAAGCTTGGTTTATTGATAATCTGTTTTGCTTTCATGTCCAGATTACTCATTATGTTCCCTCACAACTGCTTCCATTATCTTGCACGAAATGTTAGCATTAAACGTAGATTCACAACAAGAAACATTCCCTTCTTACACATCTATTACATTTTTTTATAAAGTAACAAAAGAAATTTCATGCTTCATACTAAACACATTATATATTAAGTACTGCACCAGCTTACTGCACTGCTTCCAGGCTTCAAGGTTGCAAAAAATTCTGCTAAAGTATGATGAAATAGGGAGGAACAATTGAGGGAAGGTACAGTATTTTTATTAAATCATTCAGTATGACAAAATGAGTAAAAATCCCATAGCTAAGGAGGGGTTAGCTCCCCACTCTCAATTGCAAATTTGGTTTTCTGTCCTCTCTAACTTTTGATGGGAGTAACTAATGTATTAGAAATTGGTATGCTTAATTCTGAGAAATCTGCAAAGTGTAGGATTAAAGATTTTATATGCCACTTGCCATAAAAATGGATTTTTACTCAATTTAAACACTTTTAAAAAAGGGATCCCAACATCTTAGAATACTTTAGCACATTTCTTTTCTGCATTAGGACTAATACCTCTTTCAATCAATAGCACTAGAAATCTAAGATCTGGAAACTTTTCATCATATTATGGTTGCCAATGTCTTACCCATCCCTCTCACTTCCTAATAGGCATATTCTTTTCTTTGCTGTGGATAGTTTTAAGGAATCTAAATGCTGCATGGATTTCAGATTGTCATTTCCCCTTTGGTGTTACTTGTGGTCTTCAATTCAAACTTGCAACCTATCACTTTTCACTTCTCTATGGGATTTTATTGGTAGCACTCACTTTTGAACAGAGGAATAAATTAGAATCTGGGCCCAGTTGTGCTACAAGTTGTACAAGATGTAGAGGAAGACATTGTCTGGTCAAAAGGATTTATAATCCAGTTCAATACAGATTGTTTTAGTATGTGCCTATTTTGGAGGGTGAGAGTAGAGAGGGAATATGCCATTTGAAACTGGCTTTTATAGTAATTCCAGGACCTCACCCAGGACCTTAAATAGATTTTAATTAAAACAGAATACAGGGCTTGAAGAGATTCATGGATATGTGCTAGCCATATGCAGATTTGGAAATAAGGATAGGAGGCTTCAATGACAACATCCTGACAAGAAGTCCAACCCCTACTCAGACTACCAGATGCTGGAAAGGGAAGCTCCATCTTTTGGATCTTCTTCTAACTAACAAGTGGCTGAAAAATTCTGTCCCCGTCCCACCCTCCCCACTTAGCTACTGGAAAGGAGAAAGTAATGGTTACTTACTGTAATTCTGGTTCTCTGAGATGTGATGCAGTCATATATTTCACTTCAGTGTGTGCGTGCCCAATGAACTAGAGCCAGATAAATTTGGCTAGTAGTACCTGGAGAAGGGTAGCACTCTTGCCATGTCGCCATAGCCCCTCTCTTGTTATATGATGAAGATGATCTCTGAGTCTTGGGAGGGCTAATGGTGTGAGAGACAACATCTGAGGCAGGGAAGAATATTAAACTTGTCTCGGCCAAGTGGGAGCTATTGGATTACTCATCCTCTGCCCAATCGTATTTTGAGCAAGACATTTGGGTTCACTGGTATGGGTGAAAACATGTACAACAGACCTTGTTCCAACTGATGATGAAGGTACTGCCCATTGGATCTTGTTCCAACTGATGATGAAGGTACTGCCCATTG